>BOPP01000179.1:289276-311590 GCA_017312745.1 Gryllus bimaculatus | reverse complement strand
TGGTGAGAGGCGGCGATGGGGTGGGCGGCGATGGAGGTAGTGTGAAGTGGTAGTGGTGGTGGTGGTGGTGTGGGGTGGTGGTGGTGGTGGGTGGGCGGTGCGTGGCCGGTGGCGGTGCGGTGGCGGTGGCGTGGCGGTGGGGTGGCGTGGCGGTGGGGTGGCGGTGGCGGGTGGCGGTGGGAGTGGTGGCGGTGGGTGGGTGGCGGTGCGGTTGCGGTGGCGGGTTGGCGGTGGCGGTGGGGTGGCGGTGCGGGTGGCGGTGGCTAGGTGCGGTGGCGGTGGCGTGGCGTGGCGGTGGCGGTGGCGGATGGCGGATGGCGGTGGCGGTGGGTGGCGGTGGGTGGCGGTGGGGTGCGTGGCGGTGGCGTGGCGGTGCGGTGGGGTGGCGGTGGCGGTGGCGGGCGGTGGGGTGTCGGTGGCGGTGGCGGTGGCGTGGCGGTGGGAGTAGAGAGCCGAAGAGGAAACGGCGGTGGCGCAGCAAGAAGAAGTAGAGCGGCTGGAAGGCTCGGGGAGGAAGACGGCGAGGCGGTGGAGTCGCGTCGAGGAAAGATTAATCGCACGAGTGTGGTATTGATGGGAGCTGCGCGCCGCAAGTGCCCTGGACGCTGCCCGGGAGGCGAGAGCGGGGCGCTTTTCCGCTGGCGTTCACTCTCAGCGAAGAGGCGAACTGACTCCGCAAAGGTATTCCTATTTTCGCTACAGAGGATCACTTAAAGTGTTGTGTGGGAGAACATCACCATAGGCTTATCCTGATATTAGAATGAATGAAAAATTAAAATAATTAATCGGTAAATTGTAAAGGTTGTAATTGTAAACATAAATAAAAAAAAAAATAAGAACATTCGATAATTTTTAGAATCGAAGTGAATAAAATAATTCAAGAATCGATCCATGTGGGGCTCAATAAATGTGAAATGCCATTAATCATGTAAAGTTTCCATAATTTTCAGTTTTTATCACTTTGGTTCACATGGGCCCCTAGTGTTAGTATTGCAATTTAATGAGAAGGTTGTTACACAGTCAACTTGACATGTAAATGTAAAGCATTGTTAGGGGAATATTTTCTGAAGAAATATTATTTTACTAAATTTTTATTTTTCGAATTGTGATAGTTAACACTCAAGTGAAATAGAAAGGATAGTCTTACAGATTGTATAAGGATAGATGATACCATCCATCTTTGCAGCTTCATTGATTTGTGGCGCTAAATTTTACAGAGCAAATTTACATTATATGCAGCTACTAAGACTATTTGTATAAATCTACGTAGTACTTCCGTGTATTTCATGTTATAAAAGTGAAATAAGTAAGAGCATGTGTATAAGTAACAAGTAACGTAACGGTGACGTGAAAGTTTTTTTTCAGTAGGAATTTTGAGAAATAATATCGTTGACAATTTCCACGTTCTTATCTCCCTGACAAGCTTTATGCATCCATTTTCTTCTTCGATTTAATACTTTCAATTTTAATACTTACTTTTCCATATTTTCATACAAATATAATCTATGCTTCAACAGCGCATTCTTCAATTATTCGCGCCAGTTCTCGTGTGTCAACCACGTCGGTCGGCGTCGCGTGGTCGGTCGGTCGGTCGGGTCGGGTCGGGTCGGGTCGGGTCGGGTGGTCGCGTCGCATAGACGGCAATCGATTAAAACAATCAGTTCGAATCGGATTCGAATCGTATCGAATCGTATCGTATCGTTTCGATCGTATGGAAATTGCTTCGCGCCGTAATGGCACTAGTGGGAATCTGCCGGCCACGGCGTACCGTGAGGTGTTTCTACCCTCAAACGGGAATCGGCGGGGCTAAGGAATGCGCTTCCCTCTCCAGTAGAGACTATGAGACCGACTTGCTGCTCCAGAGCGTTCCCGCGTACGCCTCTGGAACGCCTCGCGCTTTCCGCCTCGGACGGGAGTCCCTCGCGCGTGCCTTTCTTCCGCGCCGTGTGCTGAATGGGCTTCCGGCGCGCAGCCCTTTTGCTCTCTCATAACCTGAGCGACAGGTGCGCGCGCGCGAAACGAGGGCCGAATGAATTAAGAGCGGGCGGGCGATGAGGGAACACGCCAGTCACGGGCATCCCTGCACCACCGCCGCCTGCACCACTGCCGCCCACACCGCCCTCACCCCCACCGCCTCCACCGCTGTTGCCATCGCCACCGCCCCGGCTGCCCCGGTGGAAAATGGGTTCATTATCATCTCAGTGCATACGGACGCTCTCCACCCAGTGTTCATTTCTAGATTCGGTACGATTACAGTTTTTATTCTGGAAGGCCGTTGCTCTTTCACGTTGTTTGTCTTGTCTCGATCTCTGCCCGACGGGTTGTGTAGATAAAAAAATTATAATTTAGTTGGCATAACTGTTTTGAAAAAGTTAATATTAGTCTGACTGGATATTCGGCTTGGGTGGTTCATTAATTGTGGTTCGAAACGTGGCATTAACAGCAGGTGGATTAGGTAGCGGTCTATGCCATGTTTACTGCATGAAGCTAAATTGCTACGCAGCTCGAACATGGCTTTCGGAACCGTCCGCGGGTAATATACGAGTAGCACACTCGTGCGCCGCGTCGTTGTTAATAGGTGTAGTAAACCGTCTCTGAATTATACGTGTGGCAAGAGAAGTGTTACGGGTATTTATATTTGTTTGAGGTACATTTTAAAAATCTTCACTTACTCTTAAGCGCTTTTACTGTAACCGTAAAGTACAAGAAATCGACCATCCAGTTTTATGAGATACAACATTTTAAAACTGTAGGTTTTTATTGAAACTTTGTTTTATTTTTTAACAATTATCTACATTAACCAAATTTAATTTTGTTTCGAAAACACGTCTCTCCCATCAGCTTTTCGAAAGGAAGATTATAACACATTTACTATCCTGCAAAGTGAAGTAACTTTAGTGTCAAATTACCCGTGTGACATCGTAGGTTGGAGAACTCACAGAGAAGATAGCTTTGGTGAATATACCATTTATTTACTTTATATACATAATGTGAGCCGTGCCATTTACTATCGGGGTCGTTCGTTCCCCATTAGTATCTGCCAACACTACCAAGCATACGAGAACTATTCGACAGGGGTCTGGCGCGTATAACCCGCACGTTTGCAATCTCCCACGCGCCTTGGCGTCCTCGCGACAGCCACCCGGCAGAGGTTTCTGAACACACCTGGCTGAGGGGGAACACTTGCACAGCTTTGTGAACTCACGGAAAGTGCAATGCACGACCGCCATGAAACCATTCGCACACTTTATGGCCAATATTGCAACAAAAAGGAGAAACAGGTCTGACTGGCTGTAGCCAAATGGCGTGCGCATTGCATGTGTAGAAATACAATGTTTGTTTTATGTCTCGTGGCGCTGTTTCAGTTTCCTTATTCCAGCAGGTGCTTGGGTCGCTTATACTTCTTCCGTAGGTCTGGTTCGTGTGGAGCGCGCTCAGAAATGGGAATATTTTCGGAGTCAGTTGCTTTATCAAAACATTTTGATCAAATATCTTGTATGTAATCAATGAGCAGTGGCATTGATAAATCGTGGTATATTTCCGCAATGGGAATGTACCTTGGCGTGCAAAGCGCTGAACTGAGACATTCATTTTGAACTCTACCCTCTTGGTTGCTGTGCCCTCCCTTCTATACAGGGGCTCGTTGTGACCCTCGTTTCTGTCCCAACAAGGTCTTGCGTCACGTTTGAAGAAATAATTATTTCATAAAAAATGACAACGATAACGCACCTCAACACCTATAGTCACGTTTGAAGCCAAAGTGGCACCCAATCGTCTTAGGACGTTTCGGTTTGGTCCCCACCCTCTTTCCTGTTGCTAACATATTCCTCACTCTGCGGTGCCCGTGTTGGCCCGCCATTTACGGCGTTGTCGAGTCATGGACGCTGGCATCTCCGTGTTGTAACGGTTAGCGTTTCACATCATTACATCTAAATTCACGGGGTAAAATTCGATTGAAGCTGTGGATTTTTAAGGGCGAAAAATTAGTTCGTACGCGTTTCTTTCGATGTAAAGTAAAGTCGGCTGTCCCATGCTGTAGGTTTACCGCATGTAAAATATTCTCAAGCTCCTGAGCTAAATTCGAACCGCCATTTTCGTGTGCCCGAGTGATATCTTCCTTGGCTGTTATATGACGAAAGGAGCGTAGCAAAACTTTGCATGGTGAGGTGGAAGAGCAGGCCTGATGGTCTGAGACTCGGCATGTAAAGTGTAGCATCATTCATGGATTGATTGATGCTACACCAGTAAGAGTTCATTGAAGCTTCATCGCATGTTGTCATTTCTGGAACGAAACTGACTTATTGTATTCAATCCATTTATATTTACTAATATTCATACGTAGTATTAATGGTGGAAAGTATTAGGGAAATCGTGTCTTGACTGAGTTAAAACTCACAGCTTATTTTTTTAATGTAACAAATGGGATTCAAAATGTATGAATAATTAATTAAATTAACCCGTTACTGAGCACTCGAAAAGTTCACTGAGTACTTATTGGCCATTGTGTGTATTAAATGAGCTTACCGTGGGCTACAGTTGAAACTTTTTTCCTACCAAAATAATACTTTTTTGGAAAAACTGCAGTCGAAATAAGGGCCAAATCTACGGCATTTTACTTCGTGTGCTACTACTACGAGTATATACGATTTGAGTGTGTATATATGTGAGTTCTTTTGCCTCAATATTTGGTCCATGCCTTCTAGTTGATCCTCTATTTTCAATACACGCCTATTCCACGGTCATATACGATGTTTAATAGGTGTTAGTAAAATGTGTTACATTGTTCTGTGTTATCAATATGCTTCTTGCCATGTCCAACGTTTACCTATGCAGAATTGTAATTGTATTCCCCTCGAGATCCAATCCTTCATTACCATATATCAATGTATCGAAAATATATGAATCTCATTTTACTCTCTTTTGTTGCAGGTGAGTGTTATTTGAAGATTGCATGTGCTTTGCGGAAATGGTGAGTGTAGCATCATGAGTGTTCGTTTTTCTTGTCTCTACATGTAATGAATAATGGACAAAGCGTGTTGATGATCTCATGGCATCATGTTCTAAATGTAAATGCAGAGGAGAACCTTCGAAGTTAATTGTTGTAGAGGTTGTATACCTATGCCGTACAGACACTTTTTGTATATTCCCGTACAAGTGATGTTGCTAAAAAAGCACATACTTTCTCTTAATATTAGTAACGGTTACATAAAATTGTAATTAAAGTTAATTTCACAAAAGTGTTTCTAACATGTAAGATAATTTACCTGGGCTGTAATTTGAACTTTGAACTGACCGCATAGGCCTCACGATGAAATGCTCTTACAGATTGAGTTGACTTAGGGGCATCATTACCTCACCATTGGCCCTGTAACTTTGTTGATAGGAATTCGTAGGTTCCAATCCCGACTTCGACAACCAAAAATAAGTGAATTCATCTAGATAGCTAGGTCGAATTCACCCGCTTTCTACAAGAATTATGTTATAGAGAATCTTCGTAAAGAAATTCGTTACAAACAGTTTACTCTTAAATTATTTTCTCTCGCGCACCGAAGATTTTCAAATCTTCACATTTCTTTCTTTCGAGCGGACTTAAGAATATTAACTTTTAATGTGGAAACATGCCAAAAGACCGTAAATAATCGAGTTGAAAAAAAGAAGTTTGTTTTCACGTAAAATTCTGATATTTTTATGGATATATTGTAATGGCGTAATAAATAGTTATGATAATGTCTGAGCTGCACGAAACTAAATCAGGTGTAATGGTGGTAGAGATATTCTGAACATACGTTGGCTGGAGTCGTAATACACGCATGCGCCATAGATGCTATCCTTTCCTGGATTTGCACATGAAGTAGGAAAAAGTAAGTAATGTAATCTTCCTCTTGTGATTTGTGTAACTTATTATTTATTTACTCTTGATGTTTATGTTTTATTATATTAAGATTACATTTAATTCTGTGTTGTTCCAGCTATTTTTCCTTTAAGTGAGGTTAGGCTCTGTTCCATTGCCTTTTCAATTTTATTTGTGTTGATTTCTTTTATTTTAAAAATTGCGTAAATAGATATTGAACCACCGGTGTGTACCTATTGCATAAAAAGGAATCTTTTGTGAAGTGCGTTATTTGGGAGAGATTCATTTTTGCGACATCTTTACGAGAGGGCGTTGAAATTTTCTCCGATTATTCATAGTGTGACTACGTTGGATCTTAAATAGTTTATTTTGTTGACATTCACAATTTATGGTTTTGAATCTCACAAAATATCGTTTTCTTCGTGTGATTATAGTTAAATGTTGAATGTTTTGTTTTTCAAATCCGACTAGTTTTAGGTCACCGATCATTCCCAAGAGTGTTTGATAAGAGTCCGAAAGTAGCAACAGTATAGTATTTATTTGTGGTTTTCAGGGTAGCCATTTATATAGACATTTGTGTATTGTATTTTATACTTTCAATATCGAACAAATAACTTTCCTGGAAACGAATCTATTAAGTGAGGGCAGTTCTCAACAAAAGATCAGAGTTCCTCATGTAAATTATGCGTCGCGTATTTTTGCGTTTTACGTACTTCCCTCATAGGATTTTTGCTAATCGTCGACTCTTTGATCATTATCAATTTCATCTTGTAAAGACCGCGACTCCCTCCATTTTTGTGAATCTCCCAATAATAAGGCGGCCTGGTGGGAAAGGAGTAGACGAAGTGCTAGAAACGCAAGAGTTGATGGTGGGCGGGGCGGATGCGGGGGTGGGGGGGTGACGAGTGACGCCATGCGACATATACTCACGCGACCGCTGCGCGCTCCTCTAATTGGGCTGGGCGCATGCCGCCGGGGTACAATGACGCGCTAATAATGGCCTCCACTGTTTGCTTTTAACCCCTCGCCCGACTCCCCGGCGATGCGAGCGTCGTTGGGCGGTTGGAGCCGGTGGGCGATGGCGAGAGCTTCGCGCCGAAGCCGGCCGACCTGCATGAGTTATACGTGCCTCTGACCCTCACCGCTGTATTCAATTCAGGCCGTGCTGCGGCAATCCATACACATCCCAGAGCCCATTGGCCCGGGGCCAGCGTAACGAATACATAATAACCAAAGTAGGAACAATACTATGGCATGTTTGTTTTAGTCTGGCAAAAGTGGCAGTGCGGGCGGGGGGGCGCCTGACGTAACCCCCCTCCCCCTCGACGCCCGCCGCGCCGGCGCCGGTCCCCCGCCCCGCCCCCCGGCCCCCGGCGACAAGAGCGATGGGAGCAGCCAGATGACCGACCCCCACCCCAACAGCGCGTTAAAAATGGGGGGGGGACGCCATATTTACGGCGATGCGGGGCGGAGGAGCTCTGCCGACGGTTTCCTCGAGCGCGCCCCGTTCGAACCCCGGCTGTGTCGCCGGCACCTGGAATTGGCAGCCGGGCCCAACCGGTTCGCCTTCCCCGCGTAGGTGGGAACGTTCCCAGAGCGCCTCGCGGCCGAGCATGCGGGGCAGGGCAGGAGGGCGCTGGCGCAAACACCGTGCACCGTTTTCTGCATTCCAGCATTCTTTTCCCTTTTTATGCGAACGGAATCTTACTTTTATAATAGGCAGGCAGGGAGGTAAAGTTATGGCCAGGCTGTTACTGTTGTTATGTTTCATTAAATGGAAGTTCTAATTAAAAACTTTGAATAATTGAATACTTTTGAAACTTTTTGAAGCGTCACACTAAGCTAGATAATATTATTTTCGTCAAATGTCTTGCGAGAATGGTACGTACTATCAAGAGCTAAGTGATAATGGAATAAGCGGCGGTTGACCTTTGCCTACCACGACACAGTCGCAAGATCACAGCCTCTGTGCCAATTACACCTCTCCCCACCCACTCGCTGCTCCATCCATCTGCGCTATCTGACTCTCCGTCAGTTCTCTTCCCTATCGAGGGTTTGGCTTAATGTCAGCACATTTAAAAATTTACCGTCTTAAAAGCCGTCGTGAGCGCGATTTACGAGTGTGCCTGTTCACACGCGATTCCTCTCGCCGACTCTCGCGTCTCTTCGCCCTCGACGCTCTCCTCGCAGCTTCATAACACGCGCGCGTGGTGGAAAACATTTCGCGACGCGACCCCTTCCTCGACCCGCTCGCTCGCCCGCGCGCGCGCGCGCTTCAAAGCGCCACGCTGCCGCCGCCGCCGCCGCCCGCGCGCGTCCGACGCTCCGGCCGCCCTAACAAGGGGTCCCGGCGCTGCAGGCCCCTCTAATTGGTTACTTCTCCAAGTAACGGACGCTGACATGCCATCTGATGGCGCCGAAAACCGTGAATTACTACCCAATTACTAGCGGGACATTCTTTCGAAAATTTCCGGTGCTTTGTTTTAATTAATCGGACGGGTTATTCATAATTAATACAAATACACGGCGGAGCGGCCCGGCGCGGCGCTGGGCCCGGCGCCGTGAGAGCGCGCCGCGGCGTCGCGTTTCTCCGGCGAAGCGGTGGCGGGGGGGGGGGGAGGGGGAGGCTGGGAGCTATAAAGTGTCTCCTGCGGAGTGCCACGCTGCCTGTCGCCGTCTGCGTGGCGTTTGTTTATGATGGCGGCGCCCGTCACCCGTTACCTCCCAGCGGCTGCCTGTGAGCATTGCCCATAGGTGAAGTGTATGACGTATTGGCACTTGAAGTGAACAGGATTAAAAGCAAATTGAATTATGCCCAGTGCGATGGATCTTGGATAGTGAAGGTGAATTCATCTAAATCATGTTTTACTTTTCAATCCTTTAATTTGCATGCCATTTGTTGTGGTCCAATATCTCAAAGGCTTTTAGTCTTGTATAAAAATAGTTTAATGTTCTTGTCCTTGACATGCAATCATCTGCGAATAATCGAAACTTCCGAAATTGTTTTCAGAAGATCTTCCTGGAGACAATTTGCGAAATCTACGAAAAGGAGAGATCTTATTACTCTTCCTTGTGGAAATCCAGACGTAACATTGAAGATATTCTAAAACTGATGCCCTATTCGAACTGTTTCCTGTTGCGAAGGAACTCGTGAATATTAATATGCGATATATATGTATGTGACATACCTACGAGCCAAAGACGTTCTTGATAGCAGGCAATGATGTTTTGCAACGAGATAATCCTTGACACGTGTCGAGCTTGTCACAAAGACCATGACCAAGGTGGGCCTCGAACCCGCGATCCTTGTTTCCGAAATCGTTACGGCATTACTGCCTTACCAATCTCGACCAAAGGAGATACTGTGGTACGTTGACAGCGCAGTTTGTGATCTAACGATAACAAAATTATAGATAACAATCGCGAACCGTGAGAAGCGGTGTTTTAAGTAAACAGATAATATTTACCCTTGTGTACACATGTACTAGAATTTGTGTGTGTGTATTCGGATGCGAATATTTCAAGAAATGGAGCCTGACACATTCTCGCCCTATGTAGCACTGGTGCTGTTTGACGGTATCTTTTCTGCTGCTGATTGTTTTCAATATAACTTCAGCAAGAAAACAAAGATTTTTTTACTCCGCTTGTACTCCTCTTTTTCTTGACTCGACAGATAGAGCCTTGTAGTTTATAATGTCTTAGATTATACGAGAAAAGTGAAACGGAATAACTGGAGAAAAAATAAATGAAATCCTTTAAAAGATCTTTCGTCTCGATGAAAAAATCAGCCAAAACATGTTCTCGCAGGAAAAATTGTAATCTACATGAACTGATTCTTAATGTATGTCCACAATTGTTTTTTTTCCTGCAAACAGAGAAGAAAATAAATATGTTCGGTATACGGTTGAACGCGAGTAGAATGTTCTTGACGGTATAGTCACGCACAACCACCTTCAGTCGCTGAGTGACAGCGTTTCAAAGTGGAATGTTCAGAACTACACAAATTGGCATCAATGTTCTTCTACGTAGCACATATTATAAATCTACACTTCTTCTTGTTCGCAGTACATATTTTTAAAACAAGGGAACTCGCACGAGTTCCAGCTGCCCTCGCTCCCCGTCGTTTCATTTGTTCTTTTTTTTTAAGCCCCGAAAAGAGAGGCCCTCTTCAAACCTGCTCGGATTTCCTCGGGCAGTATATTCATTGCTGTCGGTCAATTTGTTAAAATCATATTCCGTTTGATTTATTGCGAAGTATCTCCGGTATGGAAATGCGGATTTGCGCAAAAAGCGACGTCGGCCCGCGCGTGACGAGGCGGAAAGAGACGACGAGGCGCTGGGCGGACGCGAAGCGTACTCGCCGGCCAAACATACTCAGGCAGGTGGGCGCGCTCGTCTCTCACACCGTTGAAATCGAGGGACTGCGTGTGTGTATCGAAGTATTTCGACGAATTATTGTTGTGAAATTCGGGGTTTGGGTATTGTAATGATTTGGACGAAATGTAACAATGTGAATTTAACAAATGTAACAAGAAATGAAACATGTAATGTAACATGAAATGTAACAAGTTGTTTTACGATTATTGCAGACGCGGATCCATGGGGAGGGAAATGAGGGAAATTTCTCCTCCCAAAATTTGTCGGTAACTATTGATTTTAACTTGTCACGAAACTTTCAAGAAAAATATTTTCGTATGACCATTAATACGAATGAAATTGTATCGCAATGTGAGCTGAGTTTAGCCTTTGTCATTCTACATAATCTGTAATATGACACATTCCAACAAAACATTTTGAATAAAAACAATTATTTTCCCAAAATTCGTCTCTGGATGCTTGCCTGATTGTTGTGTAAACTTGCGTCATGACCGATCCCTCTCTCCTCGGGTTAAGTGAAACTGAATCATTGTACGATTTTTAACACTTTGAATCTAAAATGTATCGTTTGGCTTCCCACCTGTTGCACACAAACAAATTTTATGGGATTGGTAATTGAGGGGGTGCAGAGCAGGGACAGTGTAACCAACTTGAAGCCAAAAATCGCTGTCTCGACTGCAGTAGATTACGTAAGACAGAAGAATATAGCGCGCCTTTGTTTTGAAATGTAAGATTTTGTCACACCTATTGTACATTAGTAAATCAAATGGGTCTGAGGATGTGTCTGGTAGGAATTGGATGCACGAAAGCTGACCGAAGTGGAAGATCATACGATTTGTGCATTGTTTTTTGTGTTTGTTGTTCGATCCAAAGTTATAAGTCCTCGCCATTAGTACCAATCTATAAGAAAATCGGTACTGCACCAACTCGCTTTACTTGTGACGCCTGCTCCAAGTCAGAGGTAAAAATATATTAATATGACGAAATTACGCGTGACGCATACCCGTCAATACAGACAGAGACTTCACGCCAAAAGCCACTTTATACGTGTCAAAGACCGTCAAAACGGATGCCACCAACGGAATCTCGACCTCCAATTTTGGGGAAATTTCCATCTACACTACGTGTAGCCGGAGAAATCAATAAACGAAATAACGCAAAAAACACTAATATATAAAGAAATGCCGGAGGAATCGCAAAAACCTAATAATAATTTAGCGCGTAATATTCGTTCTCTCCAATTTTCTTTGCATTTAATTAGTATAGTGTTAGGTACTGCGTGTTCAGACTAAGGGGGCAAGAGCTGTCTAGTGACGTATTTGAACGCTGGCGATGTTGGAGCGGCGCTCCTGTCCGGGAGTCTTGTGCGTACAGTACATGCCTAGATTCGCTTTCGAAGACGTTTGGTGGGTTTTAAATCCTGTTTGTCCGCCGTGATTTAAATAAAGTATTCTTGTCTCTTACACTCGTAATAAAAAATTACTAAAAACGGATGAATTTCTTCCAGCAAAATATCAGGAACGCCTTGAAAAATTTCATCCAAAAGTAATCTACTATCTACTTGTGGTCTACTATCTCTAGACAATTATTCTATTACTAATACACTCCTAGGATCTTTAGAGCTGAAGGGTTAGGAGAGGCATTTGAATCAAAATGTGTGTGGAAAACACTTTGCATCTAGAGCAGGTGAAAGGGTCGTGTAAAGTGAGTGGGTCGGGCAGGTCAGAGGGCGGGGGGAAGGGGCGAAATGGGGGCTTTTATTAATAATCACTCGAGAAACGCCATGTAGTCAGTATCAGTGTGTAATGCGTCTTCAAATATAGTTTTAAAATTATGTTTAGAAGAAGTGTTTGGAATGCGATTGAGAAGTGGCATTTCGTGTGTCCTGTCGCCAGAATATGCGGGCCATCTTGGTAGCGCCAGCTGTAGTCTGCCCGTACAAATTCACGGAAAATAAAGTGTCACCTGTTCCTGTAGGTAAAAGCATAATATTGTACTTGTGTGCTAAGGTTGAAATGTGAAGATGTGGTAAATGACAGAGCGCAAAAACATTTCTAGCGATGCAAAACGTTCCATGAAAATGAAAGCACCAAAATAAAACTTGGGGGAGGATTAAAATTTACGTTATACTTGTGAGGACTACCTGTAAAAGAACTCCGCTTGTCTTCAAGTGGAAATTGTTGAATTGATAATGTGTAATTCGTTTTCTTTCTTGTAAGATTTCTTTGATTATCGTCATATCTCTGTTTTGAAAAGCATCATGGGCTGGTTTCATTATAAGATTCCTTAAAAAAATTCACCTTATCCTAGATCACTGACTGTGCGGCGTGCGAGACTTGGAGTCCGCTCATTTACTATGCGGTCGTTCGCAGTCTGATTGATGACTGCCTGTTACCGTCGTCTCCAAACTGGTCATGGGAGCAGCGGTGTCACATGTTACAGTAACGCAGAAGGCCAAGCGTTTAATGACATCAATGATCTCCAGTTTCTTAAAGACGATTCATGAAGAACGTGGCTTTTTCGGAGACGTATATTTTCTTTTAGTTGTAATAAGAAGTGCTAGTCGAAAGTGCCTATTTATTTATGCAAATTCAACATCAGTTAATTCAAAATGTGACGTCGGAACGATGTTAAAAGATTCTGTTATACTGAGGTTGCGGTCGTGGAATAAATTATTGAGACATCTAATGAATAAGCGTTTCTGTACTTCAGCAGGTTCGCAGTCGAACCAGCTGTAAATCATTTCTCGCAAGATAAATTCGTAAAACAACATGGCGTCTTTGTTTCCGAACTTCATGTTCGTCTTTATTTTCTCATGTTCATCTTTATTTTCTCGTGTACGTAGCGCGTATTGTAATGCTAAAAAAATCTAAAACTCCATTTTGATGTAAAGACGTTTTGAAGGTTCCTACTGAAAAATATTTTTAATAGGAAACCATATGTCCCTGCCTGTGTTTTTCAAAATAAGAGCTAATTACCTATTTTAAAGATAGGAAGTTGGTTTTAATTTACCGTAATTCATTTTTGGAACTATCCTGTAAAAATCAAATACTTTTTTAATAATTTTTTATCGCAAAAAATAATTTTTCTACGTTAAATATTATATAATTATATATATAATTATATATATATATATATATATATATATATATATATATATATATATATTAGATTACTTTTCAACTTCTAGGTCATTAGCAACCAAAACTAATATTTGTTGTTTAGCAAAATAATCATTGTACATATAAGTTCATAATATGAAGGAATTTTCTTTTGATAATTTATTGTAATTTGTCTTTTATGATATGGTATTTTTTCTTGCATATTTTGTATAATATTTGTTTTTATTTTTGCTAATGACAATGTATATTTTGTAACAAAAATAATGTACTAATCTAAATTACTGTAGGTTACAATGATATTTCCATAACTCTTTAAAAATAAGGATAAACCATACGGAAATGTCGGTGGCGGAGGAAAGAAACGGGAAAGGGTGTAAGTGCAAGGAAAGCTGCCTCCTGGTGTCTGTTGCTTCTCTGGGACGTCTCCCGAATGTTCCCGAGAGTCGAAGCCACAGTCGAAGCCGTGGCTCTGGTGGGGCCGTGGGACGTCGCGGCGTCGCGTCGGCCGAAGACGAGAGATGTGGGCGCGGGGACCGGGGACCGGGCCAGGCATCGCGGCGGGGCGGGGCGGGGCGGTTCCGTGATTGAAGGACCGCTGACGGGCCGGACCACCCAAACCATGCGCGGGCTAATTGCGTAGATTACCCGGCGCACGGCGGGCCCGCGCGAATGATAACGAATTATAAGCATTACATCATGGCCCGAGCGCGGGCCGCGAGCAGCTGCCCAGTAATCAGCGCTAATCACGGGACCTACACTTGTCACGCCGTATTTATGGCACGTGTAATTTGAAGCTCCTGTAATGATAGCTGCAGCTTATAAAGTGGTTCCTTAAGCCGACGCTGGCGCGGGCGCGGGCGCGGGAACCAGCTCCCGCGCCCTGTCACCGCCACCCCTACCCCGCGCCGCACGAATTAATTTTAATAACTTTTACGGACCTGAATGTTTGTTTATACAATATCTCCTCCGCCGAAATTTATGCATGATGGGCCGAGTTCCCATGCCTTATAAGAGGTCGTCGGCCATAAACTCCATTACGTCGGCGGGATGGCCCCGATATCGTATGCATGGGGCCTCGATGGATCAGGTGTCGCTGGGAAGGAAGACTAGCAGGGAGGACGGAACTTGTTGAATTTTTCAATCTCGTGTGTTGGGGAATGGGTGCTGAAGAATTTTTTTTCTCCTTCAATGTGGCGCTTCAGAACACTGATCGGTTCTAATCTTCGCCTCCAAATGTTTTTAATGTTTGGATGATAGATTAAGAAAGAAGCTTCGTCTGGTCAAATAACACGTTTTGGGTGTTCTACACTTATTTAAAATATTCATAAATTGGAAAGTAGTGAATAAAGCCACCGTTAAAATGTCCTATCTGCGAAAAGACGACCAATTATTCGTTTTTATTTTGGACGTAAAATTGAAATATAATCATATTTCTTCTAAAGTTACTTTCAAATGAAAGAAAATAAAGGGAAGGGAAGTAGTTGAGTGATTCGCGAGTTTTCCTGATTTGAATTTGTTGTTAATTTGTAAAACGGATTTCACGCAGTATGCTGAAGGGAATATGAAAATAAAAAGTCCAAAGTACGTCACATATAAAGTTATTTCAGATAATTTAGAGTGAAAAGCGACCTTGCATGCGGTGCAAGTGGCATGAGATGTGAACATAGTACCGAAGTCTGCAATTTTGTAGCACTTCAGTTTTAACTGTGAAGCTCGTTTGGTGAGAAGTTTTCAAGTGTTAGTGGGTTAATATTCGGAGATGATATTAATAGAAAGCGAAAATATGTGCTGTTGTATCACCACTAGTTAGCAGCAGTTACGTTATCGCAAGTTCATATTTTTTATTGCAAATGTTATAAAAAAATTAAATTATAGGAGTACAAAATACTAATACTTTATTAAATGCTGACGCGGAGGATCTATCAAACTGTAATAATTTGTGAAAATAGCCGCTACTTCCCATGCTCTCAAGGAGGAGTACCTTTCAAAAAATGTCAAGGTCCAATAAGGTATCATTTTGTAAATTACGGCAAAAGAAACCGAATTCTGTCGTAACACTGGGTTTCAAGGCCCTTCAAAGCATCGTGTGCACGGTGGCAAAGTGTGTTGTGGCTTAACGCATGTTGCGAATTGGTTATGCCCGTTCATTTCCCCCAAACAATTATTGCTATGTTCTATTTTGCTTTTCGTGTTAAATTTGATTGACGCAGTGCTATAGAGCCATTGATGAGTAGCACATTTATGTGAAATTGTGCCGATGGTGTCTTTCAATTGTAACGAAATCGTAATTGTTCCATAGCGTGTTGTATTAATAGGTGATGATGAAAAGTCATTTGAAACATCCCTATCGACTGAAATGCTCTTGTTGGTTGAGTGGCAGTGCGCATTCAGTGTCATCGCGCAAGGCGCGTCGTCACGTGACTGAGCTTCCGCGGGGCGTAACGCCCGGTAGGTCAGCTGCGGTGTCGCGTGGGCGCCTTCCTGTGACCTTGGCCCATTGTGCGGGAGCGCGGAACCCCCTAGGGGCGCCCGCCCACGTGTTAACAGGGAGTTGCAGGGAAGGCTCACGTGTCATCCTTTCAGCGTCTTACATCCTCGTCTTCTCCACTTCATGTACCACCAATCTCTATCACCTTTTTTTATTTTTTATTTTATTTTTATTTTTTATTTTTTTCATCTTCACTGACCTCTGTGTGCTGAACACCTTGGCGACTCGTGTCGGAGGCAATGGATACTTTGGCTGTTGAGGGGGTCTGCTTGTTTCCTGTTTTATTTCGTGGTGCTACACTTGATTTGCAGCTCGTAGGAGTACGTTGTAGCATGTTTAGAATAACATCCGCCATGCCCCAATACATTATCTATGACCTCGGCTTCTAGACGAACAGTTGGGAACAGGAACAGTTGGTTGGGCATTCCCGGCGATCGGCTCGGACTATATCTTTGATTGAATCCTAGATTGTGAATGGGGTTCTGTAATAGTGCGGCCGGGAAGAAGCCATACCAGTCCCTGCTATATCTCTGAAGGTGGCTCCACACATTCGGCATTCGCCGTGCAGCGAGCTACTGCTCGCCCAGACCTGTAGAATTGATGTGTTCAGCAAACGGTCGCTTCCTTTGAAGCGTCCTAAAGACCGACTCACGGTGGGTTGGGCGAATACCGAATGTTCGTCGCCCGGCGAATCGCAAGCAACCCGTCCACAGTACTTGGGATTCGCCGAATGTCTCATGTGGGAAGTTGGGACGAGCCTGGTACTCTAGTGGAGTGTTCCTTTGATGAGATCCGTGGTGGGTAGGGACCATGGGTTGAACTTGATATCCCTGTTATGAATTTCAAACTTCCACCCCGCCCTCTCCCGGTAGGAAGAGGAGACTAAGGGAAAGGAATGTCGACCTCCACATTTTTGTAAGAAAAGTGAAAAGTCAACAAAGCGTCGATTTTTTGGTAGTCATGCAGCGCAATCATCAAAACAATGAAGAGCATAAGCGTCATAAAAATTATTATGGCTGTAGAAAAATTAGTGAACTTTCAGGCGGTGGTTCATCAGCGCACTGGAACTATTTTCCTCTAAATACAAACAAATAAGACAAACTCATAGAACTGCAGGAAGTAGCCGGCCTCTAGGTTTAGGTCCACCCACCTAAATCTCTGCAAGGATGTGGTGAGCCAGAATTACTGTGTGACTGAATTCCAGGAAGATCGGATTTTTTTTTTTTCCAGTCGAAGGGGGTTACTGATGTTTACAGGATCAGCGCAAAGTGA
This sequence comes from Gryllus bimaculatus, assembly GCA_017312745.1. Lineage (NCBI taxonomy): Eukaryota > Metazoa > Arthropoda > Insecta > Orthoptera > Gryllidae > Gryllus > Gryllus bimaculatus. The sequence continues at coordinate 294,480 of BOPP01000179.1, read as the reverse complement.
AAGGCGTACTCAACCCTACCTCAACACTAATCGTTAAGGCTCATTCACAATGCAAACGCAAACATAAGCATAGAGTATAGGCATAAACATTAACATAAGTGATAGACTGAAGTATTCACAATGTCTAACATCGACGTAAGCAAAATAAGAGTTTCTCTTGGCTATGAGACACTCTAGTTTAGTATTGGTTGGAGGTGACAATCGATTTCGAGGTATCGACTTGTGTCCATGGCCCATACGGCGTTAGTTCGTCTATCGACTTCGCTCCTCTTTCCATTCTCAATTTTGAGTTAACTTACTGTGATTGGTTCATCTATTATGTCTTACTTAAGAATAAGAAGCTTGAAGCTTGCAAGCTCTTAAGTTAATGTCTTACGTGTTATGCTTATGAGAACGCATTCTGAATTAGGCCACTTATGGACGTAGTCCTAACTTGCATATTAACGCCATGATTATGTTTATGTTTGCATTGTGAATTGGCCTTGTCTTGCTACCGTCCTTCTCTTCCTGATTTCATGTAACCTGTGCGCGACCATATGTGCCGAATCCTCTATGCTACTTCAAGAGTCACATCTTCGGCCATTCACTCAGCAACATTTTTGTCTAGCATACAACCTCCCTGAAACAACTTTGCCTCAGTACGTATTTAAAACTATTTCAAGAGATAAAATCCACGTGTCTCGGCCACTGCTTCGTTTACACTGATGGTTTTTAACAAAATAGCACAGTAAGATATTTCTACTGCCATTGTACCAGGCGCAGTTTTCGTATTGACTCTTCGTACCGTTTATGCACTGCAGAGAAATATGTGCTATTGGGGGCACTAAAATTCACTTAATCGGCGTCAATACGGGAAGTAGAGGTGTGCACCGATTCCAAAAGAATTATCAAATCTTTAAAATTTTGACGGAGATTATATATGTTACCTTTCCTAGTTAATTGTTTTCTATTATAAAATATAATATTTTTGTTATCATTACAAAATGTATAGTATTACTTCTAAATAGAATTATTTGTAATTTTAATGTTATTAATGAAATATTGTACACATGGACTTGACTGACAAAACAAAAAGAAACGCTTGTCTTATCTGCTGTCTCCCTTTTCTACGTATTAAAGCAAAGTGTGCACTCCTTCAGATTTTTGTGAATATCTGTAAAACTGCAAAAGAAATCCACCTAAGTGAATCAAACATTTCTTTAAGTCTATACAAGTTTCTATGTATTCCAGTGAAGCAAATAGACTTTGTGTGATTAAATGTGAAAACATTACCGGAAGTTTGTCAGGAGTATTCAACAATGCATGTTTGCAGCTGCCCATGGAAACGATGATATCGTAGCGAGCATGGCAGGAGGGGGCGGGGCAGGATGAGATCGATAGGGGCGGGGCATGTCAGAATAGGTCCAACCATTCATACAATTCGTTCTTTTCTCTAGTAGATGATTGTGGATAATAAATACCCCGAACAACGCATGATACTTCAGCGAGTGTACAAGACGAGTACAATAGAATGTATTGTCTGAATAATTCTTAACATTTGCTTAAGTATACACTAATGACGTATGACGGTACAAGCGGGCGGCAATGCACCCGACGGACGATACGTCTAAACACCTCCGAGCTCATCACTATTCTGTTGATGCTGTCGCCCACGATTCCTTGCCCGCCGCCCCCTCCCGCCAGCCCTGCTGCGCCGCGCAGCCCCCACCTGCTGCGCCGGATGTGCCCGCGCGCGCACTTCATTTCCACAATTAAATTTAATGAGGAGGGCGGCGCGCTCACTGCTTCCAGGACAGCGAGCCATGGGCCAGCGTCAGATCCGCGGCCTGTGCAACACCTCACGGAAGCCAAGGCTTATCGCGCCGTAATATCTTTGAACCTGGGTTCAACTTTCGCCGATCTCCCCGGATTGCAGCCGCTGTCTCGTGTTCATTGTTTCGTTCAATGCGCTTTCTGTTGCTCGCTTGCTCCGTTATTCTTGCCAGTGACAACGTACATCACCCAAGCTCGTATTCTCCCCATTTTCTAGCTTTCGCTCCCCCTCTTGTCCCAAGGCCACATTGTATGCAGCCGCCGTCGCATTGACCTCCATTCTTCTTCGTGTGAGAATGGGTGCTGTACGTTCATGCGACGATTCACATTTCCGAAGAACCCGCTCCGCCCCTTCTCGCTTTTCCGCTTCCTGCCCGGCCCGATGCGACAGAGCAGATCCGACCCAACTCGTTGCGAACATGCCCCTATACGATCGGACACGAGCCGAGCCGACCACACACGAGACTGCCCCGACCCGACACATCTCGCTTCGCAATATCCTGCCTTTCCAAGCCTCTATTATATCGCCATGAAATGTACGAGGAACTCCGGGCTTCGTTGAGCCGCTGTTTTTTATCAGCAGTATTTTTCATAATACGAACTTCGGTACTCCCATCACAATTGAAGCCGGCTGTTTATTTAAAGAAACCACGATATCTTATCTTCGTTCTTCTTAGTCCTGTTTCGAGAACCCGTTTAAAAAATGATGCATGGGCGCCGCTCCATTGTTTTTTCTCATTGCCGCCTCTCTTCGTTCTGTATTGGTAGTGATGTACCTCATTTCAGATGTTTCGTATCGCCGTTTATGTTTTGCGGCGATGCGTGTTGATTTAAGAACGAAGCGCTCTTTTCTCGATCGGAAGTCGCGATACTTCGCGTTCCGTCGCGAGCGCGTGCAGCTGCTTTTGACGAACAGGTCCCGCCGGCGAACCTCCAGTCGGAAACACGTCCTGGAGCGAACGCGGCGAGTGGCGGAGTTCCGTTGTCGGGGGGCGCGAGTTACACGGCGGGGCTGGGCGCTTACGTGCCGCGGTGGCGGCTTCGCGGGTGCAGTGCAGAGGCGGCCTTCCCTCCGTCGGCCATCGCGCGGGCTGGGCTGTAGCGTAGTGAGGGTTAAATTATTGCCCGGAAGCAAGGACCATTAATGTCGAAAATGGAGGCCCCCCCTGGTTATTTTCGTGTTTCACACATGGTGATTACAGCCAGCATGGAGGTATATTTCTTGTTAAACACTGAAGACTAATGAAAAAGAAATTATGGTGCGAAAGGTCGTTTTAATATTTGTTATGCATAAGGAGCACTAAATTACTGTTTCGGAAAACCATTGTAGTTTTTTTTAATGGTATTAGGAAGTTTATAACTCGGCAGCTATAGGAGAGATGATAATGCCTTCGATAAACAAGACCCAGGCTTCAATTACATTATTCGTTTCCATATAAAGTATTCTGCATGTATCTCAAGCATTATTCTCATCTTAAAATGAATAGTCCAACGTTGAATTCGGATCATAAATATTCTAAAAACTCTGCAAATATTTCAATACAAAAATTATCTAGTTTGTTATGCTCCAGTTTTGAACTTTGAAATAAATGCTACAATGTGTCTAATAAAACTTGAGTGAATTTAAATTAATTACTTTGTGGAGTATTCCAAGATGTGTTGTTGAAGTGAATGGGAGATGCTTAGGAAATCAATTAAATTCATAAAATCTATAAGAAATTATAATCTCATCATCAGTTCATGAGTCGAAGAACAAATTCAAGCATCTCAACTGAAATAATCTGCAGATTTTTCGCCCGAAAAACTAGTTTAGTCGATTAATGTTGCAGGAAAAGTTTTTGTTTTTTTTCGTGCCTCCATATGTAGTGAATTATTTCCTGGAATACGGAGTGCACTTAGAACCCAGTCGTGACAAATCATCTCTGACAGTTCGTCCGTCCGTGAACAACACAAGCACGAACCCTTTTTTCGAAGGATTTTCTCCAAAATTGATATTCTGCGAAAAATAAAATTGATGTCTCTGGTACTCGAATTTCAAACGGTGGTTGTAATTTTTGGAGATACTTTACATGAAGTCTCTTTGACGTTTCCGACGTTTTCTCAAAAACGGTTCCAAATTTTTCATCCAGTTTTCTGCTGCAGTAGAGTGAGACCTACATTGATTAAGTACCTAATACAGTACATTGCTAACGATAGTCAAATTTTCTTAATGAAATTAGGCATTCAAATAATTTCAAGTAGGTTACCCTTATTTGAAAATACGATAGTTTTTATATAATTTTGAGCCAAATAGTGACATTAAACAAAAACGTAAACATTTGCATTGTATATTAATTAAAAACGGCCTCATTTTCTAAAAGAAACTTTTTTGTACAAGTAAAGCATACACTAAGTCACAAGTCATCAGCGCCATTGCGTTAAAATTCTAATGTTTCAGAAAATACACTCACGAATTCTTTTAGTAATTCACACGTAATATTTATATTTCACGTGTCTTTTACAATACACACACTTTTCAAAGGGTTTCACAACTTTAGTGTAGTTGCTGCGCGCATTTTAGAAGTACGTTTATTCAACCCGGTCTGTGCCGTATGTCGACACCGTTAAGAATGGGCTAACTGAAATAATCGTTGAATCTAATGAATGTTGGAGCACGCGCAAGCCCGTTGTTGGATCCTCGCAGCCGACGCCGCATCGGGCCATCGCGCACGGCCGGGGAGCGGTGGGTGGCGGGCCACCGCGGGCTCTCTCGCCGAGCGATTGCCTTTTAATTTCAATTTCCCTGCGCCATCCTCGCTCGCGGGCCGGGGAATCCCCCGCGTCGCCCGGCCGCGCCCGTCCAGCTCTTTCCGGGTCACACGAAACTCCCCGAGTCAAGAGTCATTTAGTGCATTTCGTCTTCGCCCGCCATTTTTGCCTCGCCTGGCGAGGAAAGGTTTGTGATGGTTTGAATTCGCGGATTTCCGTCTCAATTCCGCGCGCGGTATTGATTTTCTTCTCTTGCTTGTGAAAAGAGTCCATTTTCCGGGTACGCGAGAGTTCTCATTCTCTCCGGCGGCTCTCGCCGTCTTTTCTGGGTGTCTTGGGTTCTCTCTTCTCTCGCAGGGGCCCCGAAATGAAGAGCCGTGCGGGGGATTGTGGAGGCGCCGTGGCAATTGTGCAGCGTCTGAAACAAACACTCCCCCTCGCCCGCCCGCCCGCCCGCCCGCGCGGACAGAAGCGTGGCGGCCGCGACGGGCCGCGGGCCTCCAGGGCGGGGGGCGGGGCACACGGGGGCCCGGGGGCACCTGCCGCCGCGGCCCCCGCGCCGAAAGTCGGTCGCAGCGGGGGGGGAGCTCGCAGAAGAGCCCCACAGCCTTGAGGCTTTGTCAGCTCGTCGCGCTGGCACTGTT
>BOPP01000179.1:276005-287944 GCA_017312745.1 Gryllus bimaculatus | reverse complement strand
GTTCAGAACAACGCCCGCCGAGAGGCGGGGGCTTCAGTGGGGGGCAGCTTGCGAACGGATAACTAACTCCTCGCTGTGACTGTGGCTCAATATTGAAGAGCGGTTGGAGTGGGCGGCGCTTTCTTCTATTCAACGTGGATAGTTCCGCGATTAGCCATTGGATGGGTTGCAACTTAGAATGTATGCTATGTAGAGAAAGAAATGAACACTTTTTTTAATTTAAAAAACTTTGTTTTTATAAAACATTGGAACTTTCTTATTAGTCTTTACGCCTTGTAGAAACAACGAAAGTACTATTTTACAAAGGGCATGTTCAGATATGTTTAAAATAAGATTTCATCTTTTGCGTCTTAAAAAATAAGTAGTTAAGAGAAGGTATTGCAATCATGGAGCGGAAATGGGCGTTTTTTTTAATGAAAAATTCTTATTGCCGGCCTTCGTAACGAAAGAGGGGATAACATTTTTTTCTAATGTGATAAATCCGTACTCTGAATTTTTGGAAATGTCGTACGTTACAAATAATGTGAGAAACTATTAGTGTTTAAGCGTTTACATAAGTGTGTACGACCAAGCACCTGCATGGTGTAGCGATAAAGCAAATGGTGAGGCTTTGTCAACCTCATCGCGCTGCTGTTTTCATAAAACATTTTCAAATTTCTTTAGACCTTGTAGAAACAATTATATAAAGTACTATTTTATAAAGTGCATGCTCCAGTTAATTCAAAAATATTTTTAACAATATTTCTTTTTTTTTTTACTCTTTTGTCCTACTACTTAAGTAGTAAAGAGAAAGTATTGCAAACATGCACCGGAAATCGGCGATTTTTTGAGCAAATAACTCTTGTAGTGGGGCCCTAGGAACGAAAAGGGGGATACATTTTGTCCGTATGAGTAGTAAATTACTTAAATGTGGGAGACAATTAGTTTTTAAGAGCCCTCGAAGTCTACGACTGCGTGGTGTAGCGGTGAAACGTACAACAAAATAACGTCATGAATCGTAAGTTCGAATCTTAGAGCGGAGCTTTATTTTCTGGTCGGAAACACTTTTTCATGTTCATGTAAAAGTATAATATTGCGTAGCCTTTACAAATAATGCGAGAAATTATGTGAAGTTTTAGCTAGTGGTAAAGAAAATTCATTATGTAATCGACGTCACGATTCAGTCAATAAAGCGTAATAATTAGAATTTTTAAAGGTGAGCGTGAAATAATTTCACATGGGCTTGATATCTATCCAAATTAAAATTAATTTAATTTTTTCGCCCAATTAGAATAGAACTCAGAATTAACCCAGTGATGCCCACCGTCCTCATTAAGGACCCACATTTCTTCGAATGGTTTCCTTTGCACTAATTTTTGAATAGTATATCTTCAATAGTCATAAATATCCTAAATGAAACATACAGCCAAGTTTAGGAATCATTGAATGCTAGGTGTCGTTTTCGTCTAAACCGCTAAAACATTTTATGCCCTTGGGCAAGACATAAAAAAGTTTACAGGCGGGGTATTTATGAGTCGTGGCGGTTTGGCTTTTAAAACAGTGCTTACCTGCTATTTATGCGGTGGCCATCTTCGTGAGCTATGCGCGCCGATTTTGTAGGGTGATAAAATATACTAAGATGATTTTGAAGACCAAGAAAAGCACATAAAGCAGTGAGAAGTTGAATATACCGATGATTCAGTACAATGGAGCTTTATTATTCAATATATATTTTACAACAATAAGTATTAATTATTGTTGTAAAGTAAACACTAATGTTTCAGTACGAAGTGTAAGGCATACTGTCATCCGTATAACGTACGATTGTATTATTTATTAGTGAATATTTTAGAAGTAATATTCAGGAGGATTTAGCTAAATACATATTAAAGATACGAAGCATACGGGCAATGTGTAAACATCTTCCTTTTACGAGTGATCTAGGTTGTCCGGTTATTGTGCAACTTACATTGAACATCACGTAGCCTTTTCTTTTTCTTTGTGTTTCTGTAGCTTAATCTTGGTTTTGTGTCGATCCCGTCTGCAGACAGCCCCCAGGAGGGTTTACTCACCGAGGAGGCGGGCTGTGCTTCGTACCAGCACCGGCACCCATGAGGCTGCACCTCAGTGCGTGTCACGGGTGGAGGAGGCGGCAATAGGTTCGATCAGAGGCGTATCTGTGGTATGACGGGCGTGGCCCGTGCCATTGGCTCCAGTCACAGACGCGCTAGTTTAACGTTTCTCTGCTAAAACAAATAAATAACAATTTGAAGTACCCTGATAGGGGCGCGAATTCTATGCTTGACATGGACGCCTGAATAGCTAGATCAACTTGTGGCGTTTGATTATCTGATGATTGCGGACACCTTACCTGCTATGGTCAAGAGACCACTGATATAGTGAGAATTGTATCCAGGAAGATGGTGTTGTCTCTCTCCCGCTGAGACGCGGCACTGACGTCGTCAGCTTGCGCGAGGTTTGCCTCTCCAGGTATCTCCCCCATGAGGCACCGGTCTCCCGAGATATGTATTAGTGTAGAGCATATAAGTGTGTATGTGAAAGGTGAAGATAGAGGAATAGGAAGAAAAGATCACGCGTGACATTGTCCATTTGTTTGGGTGCTGCCCCGACTTTTGCCTGGTGTTGATAGGAGAAACTATGGAAAACTACCGATCAAAGCAGCCGGCCGCTAGAATTATCCTCCTAGGCAGCGACTGAATTTGACGTAGCTGTCGAGCTGGTGTCGAAAATCCTCCGCAGTAGGGACTGAAACTCTAGAAATGCCCAGTCGGAGTCACTGCAAAGAGAACAGTAATGCTGTGAGGTACCTGAGCCGGTGGCAACGATGGCTTTGGCCTGGTGCCGGCCGTAGCTGTGGCAGAGCTTTCGGCGGTGAGGGAGGAAGGGGGCGGGGGGAGCGCATCGACGACGCAGGCGGCAGCGCTCGAGAGCTGCGCCCCTCCTCCCTCCCCCCTCCCCCTCAACCTCTCGGCGGGTGCTGCCTCTGGCCGCTGTCTCGCCGGTGCTGTTTACGGTCGCGCGGCCGGAGTAACTCGAGGAGCCCGATCGTAATCTTGACTTATTTAGCTCTTCTTCGTGGAAACGGCGTTGCATTTCTCCGCCGCGCGATTAGCATAAGGACGGCGCGAGCGCGCGGCGCTGCCTTCGCGCGGCCCGCGTGCAAGGCGACTGTCGCCGCGCGCGCCCTCGCGGCCCAGCGCTAGACTGGCCCAGGGCCCTATAACGTGGTGGGGACCATTACAGTGGCGCTCTCTAGAGCATCACCTTCTTTCACGAACTGAAATACGAACTGCTATCAATGTTATTTAAAACGTGCGTGGGTTCTCGGGACGCACACGCGCTTGATGCAAAAAATCGCGCCGCTGTTCGCGTTACCTTTTCTGTCATGCGTGTATTATTATGAATAAATGAATTTTAAACATAGTATTTTAACTTTCTTTTTGTAATTTAATTTTCGAAATCGCTCATATCAAAGTGTTATTCGTATTTCTTGACCAGTTTTTATGGTGCGAAGGTTTTGGTCGAGTCTTACCAGCAGCTGTATCCGGCGACACAAGCGAATCTAATAGTAGAACTCTAGCTTTTGGGTCCAATTTTGATGGAAGTTGCCGGGCGCTGGACTGGCCGCCGACGCCTTTGCTTTACGGCTTTTTAGCACTTGCCTCCGACACTGTTGGAACTCGAATCGAAGTTTTTGTCCCGAGGCACTACGGTTTCTGAGATCCGATTCTGTGGACAACAAAGAATTTTTCAACTTCCGTAAATGAACTCTCTCTCTCTGCGCTATAATGTAAAGTAAACACGTCAAAGTCAACTGTTTTGCGCCCATTTAGTTGATAGTTGGCTCCCCTGTTTGGAGGCGCGCTTGGGAAGTCGCTACATGCCCGTTCGGTCTCGGCGACGACGTGAGAGGCATCGAGCCAAGGCGGAGTTAAAAAGTGTGCTGTATACTTTTTTCATTGAAATTGGCAGTTTTGTTATCCTACAGGCGTGCATTTGTTTGAGCACAATGTACAAATTCAACTCACAGTTCCTAAGTATCGCTCTGTTATCCGTTATTGTAAGGATTAGTTGTATTACTGATAACCTCAAAATTTGAAAAGACTTGCAAAATATTGGGATTGGGCGGGTTTGCACTAGTGTACGCTGTTAGTAGGTAAATATAAACCAAGTATCAAGTTTCAGTTGTAAAAAAGTGCAACTCTCGGATAATTATCGTTTTCTTTACATTTATCCATCGCTTAAGAAATGAATGTCAATTTGATTTTTAGCGTACAGTTCGTGATAGCGATGCACAGATGACCCTAATCTACAAGTGTATAATTGACAATTTTGCCCAGAAAATGACTTGGTGCAAAAATAAGGGAAGTGGCCACTCGAAATGCAGCACTAGCTTCCTTGTGCAAGAGGCAAGAATTGCTGACCACCACACCTGTTAAACAACTAATAGATCAACCAAAGTGAGGAGCCTACTTTCCAAGAGGAAAGATGTTTTGTACACACCTGAAGGGGCGTTGGCTCTTATTTTAAATAATGATTTAAGGTAGCAACAATATTTCAATAAAATAGCTTGTTTTAGATACGAGTTTAAGTGAGCAACAATATTTGAAACACCACAATATCTATCCTGATCACCAAGAACATTTGTAAGATGTAATTATCCAGATGTAAGAACATTTGAAATTGTAAATCTGTTTGTAGTCCATCTGGCATTACTGTTTATAACCTTCCTTCACAAAATATTTTGGAACACTCAACGAACAATGTTAACAATATCAATGAGCAAATTCTTTGTGGCCATAATTTTGACGGCACTTGGGGCTTGTCAATGTATATGCAAGAATTCTATGCAATGCAGTGGCAATTATTCTGATGCTTCAGTGTTTGCAACCTCTCTGATGCCCCTGATTGCACACAAAAGATGACACAAAAAAAATTCATAATACAATAATGCTGTGCGGTAATTTTGGGGAAGAGGTGTATATGATTCTCAGCAGCGAGCAAGAAATATCGGCCGGAGGAATAATCTGGAAAACATTTTCAATAGAGCAAACGACACTTCAGATCTCGTGATGTCTCTCATCAATTTAGAAATAGTGGTTAATGCAACAAGGGCGCGAGGCGGATGATTCACGCATGAGTCGAGTTTGCTGACGATGTGAGCAGTGCGGGAATCACCTTTCGCCCGTGTTGCGTGTACTATTTTTCAACGCGCCGTGAGCGAAACGCAGTGCGGCAAGTAAAGGAATATAAATTAAATATCAAATAACTGTAAATACCTTACTTGTTCAATACTAAATGGATTCCAGTTAGAGTCGCAACACTCTTGTTTGTAAATAATAAACAAAGACGTCGTCAAGGCGACAGACAATTGCAAATCGTTACAGATGTTTCGTACACGCTTCGCGTTGTTTAGCACACTGTGAAAAAATTAACTGTTTCGCCCACACCAAAAACAAGTACGATAAACCGCGTTTCGCGCACGGTGGGTTAAAAAAGAAATTAGAAGCCAAAATAAATTAAATGTTACTTCTGAAATAATTGTTATGCTGACAAGGACCTAGACAAAAGAATGTCGAAGCAGGAAGATCGACTGCGAGTTACGAGTGTGAAAAGACTAATCTTCCTGCATGACTTAAACTGATAAAATTAAAGTGATCAAGTCATAAGTCTGAGGAAATACGAATATTCAGGTATGCATCCTTATTGTGTATCAAACTGGACCGTTTTTCCCTCTTGTTCCGTCTTCCCGGCAACGAAATGGGATGTACTTGTAAGCTGCGTTTGAAATGTGACTTGGCAGTGAATGCAGCTAATTACTCAGATTTAGAAAGTTGTAGATTAAAATGTCACGCTGTAGTGTAAAAACTTCTACGTATCCTTGGCATGAGAATAATGAACAGTAAGTACGGGTGTTTTTCTTTGCCTAAAGAAGAGTCTTACAAATTGAATCGGCAAAACGTGCATAAGAATTCTTTATACAAAATATGATTAGTAATGGACCTTTACTATTTTTAACGTTCCAGCTTATTATTTTTATTTGAAGTTGGGTGGGAAACTCTCATATTATTGTTTATTAATTTACTAGGTATTAGCACAAAAACTGCTGACTCAGTTTCGTCGCCGTCACCAGCTGTCGCTGGGCGAATACAAACATAACTTAATTACGTGTTGTCATGTTTTCTACTCAATCGCGAAACTCACGTACCGATTTTTTTGTATCGACTCTGACGAGGCTGCTCAAATGCAAGAATTCGAATACACAGTCGGCGCCGCGGTTGTCCCCGTGCCACTCGCCTTTCGCTAGACTAGAGCCGACGCGTCCGATCCCCCCCCTCGCCCCTTTGGCTGACTCGACAAGCAGTTGCAAGCAATTTTTTGGAATCCGTGATTCCCCATTCCGTTTATACTTACGTCGTTTAATACTTTTTCATGGAAAATACGTGTCAGAATGAGATATACTACCCCGACCTTCCTGTCGCTGCGTCTTGCGAGTCGAGCGGCACCGCGTTTTGCACAGTCGTCCGGCCGCGTGGGCTGGCTTCGCCTGTCGGTGCTCGCGGCGCGCAGGTCGGCCGAGCCGCGTTTTAAATTCTGCATACTGATGGGCGGAGCGATCGCTTTGTGCCGGGCCCTCCCGCCGGCCGCGCGCGCGGTGGCGCTTGTTCGCGAGAGTGACCGCCGCAATCATTCATTCCCGCCCGTCCGCTCTAATGAACCAGATTCTTTTTGAAGCTCCGCGTCGCGGAGTGCGCCGTGGCGTGCCGTGGCGTGCCTTGCCGAGGCCGAGCTGAGACGGCGCGGCCACACCAATCCTCCACGCTCGACTGGTTTGTTTATTTGTTTCTTGGTTGGTTTTGTTTATTGGTTGGATTGTTAGTTGTTTGTTTCTTGTTGGTTGGTTTCTTTGGTTTTGTTGGATTGTTGATGGTTTGTTGGTTTTGTTTGTTTATTTTCTTTGTTGGTTGGTTGGTTTGTTGGTTTCTTTGTTGGATTTTTTCTTGGTTTGTTTGTGTGTTGTTTTCTTTGTTGGTAGGTTGTCTTATTATATTGTTTTTTTTCGATTATTTTTCATGCCCTTCCCTACTAAAGGGCGTTTTAAATTTCAGCATTAGCAATGTTTACATGGAGATTTTACTCGAATGACATATGGACTCGTATGACTCGTTTTCAGTTTGGCCTCATAATTTCCAGTAAGATAATATATTAGATTAATTGAAAATTTACTTATTATGGTGGACGAGGAACAGAAAGCACGCTAGGAGGCCAAAATGGTGATGAGCATTAGGGGTGGGTCATTATATTGGCAATGTTGGTGTTTGTAAGAGTTTACCTGTCATTTTATTTATGATGTAAAAATACGAGTTCAAATTTTCAGAGGTAATGAATAATATTAATCTGTACCACCAAGGGCTTGGATTTTTAGAGTTCGATTTTTTTTCGATACAAATATGTTAGAGGCAATTATACAACCAGTTCCATACAATCATATTTCTTAGTGTCCCTTTCGTCTTTTTGCCCTCCTGATGGGAGATACTTGATTGGGGGAAAACCACCGGCATCTCCCGAGGAAAAATATGAACTACACTCATGGGACTAATGACCTCAGTAGTTGACGCACCCGAATCACTAACAACCAAGCAACTCGCCTTTTTGATGCCTCTTTTGTTATTGTGTTTGCCAGACATCCTGAGGTATATGAAGGTTTGCCGTTTACTACCGTTCCTGAAGTCCGAAGCCGTGTTTATCATCATCGCCATCATTTCCATTTCCGTATCCCCATGCTCAGATCCCCTCCGTCGCCCTCCGAGCGCAGAGCGTGGGGGACGTGAATCTGGTCCCCGGCGCAGCTGCGCAGCCAGGGAGGGGCGGGGGAGGGGCGCGGGCGCCTGCGTATGCCCGGCACGCGCCGCCGCGGTATGACCAGAATCGATTATCCGCACATAAATTAGCGAGCTCTTGGAGCGCTCGTAAAGGCAGCCTTTTTGCCCCGTCATCGCCCGCCCCGCCCCGCCCCCCTAGCGGCGACCGCCCACCTGCTTCCGCGAGCGACCACAGGGAAGGCCCCAGGCCGTGCCCGCGGCACCCCCGGCCGGGTCGAGCTCAGGGCAAGCTTTTTTTGCTCGATTGATGGTTCCTGGTGCGTCGACTGCTAATATCATTAGTCCCGTAAGTGTTTTATCGCGTGGGATGGCTTCCCCCGCTGGGTGGCGAGATCCGGCGCTGACCTACCATCGGCTAGCGGGCTTTTCCTCAACCAGCTATTTCCCATCATTGAGGCACCGCCCCAGCCGGGACAAGTTCGAAGCCCCCGACCGGTCTCCCGACATGTGTGGTAGGGTTGTCCATGCGAGTGTAGGTGTGTGTAAGTATGGGGTGAGGATAGGGCAGGAAAAATGTAGGAAAGATCACGCGCGGTCCGTGGCCCGTTTGTTCGAGTACTGCCCCGGGTTTCGTCTGGTGTTGATCGGCGAAACCACGGGGAAATCCCGATCAGAGAAGCCGGCTCAACATGGCTTTGTAGCTAGTGTCGAATAACCTGCCACCGTCCGAACTGGAACCTAGGACCTCCAGGTCAGAGGCATTGAGCCACCCCTCCCTGTAATCAGGCTAACATTGCCGCACGCTCTCGCCGGGAGGTCCTAGGTCCGAGTCCCGACGGTCACGGATGTTCAAACGATGTCTGGGAGGAAAATTCTTGCGACTGGCTGCTTTGATCGGACATCGTATGTGGTTTCTCGGATCAATACCAGGCGAAAGTCACAACCGAAACCTTCTTTCACACATTTTAACGTACGCGCAACACACTACTTGTACTGGCACCGGCTGTGAGATATACCTGGAGGCGAATACTATCGCAAGCCGGCAAGCCGAGTTGGCCTGCGAAGGATTTCACCAGCCAGCTGGGAAGGAAGAGCGCTTCTTCCAGGCGTTGAAACAAATTCTCTGCACTAATGGGACTAATGACCATCGAGGTTGACGTGCCCTCAAACAATCAATCAATCTATCAATCAATCACACGCGCCCTTCTCATTTCCTTACGCATGACAGTCCCAAGACATCGGAGCGACCGGGTTTGGGCGGGAAAAACCTAATTGGCTTCTTTTCTTGTGAGGTTTTCTATAAAAATGTATGAGTCATCTCATTTGTGTTATATGCACGAAGGAAGTTTGTAACATGACCGCCCAAGATTTGATAACATTTAATTGCATCTACATAATTGGCGATATTCATGACGATAACTGGACGTATTAACTGCAATTAGAAATGAATAACTGAGATCGTGGAGAGGATCTAGTTAACGCACGTGGTACAAACAATATTTTATTTTGGGCCTAATTTTAATGGTACAGATTTATTTAGTTACTAATTAACCGTATGTTAACGTGGCTCGGTTTATAGTATCTTTATTTTAATGTGCCTTTACATATTTCCCTCACATAATTCCCTACATTATAGAACACGTGACATTCAACTGTTTTCATACTGGCTGAGGTGGCGTAAGTTATCAACTGATGTCACTGCAGTGCCTCTTAGAGTTGGAGGACTTAGAGTTGGAGGACTTAGAGTTGGAGTCCAGATGTCAGGATTTTCGAATCTATCTACACAGCTAGGTCAAATTCAGCCGCTGTCTGGAGGAGAATTCTAGCGACTCTGATTAATAGTTGCCCGCGGTTTTCTTATAAACACTAGGCGACTGCCACAGCAGTATTCTAGCAAACGGGCCAGGGGCTGCGCGTGATTATTCCTTCCTCTTCCTTGTCTTCTCACCCTTTACTGCCACGCATATGTGGTGATGAGTCGGGAGCTTAGCGCATGTCCCAGTTGAGGCGGTGTACCGCTGGTGGGACATACCTGGAAGGGGAAAATGTCTAGCTGACGTACACGTCGGCACCGGATCTCACATCTCTCTGATGGAGGAAGAACATTGAAACGCCTCGTGACAAAATCCTGCACTAATAAGTAGAAATAGGAACTAATGATAACGCTCCGAAACACAAAATAATTCATCAACTATTTTTACATTTCTCTCGAAGCCACTTTCCTCTCGATCCAGATTAAATTATACAGCGAATATCTGAATATATTGAAGGCAATACCAACAAAAAACGAATTGGTAAAAATATATTTTTAGTATTCCCGATTTTGGTTATGCAGAAAAAAAATGATTTGTACATAGTCCCTAATGGTGAAGAAATTTTTTTCGAAACGTGTCCTTTACAATGTATTATTAAAACTGAGGGAATAATATTTTTATACTATCTTATTGTCCTTAATTAAAGTATAACATTGTGTTAAGTGTATTCATTTAGACAATCACATAATTGCATCAGTTTGTAGGTGTGTTTTAAAGGGTCTCGTTTATCAAGGTCTCAGTCTAATATTATCTGGACTTATCAGGTGACACCTTGCTGTAAGAAGTAATAACAGACCTCTTCAGGAGCAATTGCGTAGCACATTTGTCTAAACCCGTCCGTCTGTTTGCCGTGGGGTCTGAAATTAGCTTTGCGAAACATTTATCTCGACGTTCTGTAGGGCTTCTTTCACAATGCAAACTTAAACGTAACGTAATGCTTTAAACTGAACAGTAAAAGTTCCACGTAAAAACAAGCATTCATAATGACGAACGTACGTTTCGCGTGAACCAATCAGAATTCAACGTATTGAAACTTGATCGATTCGCTTGTAGCTTGGTTGAACGATCTTTCCACCATGGTTGCCAGCCTCTTCTTCGACTTTCCTATCGATTTGTCTTTATATATGCGATTAGCTATTGTATTTTTGCTCTCATTTCATGTATTACATAAACAAGAATTATCTTGTACCAAATTCACCAGTAATTTGTCGAACATAATTATTTTATTTACCATGTCAAGTTAAACTCTTATGACAAATGCCGAAATTCTTACTTTGAATTCACTACACGCGTCAATACCGTTCGCAAACTAGTTGCTTCTCTAGGATTTTGTTGTACATTTGTTGTTTTAGTATGCTGCTCTATTGGTCTTCGGTAGAATTCCAACATAAACTTAACGTAAAAGCTTGGTGCTTGTGGACTCCGTACGTTTACGTATTTACGTCGCCGGTAACGTCAAGGCGTTGTGAATGGTCTCGTGCAGGGCTGTCCAACTGGCAGCCAGCGGTGCCACTTATTGTGGCCCGCGAAAGGTTTTTACTCGATACGTGAGAGTCCCTTGCATCTAGTATGTTGGGCGAGAACATTGCCCGCCTAGCGCACGTGCCCTGTCGGGGTCAACACTCTCTTAACGTAAAAATAGATTTATTTTTTTTTTATTAAATTCAAACATTCAAAATCATCTAAGTGTCTTTTACTCCGATATGCATGGTACGGCCTGTTATCACGCATAGTTCAATCGTTTAAGAGCGGCGGGGCAAAGTGAAGAGATCAACAATATGGAGCCTCGTGTGGATCGGCCGAATAATGAAAATATATTCAAGGTTTTAGTTGTGGCACTTGAGGTCTTGCAAGTTGGACACCCCTGGGGTCGTTTAGTAACTCATTTCTAGGTTTTGCGGCTGCGTTACGTGTACGTTTAAGTTTGCATCGTGAATGAGACCCCGGGTAGTCGTCCCGCGAAGCCTTAGGAGAGCAAAGGGCGGCCCAGCGGCGCGCCGGCGGTCAGCGGCCGGGGCCTGGCGCGGGCGACATTAACGCCCCCTATCAATCAGGCTTCGCTGGGAGCGTCCTGGGGACCATCCGTGGACGTTCTGCGCACTCGGAATGAAATGCTGGGCCCGACCGTCCGCCCTAACCGTCCTCCGTCCTGCCTCCGCCGCCGCACGCCACGCCCGCCTCCCCCTAGCCCCTTGTCGCGCCCCACCACGCCCGTGTCCGACGCGTCCCCGCTACGCGTTCACCCTTGGCCGGTCGCCAGCCCCCGCCCCTGCTCCTCCCCGCCCCAACTCCTCCCATCACC
>BOPP01000179.1:231397-244812 GCA_017312745.1 Gryllus bimaculatus | reverse complement strand
CGGCGGCGGCGGCGGCGGCGGCGGCGCGGCCAGAGCGAGAGGGCGGTGGTGCGGACGCTGACTTGCGTGCCACATTAATATCATCGCTGCCATGTGGCCGCGGCGCCTTTTCATCTGCGGCGCGCGGCGCGGGGCACTGAATCATCCGCTTTTTGTGGTCGCGCAGCGGGAGAACTCGGCTATCGCGGCCCCGACATAAATCTAACTTTGTATCACGGCATATGTAAACTGTGTTCCTATCTGAAGGCGGTACGACGATGATTCCCTTCTAAGTACTCGCGGCCGGGCTCTTGTTTTCTGCGGGGAATTAACGAGGCCCCCGCTGCAGGGGTGGTAACGCGGCGCGCCTCTCCGCGCTTTGGCCCCCGCGACGCCATTTTAGAGCGTTTCTTTCGGCGGCCGCGGCCGACCTCATCTTTTATGGATCGCCCCGGCTGGTTCTGATTATATCGATGTTCTGTGCGCCTTAATGACTGTCAGGCCGAACTGCAATTTAAAAACGTTATTCTGTGTTATTTTTGAGTGCCTCCTTACAAATCGGCAGCTTTCAAAACAGTAGCGACGCTAATCGGAATTAATGAAAGCGAAGTTGAGAAGAAAGATGCATACATTAAGGGATAACGATCGGATGCCGTGTCTCGGATAGGGCAAGAAGACGGGGACGTCCAGAACTAATTATTCCCGAAACTCTGCTTGTTCCTTGCTGTCGGATTCCTGTCGACTGCTAAGAATGTGTTACATCGTGATAGCGGAGTATTAATACGCGATGTCGGATTCGAGCTCCATGAAACTTCTCAGTAAAAAGCGGTCTCCTGTGTTCACCGAGCGCTTTCGTTCAGTGGGAGTTGCATTGTCGAAAACTTTTTAAAGCATTGAAATTAAATGCTAATAACAAAAGCATTTGACCGTTGCAAAACGATAGAAGGGACAACGTTTCTTGACTGTGCTACAAGCCCCTGCTACTACAAATTCTTGCGTGAACTTGCCCTTGCAATCTGTATTTCACCCTCTGCAAGTGTAAGGATCTGAACAGAAAAAAGTGTTCTGTAGGTATCACAATTTTTATTACTTAGAATCTTTCCAATCGCTTAGCGAGCTTCATCAGATCTAATCCGGCAATATAAAAAATTTCATATTGGCTCTGATGACCGCTATGCTATCGGAAAGATTTTAACTATAAATTGAGACACCTAGGCATCTTTTCCCTTAATTTTTACAAGGTATCATCCGCACCAGCGATTGTATTAATCAGTAGGGATCTGAGGAGAGAGCTGTCCAAAGCTCAAACGTTTTGCCACCAAAGATCACCGCTTGAGCATTCGTGCCCGCCAGTGTCATCTTAGTCGCTTGCTCATTTTCTACGTGCAGCATCCATCACCGCCAATCCCTTGCGTGGCGTGCAAATGAATTGCAGGGGAGGAAACAATGAAGACGCCAGCCGCGAGGCATCAGCTATCGATGTGATGTTTCATTATATGTTTTTATGGGATGTTCAGATAAAATTGATGGTTCAGGAACCGTCAATGCAGGATATTGCTGGTGGAGATAGCAAACCCATTCGACAGTGGCAGTAGAGATAAATAACAAGAGTTAAGGGGATGCAGTATTTAAGATGTGATTTAATTGATGCCTTTTCATTACGAAACATTGATCTGTTTGTCACGATTAATCATTAAAAAAATGCGGGAATCACTTTTCAATTTTACCATCTCAAAGTATATTTATCTCATTATCGAACGTAACAGTAAATGGTTTTAACTAGAAATTAAGTGCAGTATTCCCAGTAAAAAGTAATTATTCGTAACTTTCGCCTCGTACATACGTTTAATGCCAGTCTCGACCTGCAGATCCTACATTACTAGAAAAAGCATTGACTTTTCCTTTTATGTCCACATCATTCTCTGTAAAAACTGTCTCTCGAACACCTCTGACTCCTTTCTGCTAATTATTGACCTTCTAAGAATTATTACATTGAATGTGATTCGTACGTTATTATTGTAATGTATTGTACTTATTTTTTATCAGATGTCTGTATTTAGGTCCTTTCGCAGACCTGCCCGCCCGTTAAAATCGTCCGCAGCACGAATTCTCGACATCTGCGCTCCCTTTCCTTTGCCCCATGCTCCATTCATTTATTGTGAAGACGGGGCCTTCCCCCTCCGCAGCCTTTCGAGGTGCTGTGTCGATAGGACTCCGCCTCTAGGGAGGTAGGACTGCCGAGGCATCTCATAGGTTAGAAGACTGGTTCGGGGGAGCGTGCTCCTTCCGGAATGGGAAAGGAAGTGGGGTCGGAGTGCGGTACATTGTGGTTTGGACTGACACACCATGATGCAGCACACACACACACTATCCGTGGCTTACGCAGGATTCGAGTCATATTCCTTTTTTGAATTAGGCTTGTACAACGAATATGATAATATGCGAGATAAAAAAAACCGTTAAATGGTGATAAAGTATGATGTTTCATTCATACGATGACATGTTTCTTTCATTTTGTGGGAATGTCGCATAAATTCCATTCAAAAGAAACATCAGATTCGGGAAATTAATATTTGTGATATTGGTATTTTCTACTACGTAAATTATTATTTCCATTCCATACACAGATTATTCCATTTTAACATCGCGAGTATTAGCACATTCTCATCTTGCTTGAGCGTATTAACTATATTGGTACAATTTTTATTTACAATGTATTCTTTGTTATTGGTCTGCGTAACAATGTATTTTATGAACAGATTGAGTGTATTTGAAAATATTTTGACTGCAGTTGTGCGTCGTGAAGGAGATATCTCAAAATATTGTAAGTTTTTGTGGGAATTTGTGAACATTCCCGTCAATGCACCACTTATGATTGTTTCTTGAATTAAGTATTTATCTCGCCTGTCCTTGATTTACTTCCCTTATTATTTATCATTAATAATCTAGTAATAAAAGTGGAATTGCTGCTAAGATGTTGAACAAAACTACAAAACAATTAGTTTTCCAAAAAGTTCCATGTACAATGCTCAAGAACAACAAAATATACTCGTGTGCACGAAAAAAAAAGAACAATAGTAGTATACCAGATCCATGATACTATAACAAGTCCCCATCATGTTCTTTTTTTTCGTGTGACACTGCACAAAAACAACTGCCGTCAAGAACACTGCAATAACATAGTGTAGTATTCATGGATACACAGTACAAGAGTTCTTTACAATCTAAGAATATGAAAAAATGAATACGTTTCATAACGAAACACTCAAGTAGCAAATATTCAATAGCGTGCGGCTCTTCTTTTTAGCACCTTGCTGTCGAATGACGTCAGCTGTGACACAGTGAATTTGAGAATTCAATTGGTACACGCTGTATGACAATAGGCAAAATAACACAATCAGATATTAGCGTTTTTGCTTCAAAATCGAAACTGTCTAATTGTTTGTGTGCTTTTCCCGAGTTCCTGGGCATGTAACCAAAACCTAAAGACCCCTCTCACGTGACTGTAGGATGCATTGTTTTCTCTCCATTTCTGCGCACATTGAAAATTAGTAACGTATACAAAGAATGAAGATACGATAGTAAGGTAACAACTCTTTAAATAGAGACTTACGAGTGACGTTACTGCTGCCACTTATCGCTTCGTACAACACATACAGAAGAAAGAAGACAGAAAAGGATGCAAATGAAATCAGGCTTTTACACCACATACACTATACTCGACTTACACTGAGAAAAGACTAATCAATGTCACAGACATGTTGTGACACTATGTAATACATGGATTCCACCATAAAGTTTGCACACAAAAAAAATCATAAACCTAGTGGCAAATGCACCCGAGAACTGTTTAATCAAAAGTGCCATCGATACCATGTACAAAAGTGTTCAAAAAAATTAACAATCGATTCGTGAATCCAGGAGAGTTTAAACAACAATAAATACCTTCTCGGGTGAACCTTCCTTCTTTTATAAGGCAGTAAAACGTTCTCAATGCGGAACGTGTATGATGTGGAAATCTAATGTGAACATAAATCTCGGCCCTGCCAAACATAAATTCTACAGTATTACATTACATAAAGCGTAATCGTTTCTAATACGGAAAAAAATTCTGGACCCTTGAGATTCCGCTTTGCGCAAGTTTTACTGTGGAAAGCATAGTCGGCGGTGGCAATAGTGTAACGTATCGGACGGTTAAACACAAGTTCGCGGGTTCTAACGCGATCGAAGCCGTGGTACGCCTTCGTACACGCCTTCCTTCGGAGGGGAAGTAAAGCCGACTGTCCCATGTAGTAGATTTGCTGCATTTCAAAGATCCTCATGATCCTAAATGAAGCCTCTAAGCTAAATTCAAATAGCCTGTTCCGTTGCCCAAGAAATAAGATCGTAGTGAATTTTGCGTGGTCAGACGGAAGAACAGGCCTCATGGCCTGAGTCTCGCTACATAAAATAAGGCATCAATTCAATTCAATTCATAGTGCAGCAGCATTGTCTCGCAGGGGTGAGCCGCCAGCGTGCAGACGTCATTCGCAGCGGCCGTCGCCGACTTCCGTGCTGAGCTTACAGCCGGTCCTGGCATTCCGAGGCAGGTTCCAGGCATAGCTGGGCCGGTCGTCACGTCGCGTCGCGTCGCAAGAAACCGGCTGACCACGGCGGGCCGGGCCGGGCCGCTTCGCGTCGCGCCGTGCCTGCCGCGGCGCGGCGCCAGCGGCCGGGACGGAGGCGGCGCTTATGACGACCCTGTCACCGCCGCAGCGGCCGCAGGCGACACGTTTTTCACGGCGCGACCCCAGCAACTCGCCGCGCCGTCGCCAGGCGCCGCCTCCCAGAATACTTGGCGGCGCGGGAACCGCTTTCGAGCCCGGACCGCGTCCGCATAATTTCATCACGGTCTCTTTCTTTTTTTCTTTCTTTTTCTTCTTCTTCTTTGGAATCAACTCAACAATATGATCCAGATCATCCGTCCTAAAATCCACGTTTAAGGTTCTTTTCGGTTGTAATTTCTCTCACGCGCCAGCTTAAGGTGGAGTGGTGCTGTTCCACAGATGGTTGAGATTGTTGCAGGTGAAGGAAATATTCTTGCAATTTTTTTTACCCGAAAACCGATTTCTGTATACTGTGGATGGATGGGTGGTTGGATGTATTTGCCACACACAACACTGTAAGATTAGAAGCTTTTGAGCAGAAACTTTTTTAAAATACGACAGGAGTAATATCGAGTAATCCTTTTCGAGATCATGGAGATATTTTGATTATAAGGGATTTGGCAACATTTTCTGGGAATTGGCTGACATTTTTTCTTGAATTTGTTTGCTCGAATAGAAGAAAGTGTATTTATAAGTATGGTATAATTCCACTTTCCAGTAAAACCCCAGATATTTAGAAAATTGCAAAAACCTTCATGTGAACACTAAAGTTTTCGTTCAGAAAGAAGTTTCAGCATTCTACTCATCCGAATTTCGTGATTTTGTCTTCAAATGAAAGGTTGTGGGTCGGAGATGTTTATTCCTTGATATTATTAACCGTTTTTACAATATAAACATTCAGTTCCAATAGATTCAATGCTTATTTGCCGTCAATTTGTCATTATTTTGTTGTGTCAGTTGTAATAGATCTATTGAAAGAATTTGACATTTCTTCTTCGAGAAAACATGTGAGTGTAAGATTGTTGTTAGAGATGCTAGACCACGAGTTTTCTTAAGTTGGAAGAGTTTTTTAAGTACAAACATTAGTATTTAACTTTTGCTGAGAGAACGCAATATTCAGTAGTCTGACACGTGTATTTTCGCAAGAAAATCCATTAATTACAATTATGTGTGGTTTAATGGGTTTTTAAGGTAAGGTAACGTGAAAGCAGGGTTCCATTGCATATTGTTCTACAACATACTTGTGCAAATATTGCTAATATAAAATATTTCCATTTCATTTTCAGAATGATGTTGAACTACAGTGTTAGTGATACAGCGAATAGTGACTGTATTGCTCCGGAATGTGTTAACCTCCCCTATTTCATCAGTCTTCAAGACTAATTCTGAACGACATGAATCACAATGTTTTGGATGTATTACATATTCCGCACTGTAATAAGTAGAACTTTTCAAAGTTTTCTATAACCTCATCACACTTCTAATATCATCAATCCTGCATCCGCCCTGCTGTAAAAAAAATATTTTATTTACCGACTTTCCGCTTGTGCCTGGGACGTTTTCTACATAATTTCATTCAGTTGCAGGTCTTCAAATAATATAAAATGTGAATAATAACACGAACAGGAAGACTCCCGGAATGTCGCGCACTCCCATTGCTTTCATCAAGTATTTACTACTGACCATCTCCCAGTGGACATTCATATTCTGTTATCATATCCGACTTATTTATCGGATAGTTCTCAACATGAGCACTATGTGATCAAAAGTATCCGGTCACGTGGCTGAAAATGACTTAACAGTTTGTGGCGCCCTCCATCGGAAATGATGGAATTCAATAGGGTGTTGACCCTCCCTTAGCCTTGATGACAGCTTTCACTCTCGCAGGCATACTTTCAATCAGGTGCTGGAAGGTTTCTTGAGGAATGGCAGCCCATTCTTCACGGAGGAAAGAGTGTCGATGTTGGTCGGTGAGGCCTGACACGAAGTCGGCGATCCAAAACATCCCAAAGGTGTTCGATAGGAATCAAGTCAGGACTCTGTGCAGGCCAGACCATTATAGGCATGTTATTGTCCTGTAACCACTCAGCCATAGGCCGTGCAGTATGAGCAGGTGCTCGATCGTGTTGAAAGATGCAATCGGCAACCCCGAATTGCTCTTCAACAGTGGGAAGCAAAAAGGTTTTTAAAACACCAACGTAAGCCTGTACCGTAATAGTGCAACACAAAACAACATGAAAATGTCCATGAAAAATAGGACCACACCACAACAACTTTTTGAAGTGTCCGGATACTTTTGATCACATACTGTATATCGTGCAGATTTCACTGATAAGTTAGTAGGATATGTTGTTTTTGTTAAAATGTTGTTCTGAGCAAGCTCTCGAAAGCCTTTCCCGACATCTCGTATTGTTCCTCCTAAGCGGGCGCATTGGAAGGGGCGCCGTGGAGTGCGCCGTGGAGAGCGTGTGTGGTGGCGCGGCGGCTCTTTGGCCCTTCGCCCGCGCCGCCAACACCTCGCGTATAAATCGAGCAGAGCATTTTCTTTTGATGCTAATTCATTTACGGGGCAGTCGGGTCATTCTTTTCGGACAGCTGCTTCGGCCGCCCACACGCCCCGCCGTCCCCCCGCCCCGCCCGCTCCCCCGCCCCGCCGATCCGTTTCGCACCGCCACCGCCACCCCGCCGCCCGTCGCCCCACTCGCCGTCGCCCCGCCGCGCCGCCGCCGCGCCGCCGCCGGCCGCCCGCCGCCAGTCGTGGTCGCGGCCGAACGGGGTGGGGCCGGTCGGGCGGCGCGTGGAATGCACGACTGGTTGCAGCGTGGGGCCCCAGCTCCGCCGCCGCCGCCGCCGCCGTCCCTAATGACTAATGAGCCGCCTGATTAAGCGTCGGGCGGGCCGGCGGCCGAGGGCGGCGCCCAGGCTTTGAGAGCGCCAGCGCCGCCGCCGCGCCTTCGCGCCGCCCGGGCCTCCCAGACACAACACACCGCGGCGCTACTGGCGCGCTTGTAGTACACAGCCCGCGGCACCTATGCCGTGGTGAGCGCGCCGGGCCGGCTGGGAGGGATGGAGTGGCGAGTGGGCGGGCGGGGCGGCTCTGCGCGCGGGCCTGGCCCGGCCGGCGAGAATGCAGCTGGGAGCAAGGGGCGCGACAGGGGTGCGACGGTTAATGCCGATGAGCGCAGCAGAACGGTGACCAGTCGGGTTTCGACGTTCACGACGAGGTGTGGACAGTCAGAGGTTGTAATCCGGCTGTTTCAAGTGGACTGCTGCACTCCATTGTGGATTAGATAGAATTGCGTTTATGAAGCGGTTTCGCCACTTATTCGCTGGCTTCTGAAAATTACTGAAGACCTGACGAGAATAAGGGAAGTTTTTTTCTTAGATTATAG
The DNA here is from genome assembly GCA_017312745.1 of Gryllus bimaculatus. Classification (NCBI taxonomy): domain Eukaryota; kingdom Metazoa; phylum Arthropoda; class Insecta; order Orthoptera; family Gryllidae; genus Gryllus; species Gryllus bimaculatus. Next base: position 236,795 of record BOPP01000179.1, on the reverse strand, counting down.
AATCTATGAATTTACAAACAAATACGTTACGATATTTTGCTTTTAGCTTTTTTGCTTTTACTCATTACTCTTCCTTATTAGTGGTGCTCTGAAAGCTATTTTGCGCCAGCCTTTCTCAAGAATTGTCAAAACTCGGCTACGTGATTGCTATAGAAATGATTCGTAACCTTTTCCGTAAACAAATAATTTTATTGATAATTTTTTAATATCTTTTTATTTTTTTATTTTCAAGGTACGTTTGAGAAGAAAATTATTTGGTTAATAATGTCAAATGCTTTCACAAGATCTAAGATCATTTTGATCTATTAACGAGGCAACTCTTTTGAGAGAAGAAAACATTGTTATTTCCTTATATTTTGGTTTTCTAAATCCGTTTGCTGTTTAAAAACACTTTGTTTTTCCTGAGTAAAGTTTCCATTTGTATGTAGAAAAGTCTTACATATTGAAAAAAAAATATGTTCGCTGCTTGCTTTGAAAACCGGGTTAATGGTTGATATTTTGAAATATTCCGGACAATTCCCGTGCATGACGAAGCATTGACAACTTCGTATAATAAGATGCGCATAAATCTATAACGCGCCATGAGGAAATTCATTTAAACCAGCTAAATATTTATTTTTTAATTCACCAACTATTCTGAGGATTTTATAGGTCAAGATTCAGAAATAAATGTATCGAAACTTGTGCAGGAGATGTCTAATAATGTGAATTTAGTTTTGAGGCTTTAGAATCTTGTTGAGATCAATAGCAGTTTGTGCTTTGATTGGAGATGCGTATTACCTACTGTTGCCGGATCATTCCCTGCAATAATTTTCTACAAAGGGTCAGTGGTTTTAATAGTTTATTTCACTATCTTACACATTACTTAGTATTTTTATATGCGTTCAAAATATCTGGGTCATGTTTTATTACTTTTGCTTGCGCTACAACTCTCCTTAAAATGTACTTTCATTTTTAATTGTGTACGTGAACGCGTTGGGTACTTGCAATCTTCTTCGAAGCAGGAGGCGATACACACATCTTTCGCACTGTGCACATGAAACTATTTCTTTAAATAAGAATAACCTTGAGTTAAAGACAGAGACTACGTGAGAGTAAGAACATTTTCTGCGAAAGTTCGGTGCATTATTGTGGGAAAGCGTTTTCTTGCCTGTTCATTGGAACTCCCAACATTGCAACATGATGTATCTGCAATTTTTGAATGTTATTGCTTTTCGTGCTGAACTTTAGGATTTCTCTATCAGTTAGAAATTGATATCTTAATAGTTCAAACGATCGTGCTCAAGTGGACAGCAATGTAGTTTCATCCCGATAACTCTATATCGGCCGTTTATATTAAGACTTACGATTAAAAATAAATTCAGTGCTTAAATAATTTCATTTTTCTGAATTACCTTGTGTGTCTTTCGTGTAGCAAGAGAGTTATGCAGTCGCGCGTCATTCGACTTTAATATTTCAACGTTGAATGAAACATCCATAAAAGACCGCTGCGTCGTTTGTTTTAGTGCAGGCATATGCCACGGCGGCGGGCCCCGCACGTCGGGAATCGCAGGCAACTTGTCAGAAACCCCATTTATTCGCTATTTTCAGTCGAATGCGGTCGTAAACGGCCGGCCGCCACTCTCCGCGGGTGCTTTGCGTCGGAGGATTAGTTTTACGGCCGGCCCGCGCTGCCTCGGCGCCGCCCGCGCCCCGTCCGCCGCGCGCTGTTCGGAAAGCTTGTTGCACATACATCAGTTTTTACTTTTGTTCATTTTTAATTTTTTTTAATGTCTTGAGAATTATTGATGCGTGTGTGCTTAATTACTGGAAGGGTATTTCTGCACTTTTGAGTAAATCTGGTGGGAAGTACGTGTGTTATAAGTGCGTATTAACTTTTAAATGAGACTTAATCCAATGCAATGTGTGGCGTACCGCAGGGTGTATTTTACGAGCATCATACATAACGTCATCATGATGGACGACCTCGTATGCGACAAAGTTGACGAATTTTACAATCAATGCTTCAGAATTTGCTTGTTCTTTCACTTACAAAATTTCGAAAGAATACTAGAAATTGTGGTCTTAAAAATAAAATAAAAAACTGCACAATTTTCTGATGATAGTATATCTCGAATGTGGTGAGAGAGGCATGGGTGGTTTTTATAAAGTGCTTTCAGAAAAATATTACAATAAGTAAATATTTATTACTATTATAAAGAAAGTATAGAATGCCTAAACTTAGTCACTCGTATTATTGACACCAAAGAATGCTTTTCCTTTCTTCGGTAAAATTTAATTTTTCCACGTGGAAGATCGTCTGTCATCGACGACGATATATCCTTCTAAAAGTTCAGTGTTTCAAAGGTTGACATACCATTCAGCTCCTTCATCATACAATTCGCCTAGAAATATGCTAAAGCAAATGGAGTGAAGGCGGTTCGCCCACTCAGTTCGATAGCGACAGTTGTAGTGTCGTTCGCGTTGAATTCCGCTCCCCGAAACCGAAACCTTGTCCTCTGAAAAGCAGCACGTAAAAAAAAAAAAAAAAAGATTAAATGAAAAAGAAAATTTTTTTTGGCAAATTCTTAATGAAAAAAGGTAAAAGTAATTGATTTTTCTTGTTAATAAAAGGCCAAAGAAAAAACCCTCCGTGGTAATAAAGTTTATATTATTGTAAAGGTTGTAGGGACCCAACCGAAAATAGCATAAGAAGTAATAAATTAAATTAATAATTAATAATCAATAATAATAATAATAATAATTAATAATAGTAAATTGTATTTATTAAGTGCCAGATTACGCCTGCGGAGCGCTCCAAGCAAGTGCCTTGCTCTTCGTCGCAATTCTGACCTAGGTTTGAATATCCAGTTTTATACAAGAGCGGTATACACAATCTTAGCAAGAATGCTGTAACGTTTTACGGAGTGTACGAGCTTGAACAAGATGTGCCTTTCGCGAGTCCATTCGAAGAGGCTCTCCATCAGAGGGGCCCTAACGGCCGCCGATGTGCGTTGGCCCAGGCCGAATGTTCTTTTCGCCGGCGGCGGTGGGCTGCGGCGGCGTTCGACCGCGTGAGGGATGAACGTCGAAACCGGTTGCTTTGCCGCCTCCTCGCGTTTCGTTGCCGTTGCCACTCTGTCATCGTCAGCGTGTCTTCAGACGGGATACAGGATTCGTCGTGTTCCTGCTTTTTATAATTTTATTCGTGGCTTTTTGGGAACGCCTCCTGCGCATGTTTCGTTCGTTGAATTGTACTCATGTTTGCGTCGCTTTCGCGCTGGAATTTTGGTGTGTTAAATCATAATTGTTTCAAAATGCGTTTTTCTGCGTGTTAATTTTTATTCACCTTTAGTAGTTGTGATGTGTTGTGCCTGCGTGGCTCCCATTTTTCTGAAGCTTTTGGCACTCATTGTTTCATATGCGAGAGATGTAAAATGTATATTTTATATTTCTGTTTTTGTCTTAGTTATCCTTGGAATTGAATTAATTTTGCTGGAGTATTGTTATTATAACTTACGCTGCTAAAATGCGTTTCGAAGTTAATTCAACGTGTAATTTCTGAATTGTATGGTAAGAAAAGATACTCTCGATGGTTTTAAAAAACCTATATTTTGTTATCTTTTCTAATTTTGGACGAAAAACAATGATTCACGTTATTTCGCCCTATGGCGAATTCGTACGTATAGTTTAAGCTATTAATAATACAAATTTCGATACACAAACGCTTAAGGATGAACTCGACGATCAAACCGAATGCTTTGGTGTTTTGGCTTTTCCTCTTTTTGTTGGCTTGTGTCGCGGCTCCTGCCGGATGCCATGGTCTGTGCGGCGCTGTCTTTCCCCTACACCAATTCTATGCAGAAATAGGGAATTCGAAGTCCGGGTGATGAACTTGATGAAGCATTGAAATTGACTCCCTTTGCTGGCTGGCAAAGACACGCACCGACCATATATACTGAAGGCAGTTGGTTTTTACGAGAATCCCAACACGCGATCTGGAAAAATTCCTTTCCCGGTGAAATGTTATTAAGAAAATAAAAAGTAAAGATATTATGCCGATAGACTCTCTTAGGGACGTTGGAGGCCATTCATTCCATTTGAAGCTGCAGGGGCTGGGCGCGTGCGGGGCCGGATTGGGGTTGAGCGTGACGGGGCGGACGAGGCGGGACGGGGTGGAGACGCAGCGGGAGCGGGGCGGAACGAGGCGGAACGAGGCGGGCAACGGGGTGGGGAAGAGGCGGGACTGGGGCGGAAACGAGGCGGGACGGGGTGGGACGGGGCGGGACGGGGCGGAACGAAGGCGGGACGGGGCGGAACGAAGGCGGGACGGGGCGGCGACGAGGCGGGACGGGCGCGGGTGACGAGGCGGGACGGGGCGGAACGCAGGCGGACTGGGGTTGGACGAGGCGGAAGCGGGGACGGAACGGATCCGGTACGGGTAACGGGGCAGAAGGAGAATGCGTGGGGGGTCGGGGGGAGAGCGGGTGGGGGGGGGCTGAGTAGGGACGGGACGGGCAGGGCTGGGCAGTGCGCGGTGAGCGGGCGGATCGGGTCGGGTAGGAAGTGGGCGGGCTGAGCGGGGCGGAGCGGATCGGACGGGAAACGGGACGGGAAACAGGCACAGGGCAGGGCAAGGGCAGGAGCAAGGTGTGGGGACGAAGACAAGAGCGGGGCAAATGATGACGGAGCGGGGCGGAATGGGGTGGGAACGGGGCAAAGGCAGGGCTTGGGCATGCCGTGGGGTTCGTGGCCGGATGCGGCCAGGGACCCGGTGGCGTGTGGGAGTGGTGGCGGGGAGGTGCAGGCGGACGGGTGCGTAGGGGCGGGCCGGGTTGGGATGGATGGGGCGAATGGGGGGGTAGAGCGGGTGGGACGAGGTGTTAACGGGACGGGACGAGGCAGGACAGGGCGGGATGCGGACGGAACGTAGCGGGGCGGGACGAGGCAGGGCGGGAAGTGTCGTGGGTCGGGCGCATCAGGCCGGGGCCCCGGGGCGGGTAGGAGCGATGGCGGGGCGGTGCGCAGGCGAGCGGGTGGGGCGGGGTGGGCGAGGGGCGGGGGCGGGACGGGATGGGTCGGGGCGAAATAAGGGTAGAAGCGGGATTGGGTCGGGGTGATACGGGGACGGAGCGGCTGCGGACGTACGTAAGCGCGGGAAGTGTCAGTGGTTCGGTGGCATCGAGACTGTGGCCCCGGGGCGGGTGGAGCGAGGCCAGGGCGGGGGCGGTGCAGGCGGGCGTGGGTGGCGAGGGGGGCGGGGCAAGTGAATGCACGGCGCCTAACCTCGTTAGCGCGTCAGGCGCGGAAAGCAAGGCGCGGGTGCCGCCTGAAGCGGAAACGCGAGCCGGCGCCGCGGGCGCACGGGCCATTTGCGCGCGCGCGCCTCGTCACCCTCCGCATCCCCCTTCCCGCCTCT
>BOPP01000179.1:190677-204063 GCA_017312745.1 Gryllus bimaculatus | reverse complement strand
GCCCGCCCGCCGTGCATGCACAAGCGCACGCCACGCGCGGACCTCCAACCCCTACTAGACGCCCCCTATACACGCCCCCTGCTCCTCGGTCGAGCTCTGCTATGGAAGGGCTTCGCGCTAGGTAGTCCTACGCCACGGCGAATTCATTCTGACAAATAACGAGGGAAAGGTTTAAATTCCACATTCCTCGTCACAATGCCAAGAAGACTGGGAGAGCCAGCTCAGGGCATCTACTGATGTCACTGCAGAGCCTTTGACCGGGAGGTTCTATGGTTTTACTTCCGACAGTAGCAGGATTTACCATACTAGCTAGATCGAGTTCAGTCGCTTTCTTGAAGAGAATTCTAGCGGCAGGCTGCATTGGTTTCCGTGGTTTCTTCGATCAATTCCAGGCGAATGCCGGAGCAGTACGCTAATAAACGGGTCACTGACCGCGCGCAATCTTTTCTTTCCATTCTTTGTTCCATTTCTGACCTACCGCTTACTTACACACACACACACACACACACACACACCTTGTCTCGGCAGGTGAGGTGCCCCGCTGGTGGGAAATACCTGACTGGGGAAAACCCTGCTAGCAGACGGTAGGTCGGCGCTGGGATCTCTCCATCCAGCTGGGGAAGATCATTGCCTCCTCCCAAGCAAAAAATGCACTACGCGTACGGGATTAATGACCTTAGTAGTTGATGCGCCCGGAATAAGGAATCAATCTAGGTAGTCCTTCCCCACGGCGAATTCATTCTGACAAATAACGTGGTCAAGGTTTCATACCTGGTCACAATGTCATGACGAAATGTTCCCTAGTACAGGGTCATTTGCGGCTCAACCACGACAACTGGAGAAAAAAATGAGATACTTGATTTGGCGAGTGTGTTAGTAGCTTTATGTTAATTTTATCGAAACCGTGGTATAGGACTATCTAGAGTCGAGGCCCTCAAGTGCACTGTCAACACCAAAGTTCAGGTTTTTCGGGAAGGCTCGCGCCTTCTTCCCTCCATCTGAAGTTCTCGTTTGCTGTGTTAGCTAAACACATCATTCCAATTAATTGGTCGTTTTTCGGACTGCTTTACAATACCTATCAATTTTATTTCTCAATGTATTTATAATGAAATGCAAATGTCGAATAGATCAACACTACACAATAAATATATTAAATAAATAGTGAAGATGATCACACACGCGATTCAACATTCTGAAGTTGCAGGAATACTTACGTCAGTAGATATTATACACTCCAATGTATCCGGTATCACATTTTCCAACATCAAATTATCTGTGTTTTCTACGCCAAAAAAGACACTTATTTTTCGCGAGTGAGAAATGCTCTCTTAGGAAATAATACTTCAAATCGCATTTCGTGATTTGCACGTTGACGCAAGCAATCGAAGACCTTTCAACGGTGAAGTCCCTGCGTATTGCATTGGAAACGAATTCATTTAGTACACCGGCGGACGCCGTCGCTTGACCTCCCGCGGGCGCTAGGTGTCTGTACGGAATGTTGATTTGGAAAGTGAGAACGAAATCTTGGCGCCGACGGTATGCAGTCACATGTTGACAACTTCACATCAAACGGACTTTTATACATAATATCTTCTGTTATAATTCCACGACAGTGAATTGTATCTGGCACAACCGTGTCCCGAACTTTTCATACCCCTGAATATTTATTTATAACGAGTTTTAAAGGCTCTTCATTCGCTGAGACTATTGAGGACCAGGAGTTATAATATAATGCATTGATGATAGTTCTAATGATTAGATAAATTATAATGATGAAAAAATGGAATTAGAGGCATGTGTGACAGGAGAGCCCGGGAAAAATAGGTTTTTTTCTCCTTATTTATTTTAGGTGCCATTCAATAACATGTTATTAGTGACGTCAAATAAAATTATCCAATTTTATCTACAGATATTTAGCATTTATATTAATTTGTCGCTTTGTTATGTTAAACGTTTTGAAAATGTCTTTGAGACCGCTTATCGTACCATCTGTCCGTCCTTCACCCCATCTATCAGTCCGCCCGCCCACCCGCTGGTGTGAACAGCGTCTAAACCTTGGAGCAAATGCACTTAATTCAACAGAACAAGTACAATTTTCGTTAAAACTTTTGAATTTTCAAAAATGAGTAAAACTTTTATAGATTGCTCTAGAACTCTGGAATAGGGTAATTCTAACATTGTTGACTTAGTAAAATAACGCCATCAAACCAACATGGAACTATGGTATTGAATTGTGGGGCTCTTCCATTCAATCGAATCTAGAAATTCTAAAAAAATTCAAAGCTAAAACAGTAAAAAATCTATGCAACGCATCATGTTACGTGACAAACAAGACGATATACAGACACCTCAACATCATCCCGCTAGAAGAAATTATCACTGCGAAGAGCCAAGCTTACCAAACGAGATTGTACGAGCATCCAAATTACCTTTCATATAGACTGAAAAGAGAGAATATTTTAGATTTGCCATACCGATTTCTTAAACGAAATTTTCAATGTCACAAAAATTCGCGTGAGAAATGTATTTATTAGACACGATTTATTTATTGTTCTAACAAGAACAAATTGTAAATTATGCAGAAGTAATAAAAAATGTTCAAATCCCAGCCAGGGCAAACATTTTTATTGGTTAGAAACACTCGCAGACAAATATGTTTAAGTCAAATGTGAGGCGATCCCTAAGTGAGGAACTCGCACTGTTCGCGAAGACGTAATTATGATTGGGGTTCAAATGTGTGAATTTGTCACTCTAGTTTTGTTAGATTTGTAATATTCCATACTAATAATACGAGAAATACGTTGAAGTACTAAAAGTTTGATAAAGAGTTTTTTTTAACAGTATACGTGGACGCTGCGACTAACTGTTGATATGTAAATAGTAATATGTCTTTCAGGCAATTATGTTGAGAATTGTCTTTTTTCTTGTATGTATGTCGAAATAAAAATAAACATGTCACCAAATTATTCTGTTTCTCGTTAAGTTTGTGATCAAATAAGTTTTCCAATGATTTCTTGAACTTTTAAAAATTCTTCTTTTTCTGTTGATAAGAAAATTTGTTACTTAAGTTTATGCAGAATAGAAACAATAAAGGGTGTAATATTTAATGTCTGAATAAGTTCTATACTTACTCGATTGCTGGATAAATTTGAAATGATATTTAATTGCGGAAGTGTTCCGCTCATTGTGATATTGGTTCATTCATTATATTTTTGAAGGTAGTTCAGTGAACCATTATTTTAAGTTAATCGTGTATGTTGCTCTCCGCTGATGACAGGATCGTTAATGCCCTTTAAAAGCTGGGGTTGAACGTGAGGTGATTAGTTAGTCATTTCCAGGGACAGGGTAGTTAGCCAACTTATAATTAGAAATAGATTAAGCAAGGATCTCAATTTTCATTTGTATGGAAAACTTTTTAGCGTGTTATTAAAAAGTATATAAACTGCTTTCTAATTCACATTTTATTTCGACTTTATTAATAATTGGTAATCACAGGTTTTGGATTTCCGTGGCCTTATTCAAAGAATATCTAATGAAGTATCTGTGTTGTGTGCTTCAAATTTTAATAAGGTGCTCTAGAGAGTTTTCATCGGTGTAGTAGTTAACGTGTGAATACAAAACTTTTTTCTCACTTTTAACTCCTTACATGCGTTTTACTAGAAATCTAAATCGAAGGGCATTATTATGCATATATTTAGGGCTATATTATGCATAGTGAGGGGGAAAAATGAATATTTTACAAATACAATTTTCTAGGGTTGTGTATGGCATTGCGTATTGATCATCAGTTTCTTTTCAAATTTTCATAAATAATACAAGTCATTATCGTAGGATTGAGCCTTCATTGTACACCGACACTTGTCATTTTAATAGCTTAATGCTTAATCTTACGGGTAAATGTTGCGTCAAAACTTAAAAAAATACAGCAGTTCCTAATGGGGGCCTAGGCACGTCAAAGTCCACGGGTGTGGGTGGCTGCCAGAAATCCGTGCTGCATCTGAGCGGTGGATTCACGCGAACGGCCTGGCCTGGGCCGGCCCGGCCGTCACTCCGCCTGCCTCTGCGTCCGGCGGCGTCCACTGGCGACGGGCAGGAGGGGCGCTTCCGGTGGCAACAGAGCTGCCAACATTGCCAAAATTAATACTTCTTGCAGTCTTCCTTTTTTTGTTGTAATTGGAATCAGATAATACAACAATTTAGTGAATCGTGTTACTGTTTGTTATCTCTTCGTCACACCATCTGTCCGACCAGCGTATCGTAGTTCATAAGCATAACTTGGAATAGAAATTCAGGTTGTTTTTATACACATTCCTCTAATAATAATAATAATAATAATAATTATTATTATTATTATTATTATTATTATTATTATTATTATTATTGAGATTATTACGGCTTATTTAAATATATTTTATTAATGACTTTTTAAACATTTTGTGAAACAAATGTGAAACTTCAATGAAGCTGAAAATATTGTAAGCGCAAGGACCCTCCTCCTTTCTCCTAATTAAGGGTAGGTCGTAATACGTACGACGTAATTTTCGTACGACGAGGTATACCGGTATTAAAATTGTTTACGATATTCAGCATATTGTTAGTGTGTGTTATGTCTGCATGAGACTTATAAAACACATCTGAGAAATGTATTTGTCTGTGTATGGTAACCTAGCCCCGGACCAACCAGCGGATTGCGCTGATTCTAACAGCTTTCTGTACTTACCACTGACCTATCATGAAGATGTCTACTCAAACTTTGTCGCATCGCCTTAACTCTGTGTCACTCAATATGAACTCAGTGAAGCAATGAAGTGAACTTTGTGCACGGTCGCCAGATTGGGAAATTTCGTCCTCCAAATAGGGATTTTTCTCCGTTATGGGGAAAGAATGGGGAACATAAATAGACGCAAAATGTTTGGGATAATGTTTGGGGAAAATTATTTTCACCCGGAATGGAGATAGAAATATTATTTTAATTATTATGAATAAAAAAATAGTCGTTATTCCCTCTCATTATTTATATGTCAAAAAGAGAAGACGCGATAGACATAGAGAGAGAAAAAAACATGAGAAAAACGAAGATCATTTAGGATTTTCAGCAACTCAAAGGACGATGATTGGTAGAATCGAATTATTTCAATTTAAGAGGAGAGCCAATGGAAACGTCAGTGACCGCTCATAACGTTGGTCCACAATTTGGAGATTATTTTTCATTTCAAAGTTGTGGAATTTTGTTTAATGGGAGACGTTATTTGGAGAAATTCCGTAGAAGTGGTGGAGAAAGAGCTCGCAGCACCCCTGGCAACCATGACTCTGTGTTCCTGCGGGCATTTCCCTGTGGAGTTTCCGCTGGCGGAGTCGAGGGGGCGCGTCCTAGACGAATTTCTCACCACCTTGGGGAGGAAGCGCGTGGGTTGGCAGCCCCGGGCGGCGCGGCGCGGTGCCTCAGGCACGCGAAGCCAGCCGCTTCTTTTGAAGAAATCCATTACCCACCGCTGGACGTTCCGTTGCCCGCCCCGATGATACCCCGTGATGCAATTACCGTTTTCTTACAGAAGTTGTAATGGCGGCTGCATCTTGCCGCACCGTGCGCGTCACCTCCCGCCTTGCAGACGCAGCGAACCGTCTTCTACGTCGGCATTCCGTACGGCTCTGGTTGGTCATTGGACACGTATGTGTACCGCAATCAAGAGAATGTCTTTAGATTTACCGTTAGAATGTATCCCCAAAATATTAAATGCATTAACATCTGTAGTGATTTTATAATTTTACTGTTGCGGAACATACAGGTGTTTCCTGCCCTTAACTTTTTTTTCAATTTCTTTTTACTTCTTTATGGTCGCTTTTCAACTACTAAAGTCATATAGAGACCACTGTAAGTAACATTAGGGATAGGGATAATGGTGGATATGGGCACACAAACTTCCATGCCCCGGGTGGAATTCGAGCCCGCCACCCTTCAGGCACGAGTCAGCTACACCTTTAGTCTTGGCGACCTCGTCTATCCAGGGCGGCGCCCCAACTTTGTGTTGCAATGATACGGAATCTCATGCAAAGGTATTGATAGGACGATCCTTATAAAAACTACGTTCGTATCAGAATTATGCACTCAGTGTTGGAGATAAGAATTATTGCAGTGTCTTCCTCCAGAGCTCAATATTTTGAAGAGAAAAGAAAATAAGCTCATTTTGAGCAATACTTTTCCCTTTCTTTGACCGGTTGACGACTGACATCAGCTCACGACTGTGCAGTGCCTGCGCCAGGGAGGTTCTAGGGTCTGAGTGCTGGCGATGGCAGGATCTTCGACTAGCTAGATCGAATTAATCTTCTGATTGGAGATGAATTCTGGCGGCCGTTTATGCTTACTCTGAAGGGTACTCTGAAGGGGTTTCTTCGATCAGCATCCGTCGAATGCCGGAGCATTCCCTAAAAAGAGCCTCGGTCCGTGCGAGGTCTTTCTTTCCTTCTCCTTGTCTTATCCACTCCCCTTAATCACACACGTACTTACATGCACTCTTCCACACCCATTTAAGCCTTCTGGTGCAGTAACCTGGAGGAGGAATTTCCGCAAGTCAGCATGTAGAGTCGGCGCCAAATCTCCAGTGTGAGCGGAGGTGGCACAGGCACTACCCTTTCGGGAATTTTTGCCATTGCAATTCACAAGTCCCGAGCCAATCAATCAATTTTTTTTCTTTACATTTTAAAAGAAATTTGACCTTAGCTTGAGATTTTCTTTAAATATGTGATTTAAATGTTTTAACTTATTTATAGTTATTATTTTGTTCCCTTTCCATCTCCTAAACATAAAGCAAGAGAATCATAAGTTTCTCGAACATTCAAACTATGAAGTTTAAATTTCACAGTTTAAATGCAAGTAGTGTTCGGTGCTAGACCAGAAAATGCAAATGATCAGAATAAGGAAAACAAAGTAGATTTAGATTAGTTTGTCAGTATCTACTTTGTAAGCTAGGCCATAAGTTAAGTTGTAAATAGAATTTAAAAATAAATACGATATTTGTTTCGCTTCCCTCTTTATTTCCGTAAATAACATAATTTTATTCATATCAGTGTTCCATCGTAAGTCCGTCACTTTCATAAAAAAATACCTTCAATCTTTTCATAACTGACCACTGTTTTCGTATGCCAGCAAATTTCATTGAAATAATTTTCTTTCCGACAGATTCCCTGCCCTTTTCTCTTCTTGAACTCAAACTCTATGTTTTAGATATTGAAGAGTAAGGATATGTCTGTCTCCTTTGAATTTCCCCTTTTCCTTCACCCGAGCTTTGTTTCTTCCAAGTATTCTTTTAACATTACCTTATCCCTTTATTTTTCCCGTCCTTTTCTATGATTCTTTAAAATCTCTCTCTCTTTACATTATAAGAATAAATTTTTATATCTTCAAAGATGCAAACAATGCCTCTTCTTTGTTCTTTCAATTACACAGTTTAAGCAACAGATATTTTCTTCCCTTATCTAAAGCCGATTTGACTCTGACACAATCCCGTTACTTTCAACTTCTGTTTCTAATATATTGCTTTCCTTTTCGAAAATGATACAAATTTCTCCGCCTTGTTTCGGAAATGCATTACCATACAACATTATAATATGGAATAAAAGGGTACGCACAAAAACTTGTAAACCCATAGACCGGGTGTGGTAGTGTCCGCAAAGGGACTGGACATTAACATTTTTGTAACGATCGCGCGGAAATAAATTCAGCAAAATGCATTTTCCCGAATTGATGGCGCTTGCGCGGGGTAAATGATGGCCACGCCCGTTTCCGAAGTTACTGCGGCTGCAGCGGAATAACTCAGCGCGCCTCTGCGACGCGATTTCACTGCAGCGGTGAATCTACGGCCTGCACTACCACCTCCTCCCTCCCTCTCTCGCTCTCGCTCTCACCCTCTCTTTTCTCTTCTCTCTATCCTTCCCTCTCTGCGTTTCTATTAATAATTTCGTTACCATCTTTTCCAGTTCCATCGCCATCCCATCACTAGTTCCTTCTCAACTCTGATTTTATTACCATTCACCTTCTTCTCTTTCTCGTTTGCAACTCACCCTTTCTACTACTTGGTCTCCACCATCATCATTGCTACTTTTCTGTGACATTTGCTCGCGTACCATGATTCAACCGTTATCACAATGCGGTTACGTAAGGACGTGGTGCACTGCAGATCCGGAAAATGGGGCCGTGTAAGAATCTAATGAAATGCACTTAAATCCGTTCCTAACGCCGTCGCATATGCTTATTATTTGATTTAATTCACGGAATACGTAGTCATTTTCACCGCAGAACTCAGAAAGTGAATTCTCCGGTAGTTTTGTGGGGTGTGTTGGTCTCTCTTTTCGAACACCGAGAAAATTACTGATTTTAGACTTCTCTGATATTTTCTTTCCTCAGAAAATCATATACTCCTTAATTCATTTATTTGAAGTTATCACCTCCGTACATACACATTTTATAGGGAATGTTATCTACGCCTGCATATTTTTAGTTCTTCGCGTATTTCAGCACGTCTTCAAATTCATCATTTGGCTACAATTATCCTGATATTTCCTGATTCGGTATTTAGTTGTTCATTATTCCTTTCCATGTTTCGAAATAGAAAAGTAGAGATATGACTAATACATTCGTTTTCACTAATGGATTTTGTCGATAAAAGTTCATTTACTTCATGACGCTGTATTCGGAGAAGTGAGAATACTTGTTTTTGTCTCCACGGAAATCTCTCCACTTGCAAATGCTTGCTGTTTGCAGTAATGCTGTTTTATTTGCCTTATTGCCCGAATCACGTATACTGCTTCTAGAGAGTGTGTAATTTTATAATGAAATCCTAAAGTGGTTATCATACACTTCTTAATCTTGTATCAAAATGTTTGAGTTACATTATTGAAATGATTAAATTAAGTACCATTATAATTAAAACTGTGGAATTTCCATAAATTATCCTTGTAAGCATTTTTTATTCTGTTTTCTGTTATGTTCGCGAGTTTTGAGAAATATATTGACCGAGGAGTATGAGAGTGATTTTTTTTAACTAAAGACATTTTGGAGTGTCACATAGCATAATGTATTAAGCTTTGAGGTGTATCTTGTTTGCCTACATACTCAACAATAATGTATATTTTAGAAGTTACGGGTATTGTCAAGAAATGGGCACGATGTGCTGTTTTTCAAGCAGTTACATAAAAAAAATTGCACAAGATATCCGAAAAATTAGAAGCACCTAATATGTAGTATATTTATTACATTGTTACGTAATAGTTTCATATATGAGCTATTTTGTTTCATTACGAGTTTTGTTTACAACGCACCAGCAAAAAAAACTTATTTTGTTTAATTAATTTCCTTTGGTTGAGTATTTACAAATACCCCTTGGATATTCCTCTTATTCGATATTAATAATTATCTCCATAAATATCGTTCATAGTCAATTTTTAACAGTATATTTTTTTAGTGAATGAAATACATACTCATCTGCATAGGGGCACACGGTAACTTGCAATACGATTTCTTCGGTGTTGAACAGGCAAAAGAGAAATGAATTAGTAATACCTTACCCATCAACGCAAGTGTATTGCAATTTGCTTTATTTTTTCAAAAATATATCATGACATCATGATGATAACCGTACTTGTACAATTCGTTCAGATATTCCGAGTTGGGAAATGTTAGGAATTATACATTTTGTTACAACATGTAGAGGGCAAAGTGAAATTACATTTTTGATCTCACTCTCGCATTACTCCTCCTCGCCCGCTGATCCAAGGCGACTTGCATAAATCAGCGGCAAGCAGCTGGCCGCCTTCGCCGCCGCGCCCTTTGCCAAGCGAGCATTCGACGCGCGCCCACCCTAGCGCTAGAGGAGGAACAGGTGCGAGCGGGCGGCCGTCCGGCCTCTGCAGTGCACTCGCTGGCCGCAACGGCGCTACGCCCGCCCGCGCTGCCCGCGCGCCCCCGCGCAATTTGGCCTCGGCGGTGACAAGTGAAGGGCTCCGTGGAATAAGGGGTTATCCCTTAGAACTAGAAATTAAATAAATTAAGGTCGTATAACTAGCGAACCGCAAAGTGGATTTGTAATTAGTTGTAAGTTAGTTTCAGTTACTTTATTTAAGATGAAGCCCTCCCAAACAGCAGAAGCCTTATCGGCTGCATTAGAAATGTATCTCGTATTTTCAGAGGAACTGGAGAGGGTAAAATCGAAAAAAAAGCGTACTTCAATGGTAACGAGGGTTTTACTATGACTTTCATAATATAACTAAGCACATTTTTAAACTTCTAAACGCACTACACTTGCATTTAAGTCCATACTGGATTTAAATAACATATTACGCTAGAAGAGGAATATTTGAAGTTTTGTATAATGCTAATAATCAGTGACTATGGATTGTGTAATATAAACGAATGGATTGACTTTGATTGTGTAATGTTAACTAGTGAAATTTTAGAAAATCATTGACTAATGATGTACAACTTAGGCTACAAACAACAACAACAACAACAACAATAATAATAATAATAATAATAATAATAATAATAATAATAATATCTCAAATTCTCAAAATATGCGGGACAGCACCTTCTATTGATTCCATTCAAATGTTTACCTCCGTATGGTTAAGATAGCTCCAGACATTCGGCATTCGCCGAGTAGCGAACAACTGCTCGCCCAATCCTGTGTGCCATTCTGGAGATCTTTAGTAAGATATTTTAATTTTGGGCGTATTTTACATGAAGCTTGTCTCACATTTTCAAAGTTTTCTGTAAAATGGCAATTTTTTTCTTTCAATTTTTTGCTAGAATAAGAGAAAGAACATATATAATGTAGTTCCGATTTTCATTAAAACACATGAAATTTTGAAAATTGCCCAAGTCAGATTTATTTTCGAACCCTTTGGTAAAGCCGCGGAGTTCTTTTTCAGTGACCATTTATCACTTAACTTAAATCTTTAAATGCCACCCGCTTAAAAAAAATATGAGTTGTTGTTGAGAAATAACACTAAGAGGAAAGGTTTCGAGATGCCGTGCATTCCTACCAATTTTCCTGCGCGCCACGGCGCATCTCGGTGCTGCAATCGCACCTTACTCAAGAGCAACGTAAAGCGGCTCCACACATTCGGCATTCGCCGAGAAGCGAGAGACTGCTCGCCCTATCACGGGTACCTGATGAGCTCGGCGAATGGTCGCTTTCTTTGGTGTGCGCAAAAGGCCGACACGTGGTGGCGAGCGCCGAATATTAGCAACTCACCGGCACTAGTTGTTCTTCGGCGAGCACTCTCTTGCTACTCGCCGAATGCCGAATGTGTGGAGCTGCCTTTAGATCGGTGGGATCACTCGGTGTGAAATGTTTACTTGCTAGGGAATGTGTGGAACGAGGTCTAGTACAGTTTCCTACCTCACTTCGACGAAGTCACTTCATCAATACAAAAATGCCATTATATACATAAATGGCGCATTGAAACAAAAACTATTATTTTAATTGTTAAGTATTTTACCATTTGTTACTGAGATTTTCGTAAAACTGACAATTATCAGATTACCTTATGTGACCTCTAAAACTAATTTGGATAGATCACTGACAAATCTCGCTTTCTTGTTTCTCGATGATGCAAGATTTATACATATTTTAAGCTGTTTGTGAAACTAAAATTAAATGTGCTTCATGATCACTGAATTCACGCTTGGCAGAAAATGACCAGGAAATTTTTCGCGAATGTCTCATTCAATCTTCTACAGGGAAAAACAAAGACATTTTCTTTTGTTAGGTTATTTTTTATTACGTCGACACTCCAAGAAAATGCTTAAAAATGGAAAAAGTACCATTAAAAAGCTTGAAATTGATTCTTGCCTAGAAACTTATTGCAATAAAATTTGTAAAAAAATAATACCTCTTAGAAACAGGCAAAATTTTGCAATCTACAGTTTTAGTAATCTCTTCACTATCATGTAGCTCAGACTGTCGCCGATTACAAAACATGTGAATGCTTAAAGCAAGCAGGTATGATACGCGGCTTAGCTTAATATCTAGCTTCTGTTCGCTATATTCTTCAGTAATTTGTTCTTTTGAACCATTGCCGTGCATATTTTGGGTTATCACTGATTTCATATCATAGAATTCTAGACGTATTACTATTTTGCAACATGACAGTAGGACAGGTAATAATTCATTCCCTGAACACCAAAGATTCGTTTACATCAGCGAAAAATAACACTCGTGTGTAAATCGTCGTATCTATTAAATTAACGTATATACCGATTTCTGAAAGAAAAAAATATTTTTTCGAAGTAATGCTTCATTCGAAGTAGTTTCGTTGTCAAGTAGTATATTATTTCTGTTTTTTGCCTTCTCTCTTCAGCCTCTTTTATTTTACTTTATTTTAGATCGCTGTGCAACTCGTGGTCAGAAGCCGTCACAATCTGATTTAAAATTTTACATTGTAAGAAAATGTACATTTTTGATTACCTTTCTATTATTAACAATATAAAACAAATCTATCCATTTTTATGTTCCATGAGTCTTTACAAACAAAGAGTCATTAAAAGACATTGTTATATTGCTCTCACTGTTATAGAGTTAAACATTTCTCGCGCGCGTTTGATTCTGCGTTTGAAACTCGAAAACGAAAGTACCGCCACCCAAATCCTCTGGATAAAGGAGAATAAAATGTCATAGGTGTATTTAAATTTTCATTTAATACTTTTAGCAGTACTGCGAGCTATGCGATAGACATTGAGCCTAAAAATATTGGAGCACAAAATCTCGTCGGGAATAATTCTTGCATTAGATCAATTGTTTCTTGTGTACGTAAATCGCAGAGGTTACTCGCCGAGCGTCGCCGGAATTTGGAAACGCGCCTGGGAAGTGTGGCAAATTCACCATTTATTATGTGCGCTCAACAGAATCGTGTTTATGGACTGTTCACAATTTTGTTAATATTGAAATACCTTGTTGATTGGTGCATCTAGATTAGAAGTGAATCTAGCACTTGAAGGAACGAAGTCTCCAGTCAATGATTTATCATGAATCATTATGATGTTCGCAATGTTGGTACAGTTGCATAGTCTGCGGATGTGGTCGTTTTCTTCACTCGCGTTGTGCCGCCGTCCCCTTCAGAGAGTCAGATTGACTAATTTCGTCTTCATCGCACGTGGCCTGACGGTCGTCTGTCAGTGGTCTGGTGCGTCGAGCCCGCATCTTGTCCACCCCATTTTCACTCCGTGTGCACCGTGTCATTAATATTTCCGCACCTTGTTCTTCACACATGTTTTTCAGCCGTGAAGCGCATTTCCTGGCAGAGGGCGAATTGCGATCCCTCGCCTGGTGGTCCCCCCTCGCCGCCCGCCCGCCGCCGCGCCCGCCGCCGCCCGCCCGCACCGCCCGCCGC
>BOPP01000179.1:179659-190652 GCA_017312745.1 Gryllus bimaculatus | reverse complement strand
TTATCTATTATTCTGTCAAGTCTGTCTCCTCTTCACATTATAAGAATAAATTTTTATATATTCAAAGATGCAAACAATGCTTTTCTTTGTCTTCAATTACACAGTTAAGCAACAGATATTTTTCTTCCCTTATCTAAGCGATTTGACTCTCTGACACAATTCGCGTTACTTTCAACTTCTCTTTCTTTATATTGCTATCCTTTTGCGAAATGATAAGATTTTCTCTGCCGGTGTTTCGGAATGCATTACCATACAACATTATAATATGGAATAAAAGGTACGCACAAAACTGTAAAACCCATAGACCGGGTTGTAGTGTTCCGCAAAGGGACTGGACATTAACATTTTTTGTAACGATCGCGCGGAAATAAATTCAGCAAAATGCATTTTCCCGAATTGATGGCGCTTGCGCGAGGGTAAATTATGGCCACGCCCGTTTCCGAAGTTACTGCGGCTGCAGCGGAATAACTCAGCGCGCCTCTGCGACGCGATGTCACTGCAGGTGATCGTACGGCCTGCATACCACCTCCTCCTCCCTCTCTCTCTCCCTCCTTCTTTTTTTCTCTTCTTCTATCCTTCCCTCTTTGCGTTTCTATTATAATTTCGCTACATCTTTTCCAGTTCCATCGCCATCCCATCACTAGTTCCTTCTCAACTCTGAGTTATTTACCATCACCTTTCTTCTCGTTCTCGTTTGCAACTCACCTCTTTCTACTACTTGGTCTCACCATCATCATTGCTACTTTTCTGTCACATTTTGCTCGCGTACCATGATTCAACCTTATTAAATGGGTTAAGTAAAAACGTGGTGCAGCAGATCGAAATGGGGCGTGAAGAATCTAATGAAATGCACTTAAATCCGTTTCTAACGCGTCGCATATGCTTATTATTTGATTAATTCACCGGAATACGATCATTTTCACCGCAGAACTCAGAAGGTGAATTCTCCGGTGTTTGTGGGTGTTGTTGGTCTCTCTTTTCGAACACGGAGAAAATTACTGATTTTAGACTTCTCTGATATTTTCTTTCCTCAGAAAATCATATATCCTTAATTATTTATTTGAAGTTATCACCTCCGTACATAAATTTTATAGGGAATGTTATCTACGGCTGCATATTTTTAGGTTCTTCGCGTATTTCAGCACGTCTTCAAATTCATCATTTGGCACAATTATCCTGATTTCCTAGCATTCATTTAGTTTTCATTATTCCTTTCCTGTTTCGAAATAGAAAAGTAGAGATATGACAATAACATTCGTTTTCACTAATGGATTTTGTCGATAAAAGTTCATTTACTTCATAGACGCTGTATTCGGAGAAGTGAATACTTGTTTTGTCTCACGGAAATCTCTCCAACTTGCAAATGCTTGCTGTTTGCAGTAATGCTGTTTTATTTGCCTTATTGCCCGAATCACGTATACTGCTTCTAGAGAGTGTGTAATTTTATAATGAAATCCTAAAGTGGTTATCATACACTTCTTATCTTGTATCAAAATGTTTGAGATACATTATTGAAATGATTAAATTAAGTACCATTATAATTAAAACTGTGAATTTCCATAATTATCCTTGTAAGCATTTTTTATTCTGTTTTCTGTTTGTTCGCGAGTTTTGAGAAATATATTGACCGAGGAGTATGAGAGTGATTTTTTTAAATAAAGACATTTTGGAGTGTCACATAGCATAATGTATTAAGCTTTGAGGTGTATCTTGTTTGCCACATACTCAACAATAATGTATATTTTAGAAGTTACGGGTATGTCAAGAAATGGCACGATGTGCTGTTTTTCAAGCAGTTAATAAAAAAATGCACAGATACCGAAAAATTAGAAGCACCTAATATGTAGTATTTATTACATTGTTACGTAATAGTTTCATATATCAGCTATTTGTTTCATTACGAGTTTTGTTTACAACGCACCAGCAAAAAAACTTATTAATTATTTTTGGTTGAGTATACAAAATACCCCTTGGATATTTCTTATTCGATATTAATAATTATCTCCAAAAATATCGTTCATAGTCATTTTTACAGTATATTTTTTTAGTGAATGAAAAATACATACTCATCCTGCATAGGACACGGTAACTTGCAATACATTTCTCTGGTGTTGAACAGGCAAAGAGAAATGAATTAGTAATACTTACCCATCAACGGCAAGTGTATTGCAATTTGCTTTAATTTTTCAAAAATATATCATGACATCATGATGATAACCGTACCTGCTAACAATTCGTTACGATATTCCGTTGGGAAATGTTAGGAAATATTACATTTTGTACAACATGTAGAGGGCAAAGTGAAATTAATATTTTTGATCTCACTCTCGCATTACTCCTCCTCGGCCGCTGATCCAAGGCGACTTGCATAAATCAGCGGCAAGCAGCTGCCGCCTTCGCCGCCGCGCCTTTGCCAAGCGAGCATTCGACGCGCGCCACCCTAGCGCTAGAGGAGAACAGGTGCGAGCGGGCGGCCGTCCGGCTCTGCAGTGCACTCGCTGGCCGCAACGGCGCTAACGCCCCCGCGCTGCCGCGCGCCCCGCGCAATTTGGCCTCGGCGGTGACAAGTGAAGGGCTCCGTGGAATAAGGGTTGATATCCTTAGAACTAGAAATTAAATAAATAAGATCGTATAACTAGCGAACCGCAAAGTGGATTTGTAATTAGTTGTAAGTTAGTTTCAGTTACTTTATTTAAGATGAAGCCCTCCCAAACAGCGAGAGCCTTATCGGCTGCATTAGAAATGTACTCGTATTTTCAGAGGAACTGGAGAGGGTAAAATCGAAAAAAAAGCGTACTTCAATGGTAACGAGGGTTTCTATGACTTTCTATATTAACTAAGCACATTTTTAAACTTCTAAACGCACTACACTTGCATCTTAAGTCCTACTGGATTTAAATAACATATTACGCTAGAAGAGGAATATTTGAAGTTTTGTATAATGCTAATAATCAGTGACTATGGATTGTGTATATATAACGAATGGATTGACTTTGATTGTTTATGTTAACTAGGTGAAATTTTAAGAATCATGACTAATGATGTAAACTAGGCTACAAACAACACAAACAACACAAAATAATACATAATAATAATAATAATAATATAATAATAATATATCTCAAATTCTCAAAATATGCGGCGACAGACCTTCTATGATTCATTCAAATGTTTACCTCCGTATGGTTAAGATAGTCAGACTTCGCATTCGCCGATAGCGAACAACTGCTCGCCCAATCCTGTGTGGCCATTCTGAGATCTTTAGTAAGATATTTTAATTTGGGCGTATTTTACATGAAGCTGTGTCTCACATTTCAAAGTTTTGTTGTAAATGGCAATTTTTTTCTTTCAATTTTTGCTATAAATAAGAGAAAGAACATATATAATGTAGTTCCTATTTCATTAAACACATGAAATTTTGAAAATTTGCCAAGTCAGATTTATTTTCGAACCTTTTGGTAAAGCCGCGGAGTTCTTTTTCAGTGACCATTTATCACTTAACTTAAAATCTTTAAATGCCACCGCTTAAAAAAAATATGAGTTGTTGTCAGAAATAACACTAAGAGGAAATGTTCGGGATGCCGTGCATTCCTACCAATTTTCCTGCGCGCCACGGCGCCTCTCGGTGCTGCAATCGCACCTTACTTCAAAGCACACTAAGGCGGTCCACACATTCGGCATTCGCCGAGAAGCGAGAGAGCTGCTCGCCCTATCACGGGTACCTGATGAGCTCGGCGATGTCGCCTTTCTTTGGTGTGCGCAAAGGCCGAGCGCCGCATATTAGGCGCGCGGCAATAGCAACTACCGGCACTAGTTGTTCTTCGGCGAGCACTTCTCTTGCTACTCGCCGAATGCCGAAGTGTGGAGCTGCCTTTAGATCGGTGGGATCACTCGGTGGGAAATGTTTACTTGCTAGGAATGTGTGGAACAAGGTCTAGTACAGTTCTACCCACTTCGACGAAGTCACTTCATCAATCAAAAAATGCCATTATATTACATAAATGCGCATTGAAACAAAACTATTATTTTAATTTGTTAAGTATTTTACCATTTGTTACTGAGATTTTCGTAAACTGACAATATCAGATTTACTTATGTGACCCATAAACTAATTTGGATAGATCACTGAAAATCATCGCTTTCTTGTTTCTCGATGATGCAAGATTTATACATATTTTAAGCTGGTTGTGAACTAAATTAAATGTGCTTCAAGTCACTGAATTCACGCTTGGCAGAAATGACCAGGAATTTTTCGCGATATCTCATTCAATCTTCTACAGGGAAAAACAAGACATTTTCTTTTGTTAGGTTATTTTTTATTACGTCGACACTCCAAGAAAATGCTTAAAAATGGAAAAAGTACCATTAAAAAGCTTGAAATTGATTTTGCCTAGAAACTTATTGCAATAAAATTTGTAAAAAATAATACCTCTTAGAACAGGCAAAATTTTGCAATCTACAGTTTTGTAATCTCTTCACTATCATGTAGCTCAGACTGGCGCCGTTAACAAAACATGTGAATGCTTAAAAGCAAGCAGGTATGATACGCGGCTTAGCTTAATATCTAGCTTCTTTCGCATATTCTTCAGTAATTTGTTCTTTTTGAACCATTGCCGTGCATATTTTGGGTTATCACTGATTTCATATCATAGAATTCTAGACGTATTACTATTTTGCAACATGACAGTAGGACAGGTAATAATTCATTCCTGAAAACCAAGAAAATTCGTTTACCATCAGCGAAAATAAACCTCCTGTGTAAATCGTCGTATCTATTAAATTAACGTATATACCGATTCTGAAAGAAAAAATATTTTTTTCGAAGTAATGTTCATTCAATGTAGTTTTCGTTATCAAGTAGTTATTTATTTCTGTTTTTTGCCTTCCCTCTTCAGCCTTCTTTTATTTTACTTTATTTTAGATCGCTGTGCAACTCGTGTCAAAGCGTCACAATCTGATTTAAATTTTTTTAAGAAAATTTAATTTTTTGTTACCTTTCTTTATACATTAAAAAATCTTCCATTTTTGTTCACGAGTCTTTACAAACAAAGAGTCATTAAAACTTTTATTCCTACGATTTAATTCACAATCATTATAATGAACTAAGCTCTCATTTTAGAGTTACGAAATTTCTTGCGCGAGTTTGATTCTGGTTTGAAACTCGAAAACGAAGTACCGCCACAAATCCTCTGGATAAAAGATATAAAATTCTAGGTGGTTTATTATTTTCATTTAATACTTTTAGCTATGTTGGAGCTAAGCGATAACATTGAGCTAAAAATATTTGAGCACAAAAAACTCGTCGGGAATAATTCTTGCATTAGATCAATTGTTTCTTGTGTACGTAAATCGCGAGGTTACTCCTGAGCGTCGCCGGAATTTGGAAACGACCCGTGTGAAGTGTGGCAATTACCATTTATTATGTGCGCTCAACAGAATTTGTTTTTATGGAATGTTCCATTTTGTTAATATTGGAATACCTTGTTGATTGGTGCATCTAGATTAGAAGTGAATCTAGAACTTGAAGGAACGAAGTCTCATTGAATGATTTATCATGATCATTATGATGTTCGCAATGTTGGTCAAGTTGCATAGTCTGCGGGTGGTCGTTTTCTTCACTCGCTTGTGGCTCCGCCCTTCAGAGAGTGCAGATTGACTAATTTTCGTCTTCTCGCACGCCCTGACGGTCGTTCTGTCAGTGGTCTGGTGCGTCGAGCCCGCATCTTGTCCACCCCATTTTTCACTCCGTGTGCACCGTGTCATTAATATTTCCGCACCTTGTTCTTCACACATGTTTTTCAGCCGTGATAGCGCATTTCCTGATCAGAAGGCGAATTGCGATGCCCTCGCCCTGGTGGTCCCGCCCGCCCGGCCCGCCCGCCCGCCAGCGCCCGCCCGCCCGCCCGCCCGCAGCCGCCCGCCGCGTACGCCGCACCGCCCGTCCACCGCCCGTCCCGACCGCCCGTTCCACCTCCCGTCCCGCCCGCTCCGCCCGTCCACGCCCGCCCCGTCACGCCGCCCGTCCACCGCCGCCCGTCACGCCGTCGCCCGCCCGTCCACCGCCCGCCCGTCCACTACCGCCCGCCCGTACCCCCCCGCACCCCGCCGTCCCCCGCCCGTCCACCGCCCGCGTCCCGCGCCACCCCGCGTCCGCCCGCCGTCCACGCCCGTCACCGCCCGCCGTCACGCCCGCCCGCACTCACCGCCCGTCGCCTCCACCCGCCCGCGCCACCGCTCTCACCCCCCTCCACCCGCTCACTGCCCGCTCCACCCGTCACCGCCCGTCCAGGCTACGCGCCCGTCCCGCCGCCATCCACCCCGCCCGCCCGTCACCCCCTCACGCGTCACCGCCCACCCGTCGCCGCCGCTCCACCGCCCGCCCGTCCACGCCCCCGTCCACGCCCGTCACTTGCCGCCCGTCCATCCCGCCACGCCCGCCGTCCGCTCACGCGCCGTCCACCGCTCCGCCCGCTCCACGCCGCCCTTCCCGCACGCTCCGCCCCATCCGTCCGCCGCCATGCCGCATCCCCGCCCGCCCGCCCGCCCGCCCGCCCGCCCCTCCCATCTGCCCGCGACCCTCTCCGCGCCCCGTCTCGCTACCGCTTTCGCGCCACTCGCTCGTCTCAGCCCCGCACGCACACCCACCACTCACCCTTCTACGCCTCCGCCCGCCCGCTCGTGCCGTGGCGAGCCAGCCGCGCGTCGCGGCGCTGGGACCGGCGTCTGGAATTGCTTCCTGGGTGCCTGCCAGCGCGCGCGCGCGGTCGCTTCCCCGCAATTCCCCTCATTTTTGTCCGGTCTCCCGTCGCGAGCTTGATATCTCCGCGACGGCTCCGGATTGTTCCCTCGGGATCCTTCGGCCGGCCCCGACCGCGGCCCCGCCCCCGCGAGTAAATTTAGTCGCGTCCGCTTGTCTGCCTCGATCGCGCGCTCCCTCCGCCGCATGGAATTCTCCTGCCCGCGCTTCGGACGCGTTTACCAACGAAATTCTAAAAGGGCCTACGTAGGATGTGTGTTAGATGTAATAGCGTACGAGGTGTAGCAGGGATAAAATCACCGAAAATATTTAGTTTATTAAAATTTATTGAAGCTTGGCTTTTGGCCATCTGCAGCCGCTTAAGACAATTACAATAGATATAGAATATTTATAAATATTATATATCTTAAAGTAAACAAAATTCTAGTATAAGATAATGGGATTTCATAGTTTGGGGATAAATAAGGCAAGATACATCGGTTTGTGTCCATGTGGGGTTAAAAAATTCTCTGGCCAACTTTCTTTTTAAACTTCTGCGGTGAGGACGTTTAGTTAAGAAAGTTTACTCACAGCCCCAATAATAAGAGATATTGATTGATTCAAACTTATCGTTTGAATAAAGCTGACGTGTACGAGACCTATCATCTATTTATATAAATTTAAAATGGCGCTGGGAAATATTCCCCTTGTAAAGGAAGCTTAACGTGACGTGTTAGTACGACTACAAAAGAATCAATTGAGCATTTTGGCCGTATATTCTATTGGAATGTGGTTCTGACGGCGAGAAAGAAGACACGGCTTCGAAGAAGTGCGAATAACTGAAGCTTCAGATAATTAAAAAATGTGCGTGAACACTTTCAAACAACGTTTTTAAAATTTGACCGTTCCAACGGATAAGTTATTAAAAAAAGAACCCGTCGCCAAAAAGTGCCTTTCCGCATTAGTATTTATTATTAATCTTAGAAAACCGAAATTGTATATAGTTGTTTAACTCGAACGTCAAATACAAAGTTTCTCAATTTTCAACTGTTTATTTGTCGTGAGGATGAGAATGAAAGTGAGAATTGCAGTAAGGAATGATATTTGCTGTGACGTTCCCTTCATGAAAAATAGAGATCCATAAATCATATTCACTGGTACTGAACCATATAGTCATTAAATTGACATATGTAATAAACGTCCTTTTGCTTACAAATATATTTCCGACGTATGAAATGTAATATAATTTAGGTAGACGATTTCTTGAATTTCAAAACGTGTTAATCTAAAAACTGGAAAATGTAATTACATATTTTCCATTCTCTTCTAGGCACGAAGCCAGAAGCATTAAAAACAGTCTCAGTAGTGACATCGAAACTGAAAGCGCATTTTTCCAATTTGCTGGTAAAACTGTAATCGAATGAAACGGTGTGGTTTCGAATTTTAAAATGTCTTCATAATCTCGTGCAACTTGTTAGGTTTGGTTTGTCAACTTGTCACTTTTTGAGAAGCAATATTGAGTGTAAACAGATGTCTCTATTTTCGGGATTCCTCTAAATATAAGGTATTAAAATTCCTTTATTGAAAATAACTGCAATAAGATGTATAACAATGCTCGTCGAGACTCACATATAAATAAGTAAAATTTGTTCAAGATGGAAATCTGAGACACCAATGTGCGCATTTTATTATGAAAAATCTAATTCAAAATATTTTATTTATCGAAAACGAAACGAAAACATTATTTGAAACGGTTGGATGTCTTCATTGTTTTATAACATCGTAACATGCCCAAGCCCTGTGCATATTACATGCGAATGAAGAAGGATCCCCAGAAAGGGCTTTTTTTGCTAATTGCCAATTTCTTTGCTTAGTCTCGTGTAGTGCAATATCTTACAAAATTACAAATGTGATAAACGTTGTAGTTAGGCAGACTTGCGGGACTAGTTCCTTGTGCAGCGCGAGAAATAAAGATAATATTATTAATATATTTGTTTTCTGGTAAGTTGATAGCTTGTCATTGCCTGCGTTTTGTAGTTCGATATACACTGCATTAACTTACCCGGATCGAAAAAATCGTCGTTCCCAGGGAAATATGTAAACATTTGAATGACGCTACATTCAGGGAATTATGAAGGAGAATTACGGGAGGGAAATATGAAAAGTCACACCGAGTCAAGTTAACACAACAATTAGTAAATAAGTAAACGTAAAACAATAAAATTAGGTACAAAATAAAATAATGTGTGTACCAGGGGCGTTAACTGGTTCTGATAATCTCAGGCGACAAAAAGCCTACGGGCTTAAGGCCCTCGGACTGTTTATCGGCGCTCGATCCCTTAAAACGCCCTTAGTGCACTCATAAGTGTTATTTAAAACACTAAGTTTTCTTTTAGAAAGAAATGTGTGTTTTCTGCTCAAACAAATTTTGCGATTTTTTTTCTTTACATTTTTATTATATACAAACTATCTTTCATTAATTTTTCAAAATTAATGGGATGGATGTTTATCTGTCGTGATAAGCTCGTTACGTGTTTTCGTCGTGCGAGTAGCGTTAGAAAATGGTAGGTCAAGCACTAGCAAGTTTTGTGTGTTAGGTTAGAGAAGCAAAGTTGGCGAGAAGCTTGTGCCTGAAGCACTACATGACCAGATCTTGGTGAAATTGTAACATTTCAATTACAGTTTCAGGAACTTGTTTAACTCTGTGGTCACAGAAAAAAAGTGATTCTATTGTGTCGGAATTTGTAAACATCTTTCATTCCATTAGTTTTGGAGAATAAGTACTTATCTATATGCAATATTATTAAAAGTATTTTTTAAAGTGTAGTGCATTTATGTAGTAGTTTTTCTACAATTCTTCCTTCTGTACGCTGTAATCGTAAGGGTTCCGCTAGTAATTGTGAAGTTGTCCTAGGTAAAAATTCCATGGCCCTGCGCGTTTCGACCGTCGTGTGTCTGTGCCTGTGCGTGCGTGGCGATGTGGCCCGCGCGGCTTCCACGGCATCTGCGGCGCGGAGCAGCCCCCGCCCCCACCGCACAGAGGGGAGATTCTCAAACCATTAATGCGTCATAGGTGTGTTTGAAAGCTGTTGTTAAAACGTAAATTTCATGGAAAAGTGCGCATTCACATTTCGATATTAGCGTTTGGAACCGGGCTCCGCGCGAGAGAACCCGCATACTGTGGTGGTCGACTTTGCCGGGAGACGAACATTGGTCGATGCGCCTTACCCCACCACGTGTCGTTTTGCGCACCCAAAGAAAGCGACGCATCGCCGACATCATCAGGAACTCCGTGATAGGGCCGAGCAGCTCGCTCGCTTCTCAGGCGAATGCCGAATGTGATGGAGTGCCTGTGGCTTGAAGTGAGGTGCATTGCAAGCTACCGAGAGAGCCGTGGCGCTGCGGAAATTAGGTGGATGCCGCGGCCATCCCGAACATTTCCTCCATGAGTGTTACACTATCTGAACAACACTCACATCTTTTTTAAA
This sequence comes from Gryllus bimaculatus, assembly GCA_017312745.1. Taxonomy (NCBI): domain Eukaryota; kingdom Metazoa; phylum Arthropoda; class Insecta; order Orthoptera; family Gryllidae; genus Gryllus; species Gryllus bimaculatus. The sequence goes on along the minus strand of BOPP01000179.1, from coordinate 180,428 downwards.
GCGGGTGAAGCATTTTAAAGAATTTAAGTTAATGGGGATAATGTCATGAAAAATAATTCCTGGCTTCGTATAGTTTGTAAGAAGAAGGTTCGAAGAATAATCTGACTTGGGCAATTTTTCAAAATGGCTGTGTTTTAAATGACATTCGGAACTAAATTATTATAAAATAAACTTTATCGTTCGTCATTTTCAGAAAAGTTTGGAAAATGTCGGAGGGGCTATCAATGTGAAGTATCCCAGATTATTCTTAAAAAACGATCTCTGGTCGGCTACAATCTAGATCATGGTTAACAATATGATCTTTTATTTGTTTTTAATGATTATTCTATATTCTTTCTGCTTTAAAAGTTTTCGTGACAAGTAAAAAATAATAAATATGAAAAATAATTAGTGGGGAATTTCCTCCCGCGGTGATCCACACTCTGCCTTAATCGCTGACGTGTGTGGGGAGTTCTAGCTGAAAAGTATCTCAGTGTCCATTTTAGCCATCAAAAATTCAAGATCATAATGTTGTGATTTTGAAATGCTTTTCCATGCCATATTATTATAGAGAGGAATAGTAAAAATCCTATCGTCACAACAACGGTAAATTATTTGTGTATGAATCGTGTTTGCATGAATAAAGGAATAAGTACGATTGGAAGTGATGCTGTTGTGGAGATGCAGCATACCGGAATCAGTTGAAGCAACAAGTTTTTTCTCAGTGTAGCGGGGGGGCGGGCGCTGGTGAAGCAACTATGTGCTGGAGACGGAGGGCGGGCATGTGCCT
>BOPP01000179.1:145314-179634 GCA_017312745.1 Gryllus bimaculatus | reverse complement strand
GCCACCAGCCCCTCACCGCCCCTCCCTCGCATCGCCCCCTTCGCCTCGCCTCCTCGCCCTAGCCCCCCTCGCCTAGCCCCCCTCGCCTAGCCCCACTCGCCCTGGCCCCTCGCCCTGCCCCCTCGCCTAGCCCCCTCGCCCTAGCCCCCTCGCTACCCCCTCGGGCCCTAAGGCCCTCGCCCTATCCCCCCTCGCCTAGCCCCCCTCGCCTAGCCCCCTCGCCCTCGCCCCGTTCGCCCTCGCCCCGTCGCCTCGCACCCGTCGCCCTCGCCCCGTCGCCCTCGCACCGTCGCCCTCGCCCCGTCGCCCTCGCCCGTCGCCTCGCCCGTCGCGCCTTGGCCCCCGTCGCCCCCAATTGCCCCCCTTCGCCCCCGGCCCCGCGATCGCCCCCCTCGCTTACGCCCCCCCTGGCGCATCGCCCCCCTCGCCATCGCCCCCGCGCCTCCGCTCGCCTCCACCACCCCCCCGGGCCCCCGCCCTCGCCCCCGCCCTCGCCCCTTGCCTTCGCCCACTGCCTTCGCCCCTGCCATCGCCCTTCCATCGCCCCATGCCCCTTGCCTCTGGCCGTCGCCCTGCCCCCGCGCGGCGATTCATACGTTGGACTGACAACCATAAAACCCGCCTGGCAGCGCCTCCCCGGGGCTGCCTTCATCACAAACGGAGCCCTTTGGTCGCTTGCTCAAGGACATTTCCTTCCCTCTTTCTCTCTGGCTCGTTATCCAGGACCGCTGCTTGACAACGTGAACTTGATGCTTCGATTCTCGACCTAGACCGTTGGAGCCGCTGATATAAGTTGGGCCCGATGACAATGACATTAAAATTTTGTGACAGTCGCTATTTGCAACATGTCTTTTTTTAAATGTTGTTGCCAGCTTAGCGAAGAAAATCGGAATTAGTATGTGAGGAATGATGGAAAGAAACTCTTTATGTCGAGCATTCACCGAAGTATAGTGTACGCTTGACATGGTTGTTAGAAAAATCAGTGGTTTGTAGTAGAAATATGCCCCAAAAACGGGATATTCAGCAACGCCCCCCGTGACAGAGGCGGCCACCATGGCACTCACTTAGAATTCTAGAGATAAGTTTTGGTTTTTCCAAACAAAAGACTAATCAGTGGTGTGTTGCACAAGCTGAACGAAGGGGGTGCAAGAAGGAAAAAGGTCTGGTAGGTTTAGAAAAAACAAAACAAAATCTCGTTGAAGTGATGTGGAAAGCGTGCATCGTATGTGATAGTGGCTGTGTCCGCAGCAAATTTCAGAAAATTTAGACCATCATGGAAAAAAAAAAATTAAAAAAAATAAAGAGGTAATATTGTGTTTTTCTCCCCGTTAGAACTCGAAAGATCGCCTTGACAGGATGGATCACCCAGTTTTCCGGGTAAAAATAGTTAATGGGACCTATGTATTTATGATAAGGCCGTCCCAGAAATTGACCGGAAAACCTGATTTCACATGATAGCTTAACGAAACTGCAAGAATATACGCATTTTTCTGTGGCATCGTTCCCAGACTCTCACATAAATTAAATAACTAAAAAGATATGACTATGATTCACTCTTAAAGATAACCTCATGGAGGACATAATTGTTCGCGGTTTTTGGGGGGTTTTATACCCCAATCTTGTGGAGTAAAAAAAAGTTAAAATCAAATACTGCTTCAAGATTCCAAGGGGAGACAGAATGCCAATATAAATATTAATAAATATATATATTACTATTTTCTTATAGTAATTATAATTATATTATCTTTTTTTAATAATTATCTATTATCATACGCGTTTGCTGGATGGAGGAAAATCTTCTTAAGGAGCTCTTACTTCTTTAGAATTAAATAAAGAACAGTACAGATTTACATGAAAGTGTTGTGAACAAGTTTAACAAAATGAATAAAAGGATAGTCCCATCAAAGAAATGGAAGAAGAGAAAGCCAAGTAAATAGTTTCCAAAAGTAGTTAGATAATTATTTAAAAAAACTTTCTTTCTTTTTATTGTAGTTGATATTTTTCTTATTATTCTCTGCGTTTCTTACCCTTCAAAGGAATAAGCGGATTCTCTTGTTATTTGAATTTTGTTCATTCTCAATCCCAACCGCGATTGGTTTTCGGTTCTCTCATACTCTTTCTAATGTCAGAACCAACACTTTGCTTTCTCAAAATATACAGAAGAATATAAAATACGAATGCTGCAATCCTATATCAAATCTATATTTTATTAATTATCTGAGTTAATGTTTGATTTTTTCCTTTACTCTATATACCTTTGGCTGTCATTACACATGATTGAAATCATTACTTTCATTCATTTTCTCAGTTTCTAACTTTCGGTTTATTACTCGCAATTGTTACTATTAACTTGTTTAAAATTTTATGCGTTCCTCGTTAGATATTATCAACGGTATATATTGCTACTCAGTTGGACTAATATTGTTTGAATAGTGCGACTGACGTAGAAATTAATCATGCAAAGCTAGCCGGAAAGTACCGGAGTCATGGAACATTCACCATAGATATATATATACATTCCGAAAATTTCCTGACAAAAATTTACTTCTGACCGAAAATTCATTTCATTTTTTTTTTTCTATACATATATATGTGGTCAGGTTGTGATTGAAAGACTGTTGTTTATAATAAACCGTAACTTTCCCATGAAAAGTTTGCTTGCTTTTTTATTCATCATTCGATATTATTAGCCCGTATGGTGATACCCTCCCGCTCGCCGAAACCCACAGTCACAGCGTGTGTACACTATACTTTTCAGAGGGTTTGTCAGCTCATACATCATTAAGACCAGTTCTGTGCCATATTCCTCAGAGTATTAATTTCACGAATTTCTGCCTCTCGCCTTACATGGGTCGCAACAACGCATGTAGACTCATGTTGCAAATACCGACTTCACAAATCTAATTGTCTTGTCATCGGGCCCACTCTATATCACCGGCTCCACGGCTCTAGGCTCCCGGAGAATCGTAAGTCAGTTTCAACGATTGGTCAGCAGCGGTCCGTATGAAACCCAGAGAGAAACGAATGAATAGAAATGATTTGAGCACGCCGAGCTCATTAAAAGGGCTCCGTTATCCTCGATCCGAGAAGGCCAGCTCCCGTGGGGATGCGCTGCCCATGGCGTGTGGTTTATGTAATGGCTTCTGATCCTGAGCTCATGCGATGATCATCGCGCGGCACACAGGTTCGCGTAGGGGCGTGGGCAGAGGCCGAAGGCAGGGCAGACGACTTGGCGCGGGCGATGGCAGGAGCGCGGAGGCAGGGCGAAAGCAGGGGCGAGGTCGAGCGGAGAGGCGGGGAGCGTGGCGCTCGGTAAGGTGGAGGCTAAGGAGGGCGCGAGATTGGGCGCCGGGGGAATCAGGCGTCCGCTCGAGCAGGGTGCGATGGCTGCGGCTTGCGCTGGCGAGGGGCGATTTCGCGGGGTGGGCGAGGGGCGAATGGGGCAAGGGCGACCTGGGGGCAAGCGGCGAGGGCGAGCGCGACGGATGCTCTGAGTGGGGCGACATAGGTCGCTGTGAGCTGACTGGTGTGAGGTCTGACGAGGAGCCGACTCGGGCGAGGGGCGAGTGGCGAGTGTGGCGTCGGCTGGCCGAGGGGGCCGCGCGGGGCGGCATAGGGACGGTGAGGCCGGGCTAGGCGAGGGGGCTTAGGCGAGGGGGCGTTAGTGGGCCTGAGGGGGCTAGGCGCCAGGGGCTAGGGCGAGCCCGGGGTAGGCAGAGGGGGGGCTAGGGCGGAAGAGAGGGGCTAGGGCGAGTATGGTGGCTAAGGTCACTGGGCGAGGGGGGGCTTAGTGGGCTTGGACGCGCGGGCGGCTAGCGAGGCAGTGCCAGAGCGGCGGAGGGGCGAGGCGGAGCGAGGGTCTCGTCGTGGAGGGACGCGCTTGCGTTTTCTGGCGGGGTGGGGGTCTCGAGCGGTGCATGCTCCGCCCCACGTAGTGGACAAGCTCACAATTTTTGTGTTTTGTTGTGCTCTGCGTGGCTCTAAACAACTCTCGCACGCACGTTCACAGGCATCGAACCGACTTTTTACGGAACTGGTGTATAACAAAGTTAAACGCGCGAGGGGACATATGGGGCAATTTTATCTCTCTAGATGTACAGAGAAACTACAACATATATACTATGCGAAAAACCCTTAACGTTATTTACAGCGTAAGAAGGAATGAATTGCTAGAAAAACTGGACGTACCATAAATGCACTACACTTTAAAAATTACTTTTAATAATATTCGAAGTATTATATATAAAGTATCTCTATTCTGCTCTCATAAGACTAAAAGGATTGAAAGTAGTGTGTTTACTCAAATTTCAGTCACGAATAGAATACACTTCTTTTCTCTGATGAACAGAGTTAAGACATAAGTTTCTTAAACATATAATAGTGAAAATGTTACAAATTTTGACCAATTGCATGGCTGGTCATGTGTGCTTCAAAGGCACAACTCTCGGCCAACTTTGCTCTCTCTTATACATATATTATCCTTGTGGCTTATCTAACATTTTTGCTTAACTCGCTATTTCGCAAACTGGAACCGAATACACGGTATGTTACGGGAGCATAATCAGAACAGTACTAATCATGCTTCATCCCTTTTAAATTTTGAAAAAATTATTAACTGTTATAAGATTTGTCTTGTACTATATAAAGTCATATGTATTATAAGCAACCCATAAATCGCAAATATTTGTAATTGCAAGGCTTATTCTAGAACATATTCTATTGCGTAAGAAGAAAACTTAGTGTTTTAAGTGAGAGCTTATGGGCAGAAATGCATCATAAGTGGACGTAGTTTAAGGATCGATGCCCCCGCATATTAAGACAGTACAACGAGGGTCTTTATGCTTCTCCGATAGGCTAATTATTGTCAAGCACTGAGGATATATCTAAACTCATTGTAGCGTCCCGTGGGTACAACATTATTTTTATTTTGTACCTAATTTTATGGTTTTTAAGTTTATAACTATATTTTACTAATCTTGTTGTGTCTAACTTGTGTACATCGGTGTTGACTTATTTCGTCATTTTCCCTCCGTAATATTCCTCATAATTCGGCTGCACTGTAGCATCATTCAAAATGTCTTTCTATACCTATATCACCTGGAACTCGGATACGAGATTTTTTTCTCTCTCTTGATCCGCGGTAATTGTTAAATTTTGCAAGATGTATATTCTCGAACTACAATAACTCGCTCAGGCTCAATATAAAAGCTTATTATTTCAACTCTCTTCTATTGTGGAGAACCATTAACAATAAATATATGTCATATATATAATATATCTTAAGTTTCTCTAATTCTCGCCGCGGCCACAAGGAACATAGTCCGCAAGTCTGCCTAAACTACAACGTTAGATCACATTTAGTAGTTTTGAAAGGCTTTGTGATTCGCACTAACAGCTAAGGGACTATGACATAAAGAAATTAGGCAATATTAGATTGAAAACCTTCTCTCTAGAGGGAATCACTATCTCCATTTCTCGCAATGTAAAATATTGCACAGGTGTCAGTGTTGGCATGTTACGGATGTTATATTAATACACACTTTACCCATCTCAGTGACGTTTCAAAATTATGTCTCTACGTCTCTCAGCTTTGTGTCGATAACATATAAATAACTATTTGAAGTTAGATTTTTCATTATAACAGTGCTGACCTTTTGCTCGTCTCAGTATTCCATTCTTGAACAAATTTTACTTCTCTATTTGTGAGTTTCTCGGACGTAGCATTGTTATACATCTTATTGCAGTTATTTTCCAATAAAGGGATCTTAACCTTTATATTTGGCAGGAATCCCGAAAATAAGAGGCATCTGTTTACACTCATATTGCTGTTCTCGGAAAAGTGACAGAAGTGACAAACCAAACGTAAACAAGTTCAACGAAGATTATTGAAGACTTTTAAAATCGAAACCCACACCGTTTCATTCGATGTACAAGTTTACCAGCAAATTGGAAAAAAATACGCTCTCAGTTTCGATGTCACTTACCAAGACCGTTCTTAGTGTTTCTGGCTTCGTGCCCTAGGGAAGAGAATGCACATATGTAATTATATTTTCCAGTTTTTAGTTAACACGTTTTGAAATTCAAGAAATCGTCTACCTAAATTATATTCTACATTTCATAACCGTCGCGAAATAATATTGTAATAAGCAGAGTGGACGGTTGTGATTACATATGTCAAGTGTGATGACTTATTATGGTTTTTCCAGTACCAACGTAGAAATATGATTTATAGGATCTCTATTTTTGCATGAAGGACGTCACAGGCAAAGTATCACATTTCCTCTACTGACCAGATTCTCACTTTCATTCTCATCCTCACGAAAATTAAACAGTTGAACTGTATAGTGAGAACTTGTATTTATGACGGTTCGATAGCTTTATATAAACAACTATACTCACGAATGTTCCCTCCTTCCGAATGGTTCTATAAGGTCATTAATAATAACATTACTTAATGCCGGAATAGGCACTTAGCATCTTTAGAGCTACGCGGTTCTTTTATTTATAATAACTTATCTCCGTTGGAACGGTCAAATTATTAAAAGCTAGCTCCTTTGAAAGTGTTCACGCTACCATTTTTTAATTATCTGAAGCTTTCAGTGTTTGGCACTTGCGATAGCCGGTGTCTTCTTTCTCGCTCGTGGTTGTCAAGAATGCACATTCCTATATGATTATATACCGAGCCTAATGCCATAATAATAATGATTTCTTTATTGTAGTTATAGAGCGTACTAACACGTCACAGTTGAAAGCTCTTTTAAGGGGAATAATATGGTACCCAGCGCATTTTAAATATTATATCCATATATACCATGATCCACGGTCTCTTACACGTAGCTTACTATAATCACACACTCAAGGTTTGGAATCAATCAATATCCTCTTATTCATTGGGGCCTGTGAGTAAACTTTCTAACTAAACGTCCTCACCGCAGAAGGTGTTATAAAAAGAAAGTTGGCCAAGTGAGCAGATTTATTTAACCCCCACTGATGTGACATCTCAAAGAGCCATGTAATCTTTGTCTTATTGTGATTTCTCCTCATCTATTATGAAATCCCATTATTCGTGATATTAAAAGTAGGATTTTAGTTTTACTAATAGAAATAGTTATTATAAGTATTTTTAGAAATATTCGATATATTCGTGAGTTGTAATTTCGTTAGATCGCGGAACTGCTAGCTATTGGCAGATAAGCCAAAAAGCTTCTCTCAACAGGGTAAACTATTTTAATACCAGGAGACTTAAATCATATCTTTCTGGTGGTGATTGGATACTCCACAATAGCTACACACTCGTACGCTGATTACAATCTGAAACACAATCCCTTACCGTAGGCCCTTTTAGAATTTCGTTGAATAGACGCGTCCGAGAAGCGACGGCTAAGTTGAATTCCATGCGGCGCGAGGACGGCGCTCCCTGTTCGAGGCAGCAGGCGGAACGCGGAACTAAATTTGACTCGCTGAGGGTTGGGCCGCTCGGTCGGGGTCCTCGGCTAAGCGGATCTCGGCCGGAGGGAGACAACGCCGGGAGGCGTGCGCAGAGCTCATCAGCTGCGCACCGGAGACTGGGACAGAATGAGGCGGATTGCGGGCGCGACGCGGTCGCGCTGGGGCAGGCACCCAGGAAGCAATTCCAGGACGTCGTCCAGAGCCCGCGAACAGCGACGGGTGCGCCCGCCTACCGGCAGGAGAGGGCGTGGCGTGAGAGCAGAACGAGGGTGAAGTGGGTGGCGTCGTGGTGCGGGCGCAGCGAGCGAGTTGGGCGTGGAGCCGGCTAGTTTATAGGGGATTTGCAGGGTCCGCCATGATCGGCTGCAGGGGCGCGGGGCGGCGGAGGGCGGGCGGGCGGCGCGGCGGCGCGGGCGGGAAAGGCGGGCGGAAGGCGGGCGGGAAGGCGAGTGGAGGGCGGCGGTGGACGGGCTGGCGGTCGGTGGTACGCAGCGGGTCGAGATTGACGCTGTTTGCGAGGACAGTGGACGGGCGGGCGGTGGACTGGCGGGGCGGTGTGGAAACGGGCGGCATCGGTCGCTACGGGTTTCGCGGGCGTAAGTAGAGAAACGGGGTGGCGGGCACGTTGTGGACGAGACGGGCTCTGTCTGGATCGTCGTGCGCAGCCCGCTGCAACGGGGCGGCGCGTGTGTACGGGCGGGTGCGGTGATACTCGGGCGGGCGTGGACGGCGTCCTGTGAGCAGAGCAGTGTGGTTTACTATTGTTTACAACGGCGAGCGTTGTATGGAACGGGCGGAGCGCGCTGTGGACGTCTTTTGTTGCTCGAGTTGGTGACGCGGGCGGTGGGGGCTGGGCTTCAGGTGGTACGTAGAGACGTGGCGTGGGTGCGACGTTGGTGTTCGGATGTTTTAGGAGCTTCCGCGCCCACCGGCGCCGGGCTCTAAGTTGTTGGACGGGACGGGACGGAGCGCGCGCGGAGGGCGGTGTGGCACGTCTTGTTCGGCGAGGGCCGTGCTGCTTTTGGGCCCGGCGGGCGGGCGGGCTTGCGGAACGGGCGGACGGCGCGGAGCGGGCGGGTACCACCAGGCGAAAAGCGGTGACAATCGCAATTCAGAACTTCTTCGCCAGCAATGCGCTTCGCACGCGACTGAAAACACCATGCTGTTGAAGAACAACTGTGTGTCTCTGGAAAAAATATCTTATGAGCATACGGGTGCACACGGTATGATAACTCGAGAAGCGTGGATTATTCAAGAGTGCTCATGGGGGAGCAATTTCTGTATCGTCATCTCTATAAAACCACTTGACAGACGATTCCTGTCCTAGGCGTCCGACGAAGACGCATATTAGGTCAATTAAGGTTGATTCCTCTCCTTGATTAAGGGGACGGGGGAGGGGACAAGGGCGAGGTGGAACAGATAGACACCGACTCTCACTCGCAGACTATGTCAATGAACCAAACATTTGGTCGCAACATCGAGTGAGATGATCATGATTTAAATCATTGTGCGAATAGACTTTCTTACCTTCAATGCTAGATTCACTCTATCTACTGCACCAATCAACAAGGTATTTTCAATATTAGAATCTAAAATTGTGATACAGTCCATATAACACTTAGATTTCTAGATAATGGTCTGCTGTCATTAAATTATGAGTGGAGTTGTGGAACACTTCCCTAAAGGCGCAGTTTCAATTCGCGGCGTCGACGCTCGACGTTAGTTAAATCCTCTGCGATTTACGTATATTCCCACAATGAGCTAATTGAATTCTAATGCTTTAAGAATTATTGTATTCCGTTACTCGTAGTTTTGATATCTCCTCAATATGTTTTACTCTTTGTCTTATGGTCGCTTGTCCCTAGCTCCCAACATTAAGCGTAAATAGTATTAAATGAATAAATTAGTTAAACCCAGCATAATATTATTATATTACTATATAATTTGTCAGAAAAGAAATTTAAGGTTGGCTCAGTAGTAAGTTCATTTTCAAGAAAGAGGAGTGAAGGTTACTTACCGTTTATCGAGTTTCATCACAAGGAATTCAAAGACATCGCAGCAAAGAAAAATTTACTACGACTCATACATAACAAAATCGAGTAACTACTTGGATAAAGTGATCAAATAAGTATGTTCGAATAAGATCCTGTAGCAAGGAGTAGTAATGTTAATGCCCTCTTTGCTTTGTGAAAGAACTGGATGAACATAAGCCGTGAAAAAGAATTTGTTTGATAATTTGTTGAGATAATCAGAAAGAGTAGTTTGCAGAATAATGGTAATATTTTTATACAAATAATAAAATTTGGATAAAATCAGATTTGACAGCTTATGACACGAGATTGGACAGCGATCTAAAAATAAGAGTAAAATAAAAACCGACGGCTGAAAGAGGAGGCATTAATAAAGACACACAAGAATAATGAGGACTACTTGAATAACGCAATATGTCAACTACTAATGAATGATAGCGATTTGTGTCGAAAATAAATTTATTTTTTTTATTCGTGTCACAGAAGCCAGATCAGAGGGTCATATCACTACGTGTCACTCTCTCAATAGGTAACGACGATTTACAACAAGTTTCCTCGTTATTTTTCGGTCTTGCCATGTAACGCAATAATTGTTATCTTTTCGTGGGCATCAGAGAAGAGTGAACTTATTTCACCTGTTCTACTGTCATTGTTGCCAAATAATAGTAATACAGTCTAGATATTCTAGTGTGATATGAAAATGCTAGTGATCTAATCTCAAATAGTATGTACCGTTTGGCCTAATGGTTCAAACACGTAACTATATCTAACTCGCACGCCCCCCTATAGGCGAATAGAAGGCTAGGATAATTAAGGCTAAGCGCCGTATCATACCTGTCTTTGCTATCATCTCAAGCTTCACATGATATTATGTAATCAGTTCCACCAAGATTACCCATAGCAGTAAACGCAATAAAAACATATAACAATAATGTCGCTAATGACCTAATGTTTGATGCGACCGTAAGAAATAAAAATAAAAAAAAACGAAACTTTGTACACACTTAATAGAAGTATAATTATGTGTTAGGTCTTGGAAGTGTGTGGCGGTTTTTTTTGCCTGGAACTGGGTAAGTGTTCATTGCTTGGGGAGAATAAAGAAAAAGAAAATGGTTCTCCTCCGTAAACCGGCCGGACGCAGGTCTATGACGCCATATAACATGGACTAGTAGAGAGAATTACTGAAGAATCTTTCGGACGTACTCTGTCATATTTTGATAATTCGTGTTTCTACGTGAGTGATTCATTTTTTTAACAAATTCTTATTGGCAATAGGTTTCTATCGGCAAGAATCAATTCAAGCTTTTTTAATGATACTTTTTCCATCTTTTAAGCTATTTTCTTGGAGTAGTCCGGAAACGTAAATAAAAAGATAACCTAACAAAAAAAGGAAAATGTCCTGTTTTTCACCTGTAGAGATTTGAATGAGATATTCGCGAAAAAATTTCAAAAATCACTGAGTCATATCTTCTGACCAAGCTGATTTCACAGTGTGATCAAATGAAGCAAAAATTAATTTGTAGTTATCAAGATACATCTTAAATATGTATAAATCTGCATCATCGAGAAAACGAAGAAAGCGAGATTTGTCAGTGATCTATCCAAATTAGTTTTATGAGGTCAACATTATAAGGAGGATAATACTTGGATAATGTCAGTTTTTACGAAAAAATCTCAGTAACAAATGTTGAAATGTACATTAACAATTAAAATAATAGTCATTGGTTCAATGCGACATTAATATGATATTGAAGTGTAGTATCTGAATCGTTTGCATGCAAGTCGACTTCGTTGCGAGGGCGGGCTTTTAGGGATTCTTCACTTGCCGTCTTATCTGTAAAATTGAACATTCTTTCAATAAAAGGTGTCCAAATCTTCATCTTGACACGCCATGTAGGTCAAGGTTCCGTCTGTACGGACGGTTCTTTAAAAGAATTAACTGCTTTTTAGTGTTTCATTATCTGCCTTGTTTCTTGATGTTTTGAAGTCACTTATGTTGGGACGGAGGTTGCATTTTTCCGAGACCTCGCGGAAAAATTGAGCTAAAACCCAGCACGCTTGGATACTTAATTCTCTGGTAGGTTTCAAAGCTTATGCAAGATCATGAGATTTTTTTTTTATTCTCAATACTGTTTTAGGGGACGGAATTGATTCTGTCAGAATGACGGTAATTAGTAATTTGTAATTTAAGAGAAATAATGGTGAACTTATATTTAAATGTAGTCATTATGTATTTTGTATTTGTTTTGGTCGTGTGTGAATAAGAAAAAATATAAGTACATTTTCAAGGAAGAGACACAAACAAGCTACAACAAAGAAAGTTGTGTCGGTCCGGATGGCCCAGATAGCTAAGGCAGTAGTGCTGTAGCGACTTCAGAGCGAAGGATCACGTGTTAGAGTCCCGTTTCAGGCATGGTTGTGTTTGTGTTCGTCCTTTCAGCCCCCTATTATCACCATATTATGTCATCTTCACAGTTACCATAGCGGAAACGCAGTAGTGGTCACTAATGACCTAGATGTTGATGCGTCCTTAAATAAAAATAAAATAAAGAAAGAAACTTGTAACACACTTATAGAAGTATTATGTAGTTAGTCTTGGGTGTTGTGCGGTTTTTGCCGGACTGGAGTGTTATTGCTTGGGAGAAAAAAAGAAAAAGAAAAAAAAAAGGCCGCCGACAAGCCGGCTCGCTCGTTTTTGTGCGTGCGCATTCCGCGGCGGGCGCCGTGTAAATAGGGCGGCGGCGGGGCGGCTGTTAGCGCCCATTTGCGGCGCCCGCGCCTCGATAGTCATCGCCCCGGGCGCCGCCCGCGGCCGCCGCCAAATTGCGGGTTGTCATCGCGCGCGAGGCCCGCTAATGCGGCGCGGCCGCGGCCCCGGGCGTTGGCGGCGCCGGCGCCGGCCCTGGGCCGACGCGACGTCTTCATTGAATTGAATTGAAATGAATTTACCTTATTTTACGGGGCGAGACTCGCGTGGCTTACGTAGCTTCATTGCATTACGTGGCGAGACTTACGTCGCTTCATTACGCGCGCCGCTTGCCGCCGCCCGCGGTCACTTCCGGTGCGGCCCGAGGCGTCGGTATTGCGCGAACGCCGTGTCTCGATTGACGCGTTACATTGGTAGATTAAAGATTCCGGGGGCATCGACTGTTAGGGTCATTAGAACGTGTTTTTTTGTCGAGGGACGTGGCGGTAAGCTTTCCTCGCTGGATGGTGAGCCCGACGTCGGTTAGCGGGGTTTTCCCCAGCCAGATATCTCCCGCCAGCGGGGCACCGCCCCAGCGGGGCCAAGCTCTAAGCTTCCGACAGTGTGTGTGTGTGTGTGTGTGTGTGTGTGTGTGTGTGTGTGTGTGTGTGTAAGGGGTAGAATAGGACAAGGAATGGGAAGAAAAGCTCGTGCGCGGCCCGTGACTCGTTTGTTAGGGTACTACTCTGGCGTCCGCCTGGTATTAAGCAGAGAAACCACGGAAACCTCCTGTTCAATGCAACCTGCTGCCAGAATTCTCTTCCAGACAGCGGCTGAAATCGAGCTAGCTATGTAGCTAGTGTGGAAAATCATACCTCCGTCGGTACTCAATCCCTAAGACCTCCTGCTCAGAGACACTAAAAATAAGCCCCGAGCCACTTAAGACTGATCGATGACATACCGCCATTAGTGCCATGCGATTAACTTGTAGGCAGATTTATATTGAGGCAATTGGGGGAAAGAAGTTTGAAGTTTCGGAATTTTTTATTTTCTCTTTTAACAGAGTTATTGCACTAGCACCCAGCATTCCTAGTGTAATCTTCAGTGATATCAATTTAAATTTGGAAATGCCCTGAGATTGAAAAGCACGAAACAGAATGCAACATTCTGATTTGCTTATCCCCATGCATTGATCATTGTAAATGAAATATGTTCCTCAAATTTGAAAATAATAGTTTTAACAGAAACTTCTTAAAAACGTAGAAATACTTGGAAGCATTAATTTCAAACATTTAATGTAATGTTTTTTGGACTCAGAGCTTCCATACCCCGCGAGTATTGCAATCAATGCCGTCCTTCCGTATTATTTACCTTGCATCGACTGGAGGTAGACTTCGGCCACCGGTTGGGCGTGCGTGGAACTGCAACAGTCGCCCAGCGACGCGCTCGCTCCCGCAAAAGAAACCCGACGAGCCACCCGGCGGGTGACGGGGGAGGACGGAGCCCCCCACGGCCGTGCTCCCGGCCATCTCCCGCCCCGGGCAGCGGAAGGACCCGCAGCGCGGCAGCTCCCGCCTGCAGTTCGCCCCGTGGGAGCCGTTGCACACAACGCACAGCGGAGATGGTTCGCTATTAATGCGCTATCTACATTAGTTATTTCCAATGCGCGCAGAAGTTGAAAGAAAACTATGCCGGCTCCGACGATGTGAGAAGGGTCAATTCTTTCAGTACCTACCCACCCAGGAATTCGCAAAATATCCATAAAGCATGTATATTACTAGTTTCCAAAGAACGCAGAAATTGAAAGAAAACTATTCAGCCTACAGCCTTTTCAGCGTTGTCTAAGGTTTCGTCAGATACGCAGAAACTAGAGGAGAATACGAAAAGAGTGAAGCAGTTTCCATTTTGACTGAAAAAGTAGATATTTGATTGTATCATTCTCTATTTTTCTGCTTGTCACCCTGCGCGTGACGACTGAATTTTCTTACTCATTGCGGCATTCCGTACGATAGCTGTGTTCATCCGGCATCAAGTCTTTAAGGATGAGACCGATCGTCATCAAATACTATCAAATACTTGATATTCACGTGTATGGAACTGCACCTTTATTTTTATATTCTTGGTATGTAAAGAACTGTTGTACTTTGTATCCTCAATATTATGTTATTACAATACTCGTGAAGTCTGTTTCCGTTAAAATGTTTAATTTCTTGTAATGTTATAGACAAGTATTTTATTTTTCTTTCTTTGAGCAGTGTGCTTTTTGGAAATCCATTTCGAGTGGTTTTGTTCAGCAAAATTTTTTGCTTCTACGGGCTACGATTTCGCTACTGTTAATGAATGAATATTTTTACTGAGTTATCAAATAAACTCAAACCATAACTGACTTGACCCTTTGCTCAACATTCGACGGTCAAAACAATTATCTAGAACTTAAGTAAGAACTGTAAGCGAAGAGACTACAACAACGAATTACTAAAACTTCCAAAGAATGGCAAATAGATTTGTGTGAATAAGTGCGAAATTGTCTGCTTAGGAGAAGTATCTACTTCGCCAGTGGGATTAATGTATTAATTGGACGAACAAAGAAATACATTAACTTACAATTAAATTAAAGGATTAGAATAGCAATGAATGTGGACAATTCGGAAAACATGTATTCGCGGGGTGGATGATCCTACGAATGCACAACTGAAGTTTAACCACAAAACTCTCTTACTTTTCCCAATAGACTCCTTTTTATCGTGTTTGTTCATCATATAATTTTGCATTATGTAATACTAAGTATAGATGTAGTTCCTGCTTTATTATTTGCTTTTTAAATCAATGCTTTATAATTAGGCTAATTATAATCCCGATCATGCCGTTTCTTTACCGTGCCATTACTATTAATAGGGCGTAATGCTGCTTGTGTGAGGGAGCGTGCTCGTGCATGCTTATGCGTCGTACGCGCTTGGCATGCGGGTGCGGGGGGGGGGCGTCGAAACTCACATCACCTCACCTCGCCTCTCCTCGCCACCCCGCCTCCTCTGTTCTATAACAGTCAGTCGTTTTATATTGTATTTTTTTCTATTTAAGATAGCTGACTGCCCAATAATGATGAAATATCGTGAAATTTCGATTTTTATTGGGTCGTATGCTCTCTTCTGTTTTCTTTTAAATGCTTCAAACCGTTTCTTGCTACGATTCTTAGTTTTTGAGAAAATATTTTTTTTTCGATGCGAGTGTCAACTGCCAAGTCAACTTCAGATGTATTTCCTTAATCGGTGAATTTTCAACTCATTCATGCACTTCAATCTTCATAAACCGAAAACTATTAAGGGTAATAATATAGTTATTCTTTTTACAGCTTGTAACCCATGAAATTATCTAGTGAATGAACTAGAATAGTTAATCTGTCACTAAAATTTTCAATTTTATGAACTGTCCAAGCAAAATTTAAAAAAAAGAATCTCAAAAAAAGTAGTCTTGTTTCTTTACTTTTTACAGTATTATTACCATTCGAGCTCATTCACTAGATAATTTAATTGTAATTAATGTAAAAAAGAATTATCAAAATTTATCAATTTGCTAAAGAGTTATAATGTTTGAAGTAAAAAACCTGTATTTTTGTCAATAATTTGTAAGCAAATTGAAATAGAATTGTAATATTTAATCTCTAAAATCATGAAGAGATTAAATGTACAAAGAAATATTAAATAGATCCAAAGTTATAGAATTTCTATCTTGGACTACCTTAAGTTTCTGAGAAATAATTAGTAATTATTTTTTCTTATTAGTTACCAATAACAGAAATAGTGACAAATTGACAGCACTGCTACAAAAGTTCTTAATTTCGCGCTAGGAGAGCGTCGTACTAGTTTCATGCAAGTGAGAACTGTGGTGTAGTAGAGTCAACGTATTTTAAACAACTCATTTTTGCTGAGATTATCCACAAATATTTCGCATCTATTCCCAAACTTACCTACAACACCAACATCCATTGGCGCTTTTGTAGACGATGCTATTATCTACTCCACAAACAGGGACTTAGAAACTACAGTAGAAAATCTTCAACATCCCCTCGCCCTATTTTCAGGTTTGCCTCTAATTTAGCAAATTCAAATAAACGCAGGCAATAGTCAAGAGAAAATATTCACTCTACAATCAGCCTTACCCGCTCACACTCGCCTACCTAAACCACAACATAACATGGCTTCCGCCACGGCCAATACCTCGGAGTATTATTCGACCGATAACTCCTATGGGTAGCAAATATCTAATGAAAAGTTTCACTGGCCACTAAAAGAACATTTGCCATCAATAATATATATTCTACCCAAGAAATTATCCCGACTTCAATTACATACTTCCATATACCTCTACCAATCCATGATATTTCCAATACTAAGTGACGCATTCTCAACCTCGGCCGCCAAATCCAAAACCAATCTGAAAATGTAAATCTTTTAAAACAAATTCCTAAAAACGGTCACTAAAACACCCAGTTTTATCCCAAACTTCCAGCTTCTCAAAAACGGCAATATCACCCCCCTTCGCAGTGTAATGATTTTTTGTGCCCGTAAAATACTACCACATTTCTCGAACATCGTCAGCTACGCACTTCCACATCAGAAAACAAAACCTACCTCGAAAACGTATAAAGCCAAAAGTGCTTTGAGAACTCTTCGACCAACCCGAAACCGACTAGATTCGATTAAGCTTTCCAAATAAAGTAGAAAAGTACTCCTGAAATATAAAACTCACCATAAAACTTCATGTTTAATTAACTTAAATAAACAATTATTAATATATTAGTCATACATAGCTGCTGAAAGTCATTAGCCATGCAAAAATAAATTTATAATGAATATTTTAACGTCTGTTATAAGGTTTAATTTATTGTAAGTTTCAAGAATAAATTTCTTGAAAACACATTTTCGAACTGATCATAAATTTCAAAAGCCATTAATGCTGCTAAAACATAAAACGTACTTTCTATAGAACCGTATTTGTTTCATGCAAGGCTTACTTTAAATATTTAACTTCATTTCCCCCAAATCTTTTTTCAACCTACCTACACGATGTAAAGTTTCTCGGTTGGCTGATAGGTCGTGGTCTACTTGGAATACGTACTCTCGGATATCTTGCTTGTTTTTGTAGTAGGCATTAGCAAGGGGGGAGGGAGAGTGGTCGGAGAGTTTTGCTCGTGCGCTGCTGGCTGACTAATATTCAGTTACATTACACAATGATCGTGTATTTTCAAACTACTTTCATAATAAAAATTTAATATTGTGTTTAAAACAACGCGCAAAATTCCTGCTTACAAGCCGAAATCTTTACACCTAAATACCGTACAACGAAATGTGATACAATGCCCAAGTCTTTTCGCTTTTAAATAGGAAGGCATTGCAAATCAGTGTCTAACATCTTTTTCCTCAAAAAGTATAAATTCTATCGGAAATGTAGACCACGACATACTCACAACCAATACCCAATCGCTGGGATACAGGGTTAGATGCAGTTGAGTCTTGAGAGAATAAGCAGAATTGCAGAAAGAAAGAAATCACTTTGACGATTTTAGCTTCGAGGGTATTTACTTCCATTAAAGACAATTCAGGAAAGCCTAAAAAGTTTCACGAACATATCAGGAAAAACACACATCAGTGTTTTGATGGCCCATTTGTTGATGTTTGGAATTTATGTCAAGAGCTAAGCGGTGATTATTGTAAGTTAAGTGTTGAATCGTGTGGAAGCGAAACACACCTCAGTCGCAACCGATTAGTGCACCTTCTTTGTCTAATTTTCTCCTAAATTTATAAATATATTATATTGCATGTTTGAAATGCTACCATTTTCCTGTCAACAAAGATAGGATTACCAATATCATTTTAAAAAACACAGAGGGCTTGAAAACTCTTCAAAAGTGGTCCTTGCAGTCATATTTTATTTCTAGTCATGTATCTTAAACAACACTTTTTAATAGTATTACATATGTTGATAGCTAAATAATACAGCAATTGAAATTATTGCATGACTTGTGGCAGTCAATGTAAATATCGGGCAATATACTGTGTTCATAAAAAATATCTGCCTAAATGGTTAATTGAGATTTACTACATACTTATTTACGCATTAGATATTGAAATTGTGTCGTTTTCAAAATGTTTTGTTAATCTGTATTAAATCAATTGAGTTTACATGATTGTATGATATGGCAGTATACAAATATCGTATTCTTTTCTATTGATTTCACTTGTTCTATGTAAAGTTATTTTAAAAGTCCTCAAAAAATCTATTTCGACATAAAACTCGAGTATAAAATTCAACATTTAACTTTGTGCCTTTAGGGTCATTACTTCGATAATAACAATTTACATCTCCGTAATTCTGTTATTCATGGCTCTCTTAATCAATCCGTCAGGTAACTGAATTTACCCTGGATGGACGTGAAACAGTATAGCCAAATTTTAATTATTTTGCTTAAATATTATTGTAGTATAAATAATAATTTTTTAAATACTCTATTTATATACTATGTGGTTTTAACAACATTTAATACTTTTTGGATTTGTGGAAGTTAAGATTTTGGAATCTGTACCTAATACCTGAACCTTTGGAATTTGTTTTGTATTATGTAAAGCGTCTCTATATAAGTATTTGCTGTGTCTCCCCACACGGGGTATGCGAATGTCAGCAAATATTGATTTATATATGATAATCCTACTTTCTATTTTTAAGGAGGAACATTTGTTAATTAGAGGCTAAAGTTTAGCAATTTAAGGATATATTTTATTTGCAAGGGCAGTTGCGAAACATTTAAAAAAGAAGGATTTGTCTCCGGTCTCGCGTAATTGTACGAAGGCCACGAATTGCCACAAGTCATGGCAACTTTGTTATATTTTACAAAATTACAAAAAAGGAATTAGTTCAATACAGACGTATGATGCCCTGTTCGAAAATGTACAAGATGCCACTTGTGAATTGTGTTTTGTTTGTGTGAATTGATACTAGTTGACCGCAAATGTTAAAGTTAAATGCTGTGTTCCAAGACTGATGTAGATGAAAACGCAACAGCGATCACTAGTGACAATTGCAGTTCTTCGTTAGAGAAACACTCGGCAGTGTTAAACAGCTATGCGAACATGACCGAGCGAAGTGGCTCGGGGGTAGCGCGGTAACTTTGCATTCGAGAGGCCCGTGTTCAATCCCCGAGTCGGCCGTCCTGACTTGGGTTTTCGCGGTTTCTCTCGGTCATCAAAGCGAATGCTGGGAAGGTTCTACTGAAAGGCCACGGCCGCGCAACCGGCGTCGCAAGCCGAATTCGTTAACTACACGTGAATTCACGAAGGTTAAGCGAATTTGAGACATTGCGGGTTCCTGGTTGGGTAATGTAATGTCCCTTCGGCCATTGGCCTACGGCACATATAATGGTGCGTTCCGTCGAGAATGTGCCGGGAGGAAGTGCTGGCGCACAAACCATCAGAGGGAGTGCAAACAGTGAAGAACACCTCCCCTCCCCCGCCAGACGTCATTTAACTCGATTCTCGTCGTCGGCAAAAGTGTGTGCAAGCCTCGGGGAATAATTTGTGAAAATCATTAGCTGCGACTAACGAACGCCGTTTTATGCGCTTAATGAAACAATTATTTGTGTTTACTGTATTGGCTGGCAGAATAAAGCTGTTGTGGCTTATGGGAAGACCATATCTGCAGTTTTTAAAAGAGCATTGTGAAAGGAATAAGAAAAGAGAACAGTTTTATTAAAAGTAATATGAAAGTATGTTTGAAAAGTATTTAAGAAGTGCCTCATTATCATTTTTGTAGCAGACGAAATGAAACGCAGTTTGACGAGTATGGAATAATGTGATTTGATGAACCCTTTTGATTCCATGCATGTATGTCATTTAATAGCATTATCAAACTTTGAAATAACCGGTATTTTTCCTGTTTTCCTGTCACACTTGGTATGAAACTGGTAGATGGATTGTGTTGAAAGGTAAATAAAATTGCCTTGCCCTGAAAGGCTAGATAAATGCATGTCTTCAGTTTATGTTACGGTTTTTTTGCACTTTGCATTTACAATTGGAAAATATGCCGATTTCGGAGAATAGGTATAAAAATCAAACTTTTATTTCATATTTTCTTATTTTTTGATTATGAAACTCAGCACAGAATCATTTTTTTTAAATACGTCGAAACAAAACAACAGTGACTCAAAGTTGAGAGAAAGTAAGGAGAAATTCTTTCAAATTTAGGAACGTTAGGACTTTGTAATGAATTCGGATAACACCTGTAACTCTATGTTCAGGCTAAGTAGATGTTCGCTAATACTGTTTTGAGAAATTATCGTGAGTATGAATTTCTGTGGTTTTAGAGATCTGAGGTGCTAGCCGTTTCTCGTCATGAATTCTAATAATTGAGTTTCTTACTCAATTTTAATGAATATGGGTTCAACTTTTAACAACACACTTAATTCAGAAATTAATGTCATTTCATCTCGTCTATTTTAGTACCTGTCTTAATTTCATAGAAAACTCATAAACATATTCCGATTTCTTGTGATTTTATTTTCCAAACTACGGCTCTACATCTGAAATAATGTCCCTCTCTCAATTGCGTTGACGTTTAGATTTAAAATTGAAGTAAAATAACCGTTCTTCATATTTACTCAGTTATAAAGTAAAGAGATGAACCAATACTACCTGTAAACGTACTATAACAATAAACAATCCATTGTAAACGTTAAAAAATGGATTTGACTGTTAAAAAGCATGTGCCTTCATGCTCTCTTCCAACTATAATTTACTCTGACAACATTTCTATACAATAATAAATAAGGTATTCATTTTACTTCCAATTAATATTACAAATTAACTTGCCCAAACGTTAAATCTATCCTACTTGAAATTAGTCATCATCTCACGGATGTATTTACATTATTGATACGTTTCTGTAACTCTTCTTTTTGATCGTAATATTTTTTGTTACGTGTCATTTAAGTAGCAATTCAAAAATTTGGATAATCCTTACTAGTATATTATCAATATCTTAATTAATCATTTTGTTCGCTTTTCGATCTTTGTCTCCCTGCAGGTCAGTAAATAAGAATTGTGTTCTTGGATTCATTTAAAATGTGTGAATCACTACCTAGTCGCACCACAATACATGATGCGCTTCTTCGAAATATCTGTAACGTCTTTATAAATTACAATTGTTCCCATTAATTTTCTAGCATATTTCACCACACTTCCTTCATCAAATTTCATAAACTGGAACAAAGCTCCATATTACTATTTCATTAGTTTCACATCCGTAAAGTTTAAGTTTCAATTGCCTTTTGCCAAGATCACTGACCCAACAAATGTAAACATTTTTTTCTAGTTCCGGAATGAAATAGTTGATCCTAACTAAAATACTAAGTCCAAAAGGGACTTCAGCCTCTTCTTCGTATAGGTTTTGAGAAATCGGCAGTTTTTTTCACACAATTGCAAGTAAAAATCCCGTTGATCTATAGCGGATGTGCAAGAAACGTTACACCTCAAAATTCAATTTTTTTCAAATTCAAAAACTAATAAGTATGATTAAAAAATACACAACATTTACATGTAAAATCTAAATAAAGTTAGGCCATAAGACAGCTACTGTATGTAGTAAAATCATTGTCTTTCACCGCTAAATAAACGATCGTTCAATTAAACGCTTTGCTTCTGAACACTATATGTAGCTTTTTCCCTACCAAGAATCACGTAGAGCTTTTTCTGTCTTTTCACGTTAAATAAATAAAAATAATCAAGAGCAATATTTTATAATGTTTGGATTCCGTTTTCCGTAGTAACGCTTTGTAATTTTCGAAATGTCTGGACAACTAGTCGTTTTAATTCGTCACTGACATTTAAATGCAGAATATTGTACAAAAGCTTCAAATATGCTCTGATTAGCCACGATTTCTTGAATTTTACATGATATACTTCCTCAATACAAATAAACAAACTAATTATGCGATATAGCACGAACTAAAAAGAAACCTTCAGTAAACGTCTTAACAGTTTTAATTGATTTCGAAAACGGTACTGGTTCTCAGTTACGCCTGTATTTTTGTATAATTTTCAGTTTAAAAGACTATTACTTACCATGTGTCACAAAATCGTAACTGATTCGAGAAAGTATCATTAGCCTGTCATTTTTGGCTAGTTGATTAATTATATTTAATCAAAAATGATAGTTCATTGGAATTTTTACAAAATCAATAAAACTGTACGATATTCATATCATAACATCTTATTTCAATACTCGATTGTTTACAGCTGTTAGGCCTTGTTTCATAATTCAACAATTTGGTGTGGTTTCATAAGCCTACAATTTCGATACATATGTCGCAAATATTACACTTATTCGGCCATGCTTAACTTTTAACGTCGTACATTACTGCGGTTTATCTAGGAAGGAACCTCTAATCACTACTATTTTGCTGTCGTAAATTCTTATAATTTTACTACTTATGATTTTAAATGTTAAGAGTAATTGGAGTTAAATAATTACAACTCATCAATAGAATAATTTTCAACAATATAATTTAAATATACTGGCAAATTATGAAGCCGTTTATCTTCGAAAGAATATTTTAATTGTGGGAAAAGGACTAGCTGTTTTATCAAGATTAAATATTGTTGCAAATGGAAAGTAGGGAAGAGTGGAGTGAAATATACAATAACATTTATTAATCCCATTTTTTGGGAGTCAAAAGACAGTACTTTTTAAATTTGTACGTTTCAAATAAATAACGTAAAAATTAAATCATGGGTTTCAAATTCAGGTGCTGCGACATTAGCCAGATCGATAGCGGAATCTCAATTTGTACGAAAATCCAACTTGCAGTTTAGTAGCTAACGTTGTTCACAGACAAACGGACAGACACTTTGCCGGAAATCAATTTTGCGACCCACAAAATGTAAATTCTGACTACACAGTATGTTAGAAGAAGTACTTTATTACATCTGGAAACAAGAATTAACTACATTTTCGATTTCGCGACGAATTTTGGTGCCGGAAAATCGCCGTTCCCCCCCCCCTCCCTGCAGCATGAGATACAACTGTAGAATAAGTTTCTCTACACTTCGAAATAACGAGTGTATGTGCAACTACATATATACGAGAAAGTAACAAGTATTGATGTATCGCTTTTGCAACACGAGGTGTTAGTCAAGCCGTATTAAAGATGATACAACTTTCATTACGGTGTTATATCAAATGTGTATCATTCTATCAACTATCTACGACATGTAGATAGCAATTTCCTCTTTTATTTCTTATTAATTTCAATGAATAATTAAATCAACGTCTTAATTACGATAGTAATATATAGTTCATGTGCTTCAAATAACACCTTTCCTTCGTCTCCGAGAAAGTGTGTTATAGTGAAGTCCCTGGCATCTAGTGCTACAATAAATACAATAGAGGATCAGTGAAAATCATATCGCATTCACAAGTACGTTTATCAAACAGTATCGTAGAGAAAATATTTAAATATTGTTATCTCGTACTATTATAGTTCGGTATGCTGGGGCATTTTGTTTGTATAGTTAAACACTGTTCGTTTTAATTTCACGAGAGGAATAGTCACTACAAAGTACATATATTAAGATAAAAAAATCAATTTGCTCAATTGCATCCTTGACTTGTCGATAAAATGGTTTTAGTAAACGATTACGATAATTTTTGCAATTGTCTACGAATTTTTCGTTGTTTTTTCTCATATTATTTTTATAAGATATCTTATATTAAAGAAATCTGATAACATTGCTAAATGTTTGTCAGTTTAGAGTAATCAAAGGCGCAATAATTATTTCGGGGAGGATGTTATCTAATTTTAAGACGTTCGGTTGAAATTGATTTCAGTTTTTTGTTTCACCTACTATAAGAGATTTCGATGGCGTACTTTCTGAAAAAATCTAATTAGAACGCATGCTTGTTCATGATAATAATTTAAGGGTGTTTTACGAAATTGATTTCTTGGTCAATTTGTGTGTTTTGCGATTACTAAATCCAGAACATCAGGATAAATCTAATACGATGTCTTTAAAGAGTGGAAAGAACTCGCTTTACTGCTGCATATCATGCATATTAATTATTTGTTTGTTGAATGATGCCATTATTTTACTTCCTTTTACTTTATTGAAGTCTCCTCATTCTTTAAAAATGTTTATCCTTCCTTTTGTTCTTCAATTTAAGGAATCAATCCAATTTTAATTTATTGGAACAATTTGACGTCCTTGTTGTTTTCCATAAATAAAATCTTCAATTGTAAATTTCATGTTGAAAAGGGTTAATTTATGGTAAAAAGCCCAACTGGGATTTCATACGAGACAAAATGAGAAAGTTAGTACAATTTCTAGAAACTTAGGCACTGCAAATTGAATAGAACGGTCATGGTGTCGAACATCTTGCTCTGTGTCGTATTCAGTGTGAAGTGTAAGAAGAAGGCGTGAGAAAATAAAATAGTTATAAGTATGACACAGGTTTCAAAGCATATCTATTTTTTCCCCCAAGAAGGCAGAAATCATTCTGAATGTCGTGTGCATGAAACACGGAGTTTTCAATAAGCTAAACATGATTTCATGGTACATATCTTAAATAGTTTGACTCTTTTTGTAAGCGCTTCATATTTTTGCAATTTGTTAATTATTCTGGATATTGTGATTGAAAGCGATAATTGGTACTCATATTTAGGTACTATATTTGTTTTAAGAAGTTTAATTCTTAATTTCGCAACGAGTTTTTCTATATACGTGCTTCATTGTAGATAATATCGATATCCCATATCTGGATTATGCATGATATTTGTGAAGAAAATCACGATTGTTTCGAAACGTGTCCATTTTGAAAACGCAGTTGAACTAACAGACGTGCCTTGAATTCCCACGAGCTGCAGAGGAGGAACTTTTTTCTACAAATGCGATCCAAACGGGATGCGAAAAGGAAAGGAACTTCTCCTTTTATGGTATGAAAAGTGTCTGCTAAGGCGTTCACGTCATTTTATTCAAACGTGCTTCCAATATTTGTTGTTGGCTGTATTTAGCGATTGACTGTGGAAAATAAAACTACTAATATTACGCTTCGAAATTTCATTGAGCAGTGTTGTAACTGTAAAGGGATGAATTTACGGTGCGTAAAAAATATGAGAAACAATAGTTTAACGTAGTGCGTGAGGCATATTTTATCACACATTTTTGAAGCATTTCGAGCTATCTATGTCATCGATTTCAAGTGCATAGCAATCCAATGCCTAATCGAAAGCAAATCACTATATTAATAGCACTTACTACAATCCACTGAAGTACCAAACACGTAAAAATGTTTTGCACAATTCTACCCGCTGTGAAAAATCTGAATCTGCAGGATCGGCGGAATGCGTGCGCGGGCGCAAGTTGGCGTGGCGTGGCGGGGCGGGCGCGGCCCCTGTTCACAGGCCGTTCTCCGCGAAAGGCTATCAGCGTTTTACGACGGTGGCGGCGGCGGCGGCGCGGGCATAAAAGGCGGCGCCTGCGGGGCCTCTCGTTAGGGCGGCCCCGCCCGCCCTTTTAGCGCCCTATCGCGCCACAAAGGCCTCCGCCGGGGGACGCCGCCACCGCCGCCGCAGCCGCCGCCCGCAGCCGCCGCCGCCGCCGGCCCCACGTGCTGCCCACGTCACGCGCCCGCCTAAGTATAGCGCCCGCCGCCTGGACGCAGGCCCGGACACCGGCGCGGCGCGGCACGGCACGGCACGGCGCGGAGCGACACGCGCACGACACGACACGGCGCGACACGCCCCCCCACTCCGCTCGCGCTTCGCTTGCAACTGCGATGCATCCGCACAATGAACACGGCAATTGGGAACTAAACTAGTGGTGCTAAAACAGCATGTACTTTCTCGCCCGTACTTTCACGCAAAATTACGAGAAAAGTACTCTGATTTTCAAAAAATTGTACATCATCTTATTTCGAAATGTATTTTTTAAGGAAAATATTTCATTGCGGGGGAAATGTCTGTCTTCATACTTGTAGTTGTGGGAAAACGCCGAGAAAGTTGAATTTTTGGAATTTCGACTTTTAAGCGAAAATTACGTATGCCATTCCCTTAAACATCCTTCACAATATCTAACCACAAAATTTAATCAAACACCATTAAGCCATTTTTTTTTATTTTGAAAATGTCCCAGGAGCGTCATGTCAAGTATCCCTCAAAATGAAAATATCGGTTTCAAATTCAAGGAACCTAGACATCAGCCAGATCGATTGGGGAATATCAATTTTGCAGAAAATCGGATTAATGGATTAACGGCTAGCGTTATTCACAAACGGACAGACAGACGTCATTCCATTTTCCGGTATCGGACCCACAAAACATGGATTCTGGCTACACCACGTGTTAGTGTATTTTTTCTAAATTCAGCAACTGGATTTATCCACTTTTTCGTTACCAGAACCCTGTAATAACAGTTTTTTCTGCCGAAAATTTTCCGTTTTTTTCATTCAGCATTACATAACTGTCTCTCTACTGCATAAGCGGCTGCGTGGAAGCAAAACATTCGAGGCAATTCGCGAGGCATTCGAAGTCCACACGCGATATAATTATATTGCGGCGCGAATATTATGTGCCTTTGTGCACGAATTAACTTACTATAAGGAATCGCTCAGTCGGGTAGCGTAAATTCTCAACAATATGGGTAACAGAAATACAAAAAAGTAAAATACGATTTGGTTTAGGTCTGACACGCTTACGCGCTTATAGGACCAAGACGTTTCTTGAGAGAGTAAATATGTTTCGATGTATTTTATCCGTTTAACGATATTACCAAAACTGAGAAAAAATATAAATGAAATATCTAGATATTATTTGTATTTTCAAACAGAACACAGCTCCAATGTTGTAGAGAGATAGTTATGTAGACGTAAAGTAATTGACACGTTACGAGAAATGTAAATTGTATTTCTGTAATTCTTCGTTCTTGTTATATGAACTTAACACAACCAAACATAGGAATGAACAGACACTGTTAACGGCCGGCGTCAAGGTTTTCAATAATCATTCGTCGCCTAAGGTGCCAATACAGATAGCGGGAATCCACATTCATTCTAAGAAAACATATTTCTGTTTTTTCTGAAAACAACACACGGCATTCATCACTAGTAACGGACTTGGTTGGTTATAAAATTCAATCGCCTCTGTTTCTGCGTATGTCAGCGTATTGAACTGTAGCAGAGGAAAATCAGCATCAAAATGTTTGATTTTATTGATAATGAAATTGTTGTTTAATTCGCCAAGAACATTGAAATAAATGTTTTACATAGCCGCAAAGGATAAAATGTCCTTTTACCTAATTGGAACGTCTGGGAGATGCAAGTTTGAGAAATCAATTCAAATTCAATTTTATTATTTCATGAAATAATTATTGTCGTAATTGTAATTGTTTTCATTGAATTATCCATATTTTATAATTAATTTCTTTCTAAAATATAATTATACTGTCTTTCGATAGAGAACTTAGATGTGGATCATTATCTTGTGTTATATTTATAGAAACGCGTTAGGTAACTCACATTCCCTATACGTATATTTTAGCACATTACAAATTTTCGAAACTTTTATTATCACTTTCCTATTATTCATCGTAACCATCGTATAACAAATTAACTCATAATCAAATTTAAAAATTACAATTTGAAATTAAAACACAAGTGTGAAAAATATTTAAAGATATTTTTAGGAATTAATGCATAGTAACTTATCACGGTATGTAGTGCTATTCCTATTCCCCTTCGTGTTAAATTCCGACTTCTTGAAAATATCGCGCTTCAAAAACGTTGGTTAGAAATAGAAGTTTTTAGTAGATTATGTTGTGTCATTATTTATCAAGTATTTCTAGAAATATAACTCTTATGTATTTTCAGAGATATTATGTAGGTATATGTGTATAAACTTCGTATTTAATACAATTTTCTGACCTCTTGTTCTTTATAAATGATACAATTTTAAACTGCCTTTTTTAGGATTTTCAATAATACTTTTTTGTCAGCAAGTTGAAATATATCTAAGTTTCTATTAGATACTCATCTAAGGTAATAATTAATTGAAGAAAAAGCACATACATTGACTAGAGGCGAAGCACTTGTGATTTACAAACTCTCGAAAAGAATTGCATTAAGAGTCGCTCCACTTTTTCTAGCAATTGCGTTAGTCGTTTGTGTATGATTGTGGAGAATTGCTTAATTTCAAACTCAGAAATTGACTGACCTGAGTTGCTATCTTTTCTCACAATTGCAACATTTTTTAGGCACTCGCCTTTTTTCGGAGAACTTTGAAGGAAAAGCGATTTATGAAACACAGTTATCTACCTTCACGATTACTATGTATCGGGGTGTGTTATGTATGTTTACCAGACAAAATATATTTTCAGAAGTCATGGTTTTAATCTCTGATGCTTCTTCACGATCGTGTGTGTTCTACTCAACGTTATTTGAGGGAAGTGCAGCTCAAAATACAAGCAGAATAGGGGAACAAAATAGGAGCACACACAAGTGTTAGTAATAATATATAAGGATGTTTTTTATTACGGTATTTGACTTCCACAAAATTATCCCGGGTAGTAGTTTTGGAAGAATAATTTTCCTGTATTAATGGCTTACAACTTTATGCTTCCTACATGAATTGAAGTTGGCATTTGTTTTTTAAATATGTTATATCCCGCGTTCGTATATAATTAAGTGCATTCAAAGAAATTGTAAATATGTAATAAAATATTATATTAATTTAATGCTGCTTTGAGCATAAGTTCCGCTCTCTTATGCGTTGTGGGTAGACTACAATGTTTCCCCCTGGCTCAACCAAAATTGTAGAAACGATTCCGTTCGATCCTTTTACAATACCGTGTCAGTACGCTCGGGGATACTGCAGGCGTAAATTCCAAATTAGAAATAGAACGCCTCACAACCCTTTCTCGATTTTTCTACTAGACTCCTACTCGATGCCGACCTTTGCTTATTGCTATAGTACTTCAGTATAATATAGTTTAGTTTAGGATGAATACGCATATTTATATACTACGCATAATCAATACAAATATTAGCCGGGCTTGATTTCCGGCGGAACACGACGGAACGGCGTTCCGGTACTTCGGGAATAATTGTAAAATTATATTATAAATATATAATTATTTCTATTAAATTAATTAGTAATTCAGGGTGCGTTCCGGGATCTAAAATTTTATAAATCGAGCAGTAAATTCTAGTATATTACAATACGCATGTACTCGTTTATTTGCATTTTTAGAAAAATAATTTTTTTGTTCCTCTAATTATCCGTCAACTTTTTGTTCGAACTTTCCGCGGACCCGGTTAATCGATAACGATGTCAGTCATTGTCGCCAAATTACAATAAACGTTTATAAAATTTTTTATTTGCTTATCTAATGACATAAAACAGTTAAAACTGTTTGTGGAATATGTAAAAAACTAAAGGGAGAAATAGAAACTACGTTGTCATTGCAAATCTCGATCGGGTTGTGGTCCACAATCCCTGATCCATTGAAAACATTCTCCAATGCTAGGCTTCCACATTAAATTAGCCGGTATTGACACACTCCTAAAATCATGTGCTTTTTATATTGTTTTGACAAATGAACAAAGCATGTTGACTGACTTGTACCTTCAGCTATGTCGATTATTGCGTAGCAAAAATATATTTGACGTTTTTAATGTAGCAATGATATTTCCCACCAATTGATTTATTTATGATGGGATACCATCCGAGTGATGGTTTTGAGAGGAGCTGCAGAATCAAGGACTAAGCATGCGACATCGCAGGCAAACGTCGATGTTTCTAATAAGCGATGTTCAAAATTAAAACATCGCCCCTCAAAAAATCGATTTTTAATCCTGGATGGTTTTAAAACTGCATTAATAATCCATTACTATTAAAACGGGAGGGGTAATTTGAGAGTCGTTGCGTTTGTGTATTTTTAATTGATATTTATCTGACGAAACACAAAAAAAAAATGATCAGGACACTTCACACAACTTGTATTATCTGTTCGGATAGTTAAAAAATATATGGAGTTCATTTATCAACAAAACTTGAATTTTAATCATTTTCGTCTGAAACATGTTCAATTTATGAATATTTTAAAATTATTACATGTTTTTTTATTATGATGGTACGTTTCCATTAAAAAAATTAAAGTATCGAAAAATAGGAAATGTTACTAAACACTGAGAAAATTAGTAATTGTATGTTTGACAGTCGATGAAGTCTGATGGTTTTCTATCTGCGATAAAGTGCGAAAACGATTGCAAAATGCGAAATTACATAGAAAGTGCGAAATGGTGTGACTCTGATGTATAATTGCCGAATGGCATTTTATAGTTTCCTTCGTGTTCGCTCTCTAAGAATGAGACGTCGACAACACATAGATGTTTGAAAACATTTAATTTAACAGTGGCCAGCAATGTAGAAACTGAACGATTTTTCTGTTAATTTCGTCTAATTGTTACTGACAGAAAAAAATGGGTTAGAGGAAGGCAACATTGAAATACGCCCTCAGTTAATTTTCCACTGATTGTGTTACATATTAATAATAGATGTTTATATAAATTGAGTTTATTTAACAAAATACATGACCTTTTAAAAGAATGTTGTGTTGTTTTAATAAGTATTTACAAATTTCAAGATAATCCATCATCTGCATCATTAATGCTAGCTTTTAATTTTTATTGTGCTGTAAATTGCTACAGCCTTTTTTGTTAAAATGAGATTTTTTACAATTTAAAGTGCCAAGTTCTACCATCACAAATAATAATGATCGTTTTGTAGGATAATTTTGTATGAGTCACTTATATTTTAATGCATATTGGATAAGAATCACGTACATTAGAAACAATCAAAATTGTTTATGATTACTATAAAATCATATTTGTTTATGATTATTAAGGTTATTAAGGAAATTAAGTAAGGCGTGTATTTTTTATACTTTGGTGTTTTATTTATCTTAGTTTATAATTTTTATTTTTTGTTGTGTGTAATGTTAATTAATGAATTAATTTATAGTAATGTTTGTTGTCCTCATGCACTGTTCATCGTTTATACTCTAGCTCTGAAGAAGAAATTAAATATTTCGAAACGTTGGCGCAACTAATTGTTTCTCTAAACACACCGACCAATCCCGTGAACCAATGTAATTTTATTATTAATCAATGGTCGCGATTCTACAATGATAAATATAATATTATATGCGCATCCCCATCCGCATCATTACAACCCAGTGCTAGCGCCGTGGCCGTGAGCGCCGTCTGGTGACAGTTGGGCGTGGGGCGCGTGGGCGGGCGCGTCGCTGCGTGCGCTTCCTCGCGCTAAAATTGCAACCGTGTTTTGAGCGCGTTTCTCTTGCGCCTAAGTTATGTGCCGGAGCGCTATTTTTGCGGATTGCGTTTGTAAACACTCGGCTGCGGTGGAATTCGTCGCTGAATCATGGGGGCATTGAGTCGATTTATTTTTTGTGATGAACATATTTTTTTTCTTTTCGTGCGAGTTCTGGTTTTCAGTGTATAATTTCTCGATGCCCTTTTATCTTTTACCGCAATATTTCATTCCTACCGTATTTTTTTAGATAATAATCTGTTTGTAATGCTAGAGTGCATATTGTGGATATCTACGCCTATCATTCTTCCAACAAAATTATTCTATTATTTGCTGCATTTATATGTACCATCCTAAACTGTAATAATTGCGGTTAATGTCAATTTTGTTTTTATAATTTCAAATTGCAGAATATCCAAATGAAATATGAATATTTTTTATATCCACGCTCTTTCAAGCATCACTAAATGATCTAATAATCATCTGACGGATTTCCACCATTTCAGTTATTTATGTATTCAGAATAAATGTATGAGCTGGTTTGTGTTCTTTCTTCAGTGTGAATAGGTTTAGAGTGTTTGTGCAAATTGTCAAAATATTATCCTCATTCTGACGCGCGTTCTTTGTTTCTTGCCTGGGATCAAAAATGCTGATGAAGTAGATTTGTTAATATCTACTCGAAAATATTATTTACAAAGGGTGTAAAAAAATAGAGTAATTTTCTTGCAAGCACTTGATTCACCTTATCGAATCAACATTTGTTTTCAAATAGACCTGACGTGTGAAGTAGGAAAGTTTATACGTTCAAAATTCAGAGTGTCCATCGCTCAGAGAAATGCCGGAAAACATGGGGAATTAAGTGTGGAAAAGTGAAGCGAAACATTTCTTCCTTTGTTCTGAAATTAATCAACCTGAACCAGCCATTTTTGGTAGGAGTCTTGTTTCCAGTCCTGTTGCGGGCAAAATGCCTTGGAAATGATCGGAAACGCGGAAGTGAGAGTGAAAATGAAATTTTGTATGAAGTGGAAGCAACGCGCGGCAGATGTGTACAGAGGGTTTAGTGTACATCAAAAATTCATGTCCACGCGAGGGCAGCATTTTAATGAAGACGCAGGCTTCCGCCGCCGGAGTCATTACAATATTCTATTGTACTTCAATGATCAAATGTGTAGTCACGAAAATATCCTCACAGGAATGAAGCTGTTTTTACGGATGTTTGAAATGCAAAGGTGAAAAGCATCTTTAATATTCTTTCTTCTTTTGTGCGTTAGTAGTGTTATGTCAAAAATTGGTAATAAATGACTTCAACTTTGAATTGCTTCCTCAACTGAATCCTTGATTTCAGTGCTTTATGTATGAGAAAGGATTACAAAGCCATTAGAACCTGTTTGAAGGGAAACATTTTCATAAATGCGTTTTCACAAATTTAAAATATTATGTTATGACATTTATAGCACTTCAATACCTGCTTGTCAAAATCGTAGTTAAATCAAGTCTTGAGATATCTGCCAAAATTATTTTGACGATAACGTGCTGTAATTTCACATTCAAAAGGGTTCTTAGTTATTGCATTTCCAATTCCGAGTGAATTACGTTGTGTAAAGTACATATATATATTCTATATGAATAAAATATGTGATTTGGAGGTGAACACATTTGTCATTTTACGAACACTATCCATTCACTGTAAATTTTGTTATCAAGTTGCATATTTCCATTTTGGCCACTAAGGCACTTCTTCTGAGTTTGTAATGGTATAATATCCAATGTGTCATTTCTTGAATTTACATTAAAAAAAGTAGGAAATTAAACTAAGAATTGAACGTTGAAAAGGTTTCTAACGGTAATAACACACGTTAAATACATATTTACAAAAACGTATTGGGAATTACGTAATTTAGGCACCAATTTTTGCATGATTATGATAATAATGGCAGATGAAATATACTTAACAATAACAGTAATTTGTCAGCTCGAAAATTTGAAATGGATAAAATGACAGCTGAATAATCCGTTCAAGAGATGCGTTGCCGACTTCGACGTAAGTTGTTTGTGTATGTGTATACGTGCTCCTGGACATACATTATCGGTGTAAACAAATTAAAATTATGAAATTTGTACCCCCTCCGAATTGCAAGAGAGATTACAGTATCAAAATGGGTGGAAAATGATATTAGACATGTGCTAGTCGATTATAGGAGCCTTGAATATTAATATTATTCAGTTCATAGTATTATTACTACTGCGATTATTATTATTATTATTATTATTATTATTATTATTATTATTATTAATCTTCTAATTCACGAGAGTTAGTTGGACGGATGTTATAAGAGAATACACTGGGTTGCAACCAGCTTCTTGAGGAGCAGATCTACAGACTGTCGGTGTCTGTACAATACTTGTACTTTGCGCAAAATGTGGTCTATTCACAATAAAGCAATATCTTGCACTTTCCAGTCTACTGAATGACCTAGAAATTAAGCTACGTTCTTACACAAATTTTGCTTACACAAATCCCAGAACTCCGATGTCTCTCAGGACGACCTTTGCTTGGGCGATTTCCAAGCCCACTATTTATTTATTAATATTATTATTATTGTAATAAAATAATGTTTTCGCCCCGTGACACTTGTCGGGTGGCAGCTGGTGCGAAGGGCCTTTGATCTGCGTGAGCCCCATTTGTGCCTCCGAACGCCCGCTCTGCGGCTGGCCGCACTGACTGAAATACAGCGCCTCGCCGCGTTTATTATTATTTTTACCGCCGCCGCCGTCTTTTTTTTTTTTTT
>BOPP01000179.1:114934-140405 GCA_017312745.1 Gryllus bimaculatus | reverse complement strand
TAACGATCATGACGAAGGGGAATCTATAGCTAATGAAATGTGAATAGCGCGGGAAAAGAATGCCCTCATAAGTGGGGGCTTATTTTGTAACTTCTATCGACTAGTATGAGGGGGAAAAGTTGCCATTATTGTTGATCCGCCACATTTAATTAACGGTACCTATTTCTGATAAAATATAAATATTAATGATGTATGATTCGAATTGAAGAAATCCTAAAATAAAATTACTGTTGCGGAAGACAATTCCATTAGAACAGCGATTCCTGACTTCTCGCTTTTTTTATCTTCATAAAAAAGTAAAATCGGTGAGCGTGTCGAGTTGTATTATTATTATTATTATTATTATTATTATTATTATTATTATTATTATTATTATTATTATTTGTTTTGAATTATCGTATTTGGCTCTCAAATAACAACGGGCTTTTTCTTGAAGTATAAGATTTCCCATTAATTTCTTTGGTCAACTGATTGTAGAAAGGTTCGAACGATGCGGCAAGGATTCAGGGTAATAGACTTCTGTTCAGGATAAAGTGTCTTGAAGGAATATCAATTTTCCTAACGTTTTCTCTGTCGTGTCTTTCGTGGAGACCGGTGCTGGAGATCATGTTCAGGAGAATGAGGAAAATAAATAAATGGTCCTGTTTTCATTGATCTTTAATTTGACATTTCAAATCGCTGTACTTCCTTTTTTTTCACTGAATGACTTTTGCATTTGCCTGGTGCAAGGGATAGGAAAATCAAAAAGTAACAAGATTTTTTTGTTTCCGTGAAAGTTATTACAAGATGTGGTCTATTATGCTCTACAATTTTAAGTGTCAAAATTGTGCAATACAAATAAATTCTGACCTTTTCATTTCGCCACACAGATTCACTTTCTGTGTTTGTAAGGAGCAAATTCTATCTTACGTTGCAACAAGCTTCCAGGGAATGTGTGTTACTGCAATACTTTTCACAAAACACGAGATGTTTTGTTCACATGTGTTGTGTTTCCCGGTCTTTTGAATGACATGGGAGTTTGGATACGTTCTTACGAAGATTTCGTGGAATAAATCCCAGAAGTCCTATTGCTATCGCAATGACCTGTAGTTTCTTCCTCCCAGTTTCACCCGATGTCGATTTCCAAATGCTTCTAGGGAAGTTTCTGCCTCCTTGGTTGCGAGGTTGTGATCGCATTGCACTGCAACATCAAGTAGTAGATTCCAAAGACTTTTTTCTCCGTATCCCGAATAACAATGTTCAGTTTGTTTGCTGTCGCACGATCGGCTTGGATTTGTTGGTCGTATCGATCACAGTCTATAACGGACGCCACGTTTCGGTGAGTGTACGTATCACTTGGTGCGTTGTGTTTTGGAACTTCTGCTAGTGGAGGAACGTAACTACAAACTCTATCGTGCCTTTTCAGGTATGTGCTAGAAATGGACGAGCGAAGATGATGTGATCAGTTTATTATTATAGTAATATAATTATTATTACAATGAATTTTGTACATGATGGAGGTAGGACCACAGAAGTAGGTACTTCAGTGATTAAGAATCCATATCTAGACTTGACATCATTACAAATCGGCTTCCAACAACAGCGGCATGTTCATATTTTTTAATGTTTTAACTTCAAACCCATTTCACGATGTTGCCTCATAGAAAGAATGTTACGTATATGGATTGTTAGTTTATTATTATTATTATTATTATTATTATTATTATATCTTCCAAGAATACTTTTATAAATCTGTTGCTATATTTGCCGACATAAATGCAAATTACCTTAGAAAACAAGCAATTTGTGTATCTGTTCTCGTAGTTTTTACATACCGGTTGGGTTCACGAAAAAGGAGAGTTTTGTATTTAATTATATCGTATTGCATATACACATAATGAAGTAGTTAATTTTTTAATCGAATGTTCAATGTCTCCGTCTTACGTCTTTTGTTGTGATTAAATGTTGAAGCACGTTTCTTTCTTATGGGACTTCATTTCTTCTGATAAAAAAAAATATGATGAAACACATTGAGCGCAGTTAAACGAGTAATTGTATTTACCGTAGACATTAATTGTATATCGTTGTTCTGAAAACGTTGCGCGTGAGTATTTGAGCGCCGAGTGTTTGGAACGCAGGTCCCAAGTGGCCCGCGCGAGCGAGACGCCGTGCGCTGGGTGCGGGCGGCCCCGGGCCCCCCTCGACGGGACTCACTGCTTGGGACCCGACCGGATGGTTACGAACTTACATACACTTACTAAAGTCAAATCCAGAACGATGATACCAGTCAAGGTTTTTAAAAATATGTGTTTCAGAGGCGTTTCAACCTCATTTGTGAGGTCCTCTTCAGTTTCTGAAACGGTAATATTACAAACTAATAAACAAAGAATAAGTTTTTTACAGTCGAATTGACATCTGTATGATTCACAAATTATTAAAACTGTGTTAAACATGAGTAAGATAGAGACGGTTACTTCAAAGGTAACCCGCCTCTATTTTACTTAAAATATTGGTTTGTATTATTACAGTTCCAGAAACTGACGAGGTCACAAATGAGAATGCAACGTCTTTGAAATACATTTTTCTTTAAACCTTTGATGGGACAATCGTTTTGAATTTGAATGTTTTTGTTTTTAAGTGATCCTGGAAGCACTTACTACAATTAGATTCAGTCACATCAAAGGGTTGAGTTGCGTGCTAACATTTTTTTTTTCTCTTGCGTCTTTTCTCTTCGTCTTATTCTTGTAGTCTCTTTGCATTTTGGGGTGCCCAATAGTCCCCTATACGTAAGAACTTCAATCATAATGCTGTTAATCTGCTTTCTATTTTAGTATTACTTGGTAAGCTTTCCGTTCCATTTATAAAACTTGATAGATATACAGAATTGTATATTTGTAATTTATTTTTTATGCTAACTTTCATGCGGAAGAAAGTTTATTTATTTGATTGAAATCGGAGTTTGCCTTCTTGATTCTGTTGTCTTGTCATACTTTCCATACTGTGTATAAGTTGGCGTTTATTACAATGTATATGATGAATAATAATAATCTAATATGACAGCAGTAAACAAGCGACAATAATTGTTTATTGACAGTATTTCTATAACGGAAGAACAATGCAAGTGTCATAGATTCTGTTTGTCATGTAAGAATTCAATGAGTTATAATACGTTCTTAAATATGTTTTTTTAGAAAAATATATGTGAACAAATAGCGTATACATCTCAGGAATAAAAGTCATTGTTCCTTCGAAGGAATTGTAGCCCTCGAGCTTCAGAGCTAAAGAAAACCCGTGCATTTCTTTCTCTTGCTGTGAAATCTGCTTTTATTTACGACGACGCTGTAACGCTGGAGTACCGCATTCAAATTGTTCTTGTAAGAAACTTCATTAAGGCCAGAGCAAAATGGATTTAATTCAGCTGCAGTTGCTTCATTAGTCTATTTAACACTCATTTTCATTCTTGATAGAAAAGTGTTGTTTGAAGAAGAAATGAAAATAGTAATATTCCTGTTGTTTGAAAGTTGTTCACCTAGATTCGATAAAAAATTCGGTCATTGTCATCAAAATACAATAAAT
Organism: Gryllus bimaculatus; assembly: GCA_017312745.1. Lineage (NCBI taxonomy): Eukaryota > Metazoa > Arthropoda > Insecta > Orthoptera > Gryllidae > Gryllus > Gryllus bimaculatus. The sequence continues at coordinate 136,850 of BOPP01000179.1, read as the reverse complement.
GTTTATTACGTTCATTTAATGTCATAAAACAATTAAAAATTGTGTGGGGGAGGCGAAGAATATGGGAGGGAGAAGTAGAAACCACGTTTCCGTGCAAATCTCGATCGGATTGTAGCCCACACTCCGTTATCCATTGAGAAAATTGTCTATTGTAGGCTTCAATAGTAATTAAGCGCTTGTCACACACCCCCTCGGCTAATGTAAAATGTTTCTTGTATTGTTTTGACAAATAAGCAAATGTATAATGTTCCCTTTCTTCTACTTGCAGCAATGTTCAAGAATAAATATATTTGGCTATTTTAATGTAGCTAGAATGTTTACCGACAACTCGTCTATTTCTGATGAAATACTATCCGTGTGTGATCGGACACTTAAAAATTCAAAAGTGTAATAAACGTGCAGCTTTTCCCGATATTTACCATATAAAAACAAATAATTTCACAAAACAATCCAGTCCGTACGTTATTGACGTCGAAGTAGATAATAATTATGCAGTAAATTTGATCATAAAAATGGAATTAATAAATTTGTAATCGGCATAAATATAGTTTGTAATAATGTAAGCTTGATATGATATAATGAAACTCATTTTCTTATAATACAGCTATTACATTCGAAAGAGAACGATATTACTTTTTGAAACTCTCGTACGTAAATACACGTATGTTTCAATGAATCCAGTGCTGTAAACCCCCCTGGTTGTCAATGGTCGATGTCGATCGAGATATCGGTAGTCCGTTATGCCACCTCCCCACCCCATCACGCAAAGACTAGACCCCTCTTCTGAAGCCTTGCGTGTCGGCGTACCACAAGGGAGCGACGTATTATAAATTAAATATTATACATTCATTAATAAATTTAAAATTGTCGACCGGGATGTGCGTCAATACAGCTCTCTAACACGTAATAGTTTGCTATTTAATAATTGTAATGCTGATCCTAAGTAGCGACATCCAGAAGCCTTTCATTAGACCCTGGAGATTGAGGATAAAATATGGAAGGTTCGCCTGGTCGGTCAGATCGGGGAAATTTTTATGAGCCGAATTTAAAGGAGTATACATAGCGCTTAATAGCTGTCATTAGAGGATCGGACAGATAATTTATAGCTCTTACGCGCAGGTAGGCAGTGATTATGTAAATGTTTATTATGGGGTAAAGGAAATCCGTCGCGCGGTTTGATGCTATTGAAAAGTGACGTGTGTAAGACACAGGCGACCTGCGGCGTTCTCCACAACGATTCGTAAAACGAACCTAAACTGATTAACGGGTTTTGATACCTTTTTGGGGACATGGTTCCGCGAGAAACAAATCATGAAAATCTAAAAATGTATTTCAGATTTACAGTGTTTTGAAGTTGACTTAAAATATTTAATTGACGTTCTCCGTTAAGAATTATTAGAAAGGGTATGACGCCCAGCCCCCCATTCTTGATATTCTGGTTCGTCACTATTTATATTCGAATTTTTAATTTTTTTCTACTCCAGAACGATCAGCATTGTTCTTTTCCTGGTTTTGGAATAAATGAGTTTCTCATAATTTGTGACCGTGGCCCAGTTACATTCCTTTCATTAATATATTTTACCCTAATATTTTGGGTAGATCTCAACGATTACAAATGAAAATACAGGCACGATACTTGTCTCTGAACTTATTTTTAATGCAAAGAAAACTAGGAAATGAAGTAGTAAAAAGAAGACTTTTTCCTTCCGTTTTAATTTTTTTAAGAGTTTTTCTAGTGAAAAAAGGAAAGTTTTTTCTCGATTTTTGCTGTAAGGTGGTTGTGATTTTCTATTTAAAAACATAATACACGCAGTTTAGAATGCAATTCTGAATGAATTGAACTCACATTGAAATGTTCCACTTGCATTTATTAATTTTTGATATTTTGGGGTGCGTAATTTCAACAAGGGTGGATTCAGCAAGACTTGAGAGCCAAGCTTAAGCGCGTGCGGGTATCTCAACGATTCTTGTCGAGTTACGCATGTTTTGAATCATTGAAAATTACGTCGATTACTAATTATCACCATTGCTTTCTTAGAATGAGTACTCTGCATTAGGCGGGAGTCAACAAAGATGATACTATAATTGAATTCGAACTGCCAGACTTTTTTCGCCAGAATGTCGCGAATGAAGAACTATTGATTGCCTCGCCTCGGAGGGGGCTGGTCGGCAATATTCCGTAAGCTTCTCCGAGAAACGTGTCCCATCGTGTGTCTCCAAAGCGGGAGACGTGCGTGGGCGAGGGTTGTGAAGTAGGCGAGGGAGAACAAAATGGCCTCGAACGCGCGCTGGATCGATGGTCCGGTCTGCGGGTTGCCGCACGCGCCACGCCGCGCCACGCCGCACACGCAGACCCACGCCACCACGCCACGCCACGCCACGTCCCGCCGCGCGTGCCAGCTCCTTGTTCTCGGCGGTCTCCCCTCGATTAAGCGCGGCGGCGCGTTTCTTCTGCGGAGGAGCGGAGGCCCGGGAGAAGGCGCGGCGACGGGAATGGAGGAGCCGGCGTGAATTAGCATTGGTGCTCGGGCCCTGCAGCGCCGCCACGCATCGCCACGCCCGCTCTCCCTCTCGTCCCCGCGCCAATCCACCAGCCCGAACGCCACCAGCTTTTCCGGTTCCGCCCCTCGCCCCCCGCCCGCCGCCGCCGCGCCCCGCCCCGCTCCGCCGCCCAGCCGCCCCTATCACCTCTTCCGCCGCTGCCCGCCCCCCGCCATCGCCACCGCTCCGCCCGTCCCGCTCGCCCCAGATCGCCCCCCGCCCGCTCGCGCCCTACCGCCTTCCGCCCACCGCACCGTACCGACGCAGCCCGACTCCGACCACCCGCCTAGCTCACCGCTGCTCCAGCTTCATCCGCAGCCGCCCGCAGCCCGCTCCTCTCTGCCCGCGCCAACCGCGCTTTCATCCCGCCGCATAATGCCACCCCCCCTTCCACACCGGGCCGCTCCCCGCTCACCCGCGGCCTTCGCTTCTCCCCGCCCGCACGCCTCCCCGCCTGCCCCTTCACGCGTTGCCCGCTCTACCCCAGGCTTCCACTCCGCCCCGCTGCCGCCCAAAACGCTCCTCTCGCGCTTCACCCACCCGCCGCCCCATTGTCTCACTGCGCCTTACCCCGCCACGCCGACAGCCGTTCTAGGGATTCTATGGACCGCTCTGGCATCTTCAGTCCTGCTTACGGAAATCACAGTACTCGGAAGATATGTCCGAAATTGAAAGTGTGAACGCTTATTCCGGTGAGTGACTGGAGGTTGTTAAAGGCGACCGAAATGTTGGCTAGTATTAAGAATGTTAATTTTAGATAGAAGGATGCTCAAAACTGGATTCGTTGAGCTGTGTTGACTTTGGTAGTACAAGTAAATTAGAAGAAAAAATAATTAAGTTCGTAAAGGCGATTAAGTGTTTATACTGTTCAGTATATTTTGTTAAGAAGTCAGTATTAGTTCCTTCATGTAAAATTAACTAAAATTTGAGATGAAAGAAATATTCATTTATTGGGATATTTTGTTCTCTAAAATTGAAGTGGCCATTTGAATTTTTTATTCCAACATCTGTCAAGGCAGTTTCACACCCACACACACATCCACAGTACACAACAAGACACCAAAACCAACATGCTTTCGAATATGCCATAAATGTGGTAATTGAGAAACGTTTTGCTGACAATTTCTGGTATTACGTTTTTGGCTGTTATGTAATAAATTAGGGAACTTTATTTATTAATAATCCATCTTCTTCATATTTTATTGGCTTATAATAATCAAGTATGTCATTATTGTGCGTTTCTTACGATGTATTTTTTTGTTTAGGTAAGTGATGTGAAAAGGGAATTCTTGCCAGCAACCGTTTTAGCATCGTTGAGTACTACACTTTGTATTGTTTCCAGGAAATCTATGGGTGTTTAAATCATTATTCTAAATGTACGTTGTAAATGTATATAAATTCGTCTAAATACTTTGTCATGTGCGTAATTTGTTTCTCAACATTTGGTAAAGATCGAAGTTTTAGCGACTTTAATAAGTATTAGAAGTTGAATATGAATATACTGAGCTTCTTTGAGGCGATTTAATCAATGCTCTGCGTTTTCATGATAGTTTTTTTGTCTAACATACCGCAATTGTATAAGCCTTCTACGAAATTGAACACGCGGTTGTCTTTTAATCGGGAACTTGACCGAAGGTGGTTGGGGTGTCGGGGGACTGTCATTAAAGGCTGGGGAAGGCCCGAATGTGTGAAAACTCGAGGGCTGTCGAAAAATAAAGTTTCAAAGTTCATTATAAACCATTGTTGCGCGGCTATTGCGTCATGACATTACAAAAGAAATATCTAATATCTATCTCGCATGGAAACCTATGATAACTTCGGCAGTTCCGAACAACGTGCGTGTTGTAAACTGGCTTTCTGTGTTATTCATGTATTCACGTTTTCATTTCGTATTTTGTAATACACGTATCTTGAAGTATTATAAGAGAGAGGGTTGCTTTAGAAAATGTGGCTTAATGTTCGCCAATTTGGCGAAGTGAACATTGAACAATGAGTAAAAGCTGAAAAACTAAATATATAGTATTTTATAATTTTATTTATATAACTTTATTAAAAATACTTTGTCCATCAAAATCGAAAATTGTTGTACCGCGCAAGGATTTGTGGGGCTTTCCGGTTATATTTGAATGCTCGGTAAATAATAATTTACAAAACAAATAAAATACAGCCTTGGATTCCCATTACCAGTTTTTCGAAGGTTAGAGAGGATGGAGAACTTAGAGCAAGATAATCGGTTTAATTATATTCATTTTTTTCGTATGAGAATAATATAAAAAATGTGTTGTTAATAAAAGAGGCAAAACTAATTGAACCACCTCTCAGTTCCTTGCCGATGATCAAACGACCTGAGTAACGAATTATAATATTGGAGAGATACTTCCGAAATTGTTATGTTAGAACATCCGCAATATTTGTAAAACGCCAGACATTTTTAGATCGGATGTATTTCTAAATAAATATGGATTCAGCGCTATTGAAAATGCATATAAATCTTGTCACCAGAGGTCATTTCATTTGATTTTACTGGCCATTTAATTAGATTCTTCCATTAATGCCAGAAATAGTTGTCAGATATTGAGAAGATGCAATGATTCAGAAACTAGCTAGCTTTGAGCGATTCTATTTTAAGATTTTAATAATTTAATAAAACATATAACATTTCAGATATAAATTGTAACATCAGACCAAGGGACAAGGATAAATATAATATACAGACTTATCCGTACATAAGCAGCATGTGAAATGGTTGAATTTAAAAAGATTCGACTATTATTAGGCTTGCTATTTATGTATCTTCTGACATATTTACGTATTCATTTGTTCTAAAACAAAGTAATTGCTCTTTAGATCATACAAATGTATATTATATTCCGCTCTGTATACTATCATGACGCATTAAATTTTTTTCAGTAAATGTGTTTGATCCATACACTTTTTTCTTAACTTCCTTAATAGAATTCCTTTGTCAATACAGCAGTAAATTATAAATAACCGTACATCTTTAGATATGAACCCCAATTTGTTGACGCTTGCCTCTGCGACGCACTCTGACAGATAACCTCATGTACTAAATATATATGCAGTGGGAAGGAAAAAAAAACAATTTGGAGCCGTCTCGTTGGATGGGACTGTTTGCTACGCACGCCCTGCTCCATGGGGACCGTCTGTCCTTCCGCCGCCCGCGTCGCCCGCTCGCGTCCGCTCCTGCGCCACGCGCCGCCCTCGCGTACGCCCGCCCTCGTGTCGCCCGCTCGTGCGCCCCGCCCTCGCCCGCAGCGCGCCTCTCGCGCGCCCCTCGCCTCGCCATCGTGCCCATCGCCGCACGCCGGCCGCCCGCCGGCCGCCCCGCGCCGCGCCGCCCGCCTCCGCCCGCCCCGCCGCACCGCCGCCCGGCCGCGCGTCCGCGCGCGCCGCTCGCCGCGCGCCCGCCCCGCCTGCCGCCTCGCCGCCGCACGTGCGCCCGTCCGCGTCGGCCCTCGCCGACGCCCTCGCGCTCTCGGCGGTCGCCTCAGCGGTGCCCCTGCCTCGTCGCTGCACTCGCCGCGAGCCGCCCGCCCTTCGTGCTCGCCCTCTGCTGCCGACTCCTGTCGTCTCATGCCGACGGCGCTCGCGTCGCCAGCTCCATTGCCTCCTCCTCGCGACTCGCGTCGCGCTCCATCGCCTGCCCGCCGCCGCTTACGCGCTCTCCAGAGGAGAGACTCGGAGGGTTTTTTGCCCGGCGCGTCTCGCCGGGTAATAAATAGCACGGCGCCGCAGGGCGGCGCGCTTGAGATTAACGCGGCGCCTTAGCGGACGTCAGTCAGCAGGCTGGAACGCGGAGGCGGGCGGGGTCGCGCCGTGGCGACGCCTTGAAGCGCCCTCTTGTGCTCCGCCGCGCTGCTGAACAGCACCACTCACAACCGATGGAAATATTGCCCTTCGGCGGCGCGTGTCGAAATCAGCAGGTCTCAAGTTGCTACGGAAGCCGGTTTCGACGCTGAAAACATAATGGTTTTAAGCTATCGGCTCGCTCCGTTTCTGTGTAATTGTTTTAGTAATGTATAGCTATAATAAAACGGTCCTTGCCACACTATTTGTGTTGCCTCAATAGAGATTTGGGCGGGGTGCCACGACTTGCCGCAACTAGATCTCGATGAATGTCATAACCGCGGTGAGTTTAGTTGGATAATCGATGTATAAAATCATATCAATGTAACTTGTTCTCAGCCATCAAAACGATTAATAATCTGAATATATTTGAACTCCAAATAATCTGACTTTGATATTTTCGCCTAATTTTTTCTAATTCATCAAGATGTCATGTCAGTCCAGGTGTGGGACTTCCCATAGAATATGTTTTGCTTTTGTAAAACTGTGCATTCGGTTAAATGCTTGCTTGAGTGTGTAATGAACCTCTAACAATTTCACATGAAACGCGCTGATTTCGATGAGTTTTTCAGTTTTGGAAAGTCTTGGTGTTGTAATGCCTGATTTCTTCGAATGATACATTGCCGGTGTGTTATACTTTTGTTTTTTAGATCCAAACGACTGCTTTTAAGAACAGCATTGCCTTCTGAATCGAAATTGATGTAATATTAGAAATGTTGACTGTTTCAGTGCCAGTACAACAATTACTATTATTTTTAAATCGGAAAAAAAAAACTTCGCGATTACTATTTCTGCACTCTTGGATCGCTCCGGGAAGGTGGTTTACTTGCGTTTATAGACTAGGCCCTTACTTAATGCTCGCTCAGGATATGGAGTCGCAATTATTTTAAAAGAAATAGTTTTTGTATAGGCCTTAATTATTTTAATTATATTTAGAAGTATATAAAGATTGCAAGCATGTCGCATGTTAATACAAAAGTTTTAGTTTAATATTAATTTTGTTTCATGTTGTGAATATTTCAGTAACATTAAACATTCCGTTAGTTTGATCATGCTTAGGTCTCATGACGTGTATTACTCCTCTGCTGTACAGTAACACTATAATGTATATAGCATGTTGCGCTGGGCAAAGTTTCTTGTTTCAATAAAGAAAAACAGTGTCGCTTTCTCTTTTACTGTCGAACCGGGGGATGGGCAAGTGTTCCGAGAACTGTTTCTGGTGTGGAGGTTGTTGGAGACGCGCAGCGGTGGGCTTCGTCCCCTTAGGCCTGTCTCTCTGCTCCGCGCTCCATCAACCCCTGAACTCTCCTATCCACGCGACTATTAAAGAAATTACGACCGGGTGCTTTGGCTCTGCTCTGCTTCGGAACGGCTTCATTTCCTTTCGCTTTCCAGCTGACATTACCACCAACACACCTATTATTTCGTCTCCACGAATTATTCAATTCTGTTTCTCGAAATTGCTTTTCACAGAGGCTACCTCTCTGTCGCAGTTGCTTTTTTCTGGATCGCTTGTGCCGTTTATGACCGCGCCCGCACAATCTGCTTGCTCGCCTGGGAAGCGCCGCTCTTGGTGCAACGGCAACTTCCCCTGCATCCACTGCTCTTATTTCCTTCGATTCCTGAAAGAGGCGCAAGCCGGGGCGGGATAGAGGCTCAGGCGAAAATAGCTTTGTCGTTTCTTTCTATCAAACAAGATGTTCTTTTATCAAAATGAGATTTGTATGTGGTTAACATTCTGTTCTAATTTATTGCTATTTTCGAGGTTTATTTTCTTTTTACAAATGTTCTTGTATTAATGTGTGCAAGTGGTAGGAACATGTTTGAATGACGAATTCCGTTTTAGCATAATGTGAAATAAATTAAGTTTTACAAGTTAATTTTTTCTAGTTAGAGGCGGATGCCTTTTTAACCGCAACAATATTTGTTAAGATGCCTAAACTAAAGCTTTTCTTACCTTTGGTTTTAATTATTATTAATTATTATTATTTTATTATTATTATTATTATTATTTATTATTTTGCGAAATTGTTAGCGAATGTGGGGCTGCCGGGCGGAAATCTGCAAATTTATTAGTGGTTTTGGTCGTCCGTTTCTTATGAACTTTATTACAGACAATTTTAATCATCATCAAAGTTATTTAGGCTTTATAACAGCAGAAGACAAACAAGCTACAAAAGGTTCTCGTCACTAACATCTGAAGACTTTTTATGCGTGCGGTCGTCTTCACTCTTCTACTTTTTTCTAAGATGTTGCCTGTCGCAATCGCTAATTATCTGCTCGCTTGCCCGTGCATTTGTAACACAGGGCTGCTGTCTTTTTGAACTTCCCCTTCCCAGATCAGACATCTCGAAGCTTATTAAACAATATAGGAGAATAGGATTCAGTTTGAATTTAATGTAACTAGACTGTTATTGAATATATCATTTTAATGGTGAATAATGATTGTAGAATATTTTCGATTATTTACAGAGAAAGTCTCTCTTACAGTAGTTCCAGTTACTTACAAGATCGTTCTTAACAAATTCTCGCAAATACATATGTAGTAAGAAACATACAGTGTTGGATAAAAACACAAGCATTCAAATGCTATAATAGTTTATTCGATATTTTTTCTTCTATTTTTCTGTGGGTTTAGTGGAAATAATTATTCCACACGTCTGCGTAACGGGGTGGCTTTCTGTGTGAGGGACCTCGGGGCGACGGAGGGTTTTTTACGATCGGGAGGGCGGGGCCCGGGCCCGCGCCGCGCCGCTTGCGTCATTAGGCTAATGCGCTAAATTAGTCCCAGCGAGCGGCGTAAAACGCGGCGTCGACGGCGGACGTATCGCCTTTCGGGATGCCTTTCGGCAGTCCCTGCCAGCTGCCCCGCCCCCGCCTCGCTCCCAGCGCGCCTCATCTCTCGCTCCCTCCGCGCCGAAACTCCCGCCTCACGAACCTTCTTTCGTCATGGATTGGCAGTCAAGCGTTTTAGTGAGCGAAAATGTCTTTGCGGTGAATCTGAAACCAAACTTCTACAACGAATAATTTCACCTCGCTAAATAGTGTGTATGGAATTTTACACTGTTTGTGTTTCAGTTTAGAAGACGGAAAATAATTATGTGGTTGCAGAGTAAAAAGTCCATTTATTTGCGATTACAAAAATAATTAACGCTTATTTTGTGAGTAATTGGGTCGTGCCGTCGAGGTCTTTCGTATGAAGATCTTGTAGAAACCTCATCTATTATATGCCATTAAGTATAGCACAAGCCAATTTTCCCGCGTGTTCCGGGTTGTATTTTTGTGGGCCCTGTAGAGGGAATTCAATAAGGATAGGTGAATATGTTTTAACTCACTTTAATACGGCTTTTTATCGACACATCATAATTTACGCGATCAAATTTGAATCTCAAACAATTTGAATAGTGGAAGTTCAAATTCTCAAGAAATTGTTTTACACCCAACTACATTACAATGCCTATGCATGTGTCGAGAATATGTTTGCTAAATATATGTATTAGTTTTCTTCAGGAGTATGGCGATTATAGTGTCTTTGGTGGGTTGTCATTTCCTCAAATACTCGCCTAATACGCTCAAAGAAACCTAATGTCGTTCCCTCGCTTCGCTGGTAGCCTTTTGTTGAAGCTGGAAGCAGCCCTGTTCGTCTTCGGTTCTGTTTGATGGCGTGTCCTGGCGGCGGGCGAGGTGTGCAATTTTCGGATTAGCCGCGGCCAGCCGCTCGCTCGCGCAGCGCGCGCGCCCTTTGGGCATTATGAGCTTCGGTTTTGGGGGGCGGGCCGGGCGGATATGAGACTCGTTAACGGAGGCGTGCGTGAATGGGGCCCGCGGAAGCGAAGACACGCGAACCGAGCGCGGAGCGGGCCAGCCGCGTGCGCCGGCTGCGCGTTCGGCTTCCGTTGGGGATGCAGCCCGACGTATTCCTTGCCAGCCCGGGGCGGCCACCCTCTTCACGGCTGGGCTAGCCGCATGAGCTGTAGTTAGGGGGGGGGGGGAAGTGGGCGGTCCGCCCTGGCGAACATCCATTTTAGGAGTGGCACCATTAGAAAATTGTAATAGTTGGACAATTATTAATTACTATTATTACTATATTTATTATTATTATTATTAATTATTATTATTATTAATTGATTATTACGTACCCCAGCATTAAATAAACGACAATTTATGTTATTCAGAAAAATACCTGTATGCAACACGTTTATAATGTTGCTTTTTAAACGAATTGCGTTAAATTGCTATTATTTTTATTTAAAATTGTTATCAATTAATTTCTTAGTTATTACATTTAAATCATGAAGTTATACATAGCAAAGAAAAAGGAATAATGTACAGTAAAACATAAAAAACATGCGTTTGTTTAATTATTAATATAGTTTTTAGATTATTATTGCAATTATTGCTGAATTACATACCATTTTTAATATATTATAATAAATTGTCGTGTGAAATATACTGTATTTATGTTAACATAATGTAATCAACTATTCAGTAACAGATATTTTTATGTTTAATTGTACGTGTGTGGGGTGATACTTAGCTTGCCTCGGTGACACCAACGGGAATTTTACGGCCACTGTCTCAAAGCATCGGGTGTTTATTATTGTGCTGCGAATGGTGTTCTTATGAACAACAAGGTGACATACTCAAGCATTTCGCCTTCGTGGTCGTTAGGGATGGAAACAATTAAGTAGCTATAAACGTCACGGTCTCGCCCCATCCTCCGCTACTTCTCCGTAAGCGGAGTCGTATGCAGGAAAACAGTGCTCGCACCGAGAGAATACCAGCAGAAAGCTTCCTCCGATTGAAATTGAAGTCATTTGACAGGATAATCAGTGGGACCGTGTGGTTTTTATCCATTTCAAAAATTGCAGCTCCCGAATGACTAACGCGTCCCATCTGGATACTGTCATAACACCGTAAATTCCAATCGGAGAAATAATAAGCGAACCGGGCTGGTGCCTGCACTGAGCCGGCAACGCGTTATTTGACGACTGATTACGACCTCTGTCAGCGGGACAGTAGGTTGGCGCCGGATCTAGAACATCTGGCAGGGGAAGATGCTCCGCCACTCCTGAGAAAAATCTTGCCATTACACTACGGGACTGAATGATCTCTGTAGTTGGCGTGCCACCGGAACACTACAACCACAACCAACCAATATACCCTTAGCAGCTCCTTGCGGTGGCGGTTGTGGGCCGCGCAATGCTGAGGGGGTGCATCGGCCAACAGTGCGAGTGCAGGCGAAAAATAAGGCATCTTTCATATTGGAGGCCCCGTTTCCAGGCTGCTTATGGAATTGTAAATTGCGTATGCCAGTCGATTCATATGGAGAAACTGATAATTCTTGCTATTATGTGGAACGTAAGCTCCAAATTGTAGTAACGTAGGATTAATACGTCCGTCAACAAGTGCTTTGATTTAATTAGAATTTTATTCTTGGAACGCAAACTCAATAATTATTACTTCAATAGAAATAAATTTTATATTTGAAATATGATAATCATACAGCATACTTTATTGGGGCAATTAGTAAGAGTGGTCGCACTGACTCTTAATAAATGTAAATGATGTAAGTAAATAGTGTAGTAAAAATGGCACAGTCTTTCCCGTATTAGATTCCTATTTCCTTTGGTTTGGGCAAGCTATCGGACTTAGCCACACTACTCCTTTCCAGCTGCTCTGCACGACTGTTCTACAGAATATCCTTCCAACCCGAAGGTACAGTATTATGTATATGTCTTCTCAGTGTTTAGAGTGTGCTGCTTATACTGAACATATGTGTGCGAGGTCATGAATGCTCGCAAAGATTATGCCGACCACATGCCACATAAGCGCCTTTAATATGTGATGTGATGTGATGTGATGTATAAAAATTTAAAGTTATACTCTTATGAATGTACACAAAATACTTAATTAAGTTCTTGCTCCAATGTTAGTCCCTATAGCAGGTTTCACCTGATAAATTCCTCTTCAAAAGATTGAGAGCCATGTGAATGTAAGGCATTTCGGCGTCCCGTTTCTGCGTGTTGTCGAAAGCCCCAGATTCCCCTTAGGATATGCAACCTTCGGACACTCAGAGGTTTTTTAAAAATCATAGGTATTTTCACTTCTCCTTGCTTCTTATGTATCGGCGCAGTGAACTTTGGCATCCTGTGTTCTCTCCCCACAATTACTTGTCTATTGGTAAACCGACGTTCAGTTATTTACTTTTGCTTTCAGATTCTCCTTAAAAATCAACTTCATCTTTTTTGTTTTCTTCACTGTATACTTTCGTTATAATTTAGACATTCGCATCCTTTCGTTCTCTTTTCTATATCATTTTCACCCTGGCCTATATTTATTTTGTTTTTAAATTAATACCTCTCACTGTACTTTCCCTCAGCCACTCTTTCGTCTAGTCTTCATTCTCAGAAGAGCCATCAACTATCTTTGGGCCAAAATCTCACGTAATATTTTTCTGTTCGAAGTTTAAGCATTTGTGACTATTCTTTCTTTTTTACTGCACAATTGCTTACAACCTTATCCAAATTTACGTTACTGTGCTGGTCCCAGGATCCGTCTTACGTTTCTTGAGAGTATCTCTTTGGGAAGCCAGAATGAACCCAACACCGTCTATTACTGACTGGTATTGTGTTTCAAGATACTCTTCTCGTTTACTTTGTTAGACAAACAACAGAAATGTAAAAAAATATCATTTAAAGTGTGGTGACAGATTTTTGTAGTCTTTCTCCACTTTTTAGGTTTTTGTTTATTTTGGCTAAGTCTTTCTAAACTTACTGTCCAAATTTAATTAGAATTTGCTGGTATGTGTGGAATTTGCCTAGAATGTTGATCGTGATGTTTTTAGATGTAAAAAGTAATGGTAAATAAAAATGTATTTAGTATGTATGACTCACATCCAAATGAACGGCGATTTGGAGAATTCTCCCAAATTTTGTACGTTGCATTCGAACCATATAGTATAGATTAGATTTCCTTTTTTTAAAGTCGAATTTTAGGTAATCGGGGGATTAAATAGTTGTATGTTTTGTAACAATAAACTACATTATGTATAAACGTATTCAGTATCGATATAATCCTTTGCAATTATATTTTACTCACTGCTAACATTGACTAAATTAACCCTCATTCAAACAATTCATATTCATTCTTAGAAAAATAAATATTATTACATCTTTTCTTTTTGAGTGGGGTGGATGATAAAATATTTTGTGTGCATGTCTACAAAGAATGCGTATTTAAAAAAGAAGTTGAGTGCTGCAATTTTTTTTATAGAGATGAGTAAAAAGAGAGGAAGTTATTCAAATTATTTAAAGACTATTTTTATATCGTAAATCACAATTATAGTGTGTACAATTTTATCCTCGAATCTCACTACCTAGTAGTAAGGATGTTTTGGGTGCTACAAAACCCAGAAAGCCCCATCAAGTTGTGCATCGTTTTGGGGCACGGCGTGTCCTTTCGCAGAGGGGGTGCACCCACGAGTGGGTGAGCTTTTTTTTCATTTTGTCCTCCACAGTAACCCTGTGGAGAAGAGGAATTATTTCTTAAATTAATGTCATTATAACTGCTGCTTGCGGCTTAACACTAGAGGAGGGGCTTTCCTTACAGCTAAGGTTTTACGTTCCTTACGTTAGTCCTAAAGCGAATACTTTGCACTTTGGCATTACCTAACTTACCACTAAGATGCGGTTTTGTTAATATTATAATACTACGGAACATTGGTTATTTTACGGGTGAGAATTTTTTTAAAGTTGGCGCAGCGTCCCGGGCGCTGCGCGTTTGTCCCGCGGCAATTTGACGCGGAGGGCCGGGCGTGTTCCGGCCAGGGGCGCATTAGCATGACGAGCGCCCGCGCGCCGGCCGCCGCTCCATCCGGCGCCCGCGAGCCCGCGGCGCGCCGCGTGTACTGGCGTAATTTTTATCCGTGTTCTTGTCGTAATGGATCGCGCCGTACAGGCCCGCGGTAACGAACATAATCAGAGTCACTGCGGCGCTTTAATGATTTCGTTCGTAAGAGAACGGCCTCCGACGGCGGAAGCCGTTTCCGTCCTTAACCTTTGCCTCCTCGGTCGAGCAGGAGGCGCTCCGTCATTTATTTTGGTATTTGTCCACCCCACGGAAATTAAAAAAAATTGTGTTGTACTTTCGCGAGTAATTGAAAGAAATTGGCCTTTCATCTATACGGACAGCTGGACAATCCAGAAAATGTATGTAACTGTCCATTATCTGATTTTTCATATGTTGAAACAAAAAAACTTGGCCAGGATCTGTTTGAAAGTATCAAAATAATTCATGATGTAAAAAAAATCCGTAACAGGGCTCAACATACTATATCGAATGATGTAGTGTCACTTATAGAATTGATTTGGGAATAATTTTCAAACTTTATCGACTTGAAATGTAAACAGAGATGTGGAAAAAGGAATATTTTTTTTAATAAAAAGAAAATTACTAAGAAACACTTTAACTTTTATTTTTTCTGCTTTTTACTGAAGCTTGATGTATGCTACCATGTAATGTTAGATTTGCTTTTTTGACAAATATTTCCACAATTTAATGACTGCAATCAAGAAAAAATCTTTCCTCAAGGCAAGCTCCAAAGCAAGAGGCACGCACGTATCTACACTACCCTCCATAAGGGGAATTGCTATCGGGCAACACCCGGAGTTGATATGAACATCATTATAAGGATGTATAACAGCAGTAAGGGTATCATAACTCATCTTAATAAGAAAAATACATTTAAAATGGTCGTGCAAAATCTCGGTGGACCTTTGGAAACGCATGACGTACAGGGACCATGAAGCACAGGCGTGAAACTTTGGGCGATTGTTTTCTGTTGTTCGCAAGATCTCTTTCTGTTACGGTCTGGTAGTAAGGTTTTTTGTAATAAGTTGAAAAAAATTAGAAAATCTAGCCGTTGTGGAACTTCAATTAAAATCATCATTCATCTTTTATTTTTTGTATTTTTATTGTATCTTGGTATTATGATAAGATACTTTTATGTATCTTTTGTATTTTTTGTAGAGGGTTTGGACAAAAATAATATGAGCACTTGACTATATAAAATATCTATTTATTAATAGGTGGTTGGCCAACATTTTCTTTTAGAACACTTGCAATTCGTCGCGAATATATTTGTAGAGTGTGTGAAATAGTTTCAATGCAGTGTTTTCCCCCATTCTGTAATAAAACACACGCAATTTTTGCTTCAACAATGTTGAGTTGGAAATATGATCTTCACTCTCTGCGCGAAAACGCCTCAAAAACGGTTCAATTTGTTCTGAATCTGGCGATTGTGTTGGCCAGGGAAATGTTTGATGATACTTTCTGATACTCGCAAAGCCATACCTGAACTTTCTTTTTGTTAAGTATTTGCATTATCTTTTGGAATATGCCGTGTTTGCACAACGTCGCTAATTATTGTATATGAATTCGTTGTTGAGGATGTTGAAATATTGTTTCGAAGTATTCTGGCCAATTGAAGGTAATGATAGGACCAGCTGAATACACGATATAGCGAACCTCCCTATACTTCACTGTAGGAGCCGGCAAGCAGCATCGCAGGCTTGTTTTGGGTGTTTCCATACACAAACCTACCGTTTGTAGAAAACAGTAAACGATTCATCGGAGCCATCCCACTATTCCAGTCATCAGTGAGTAGGTTTTATGATCGTGACTCCACTTCTTTCGCAGCTTGGCCCCCCCCCCCCCCCCCCCCCCCGCCGCCCCCCCCCTCCCCCCCCTCCCCCCCCCCCCCCCGCCTCCCCCCTCCCCCCGCCCCCCCCCCCCCCCCCCCCCGCCCCCCCCCCCCCCTCCCGCCCCCCGCCCCCCCCCCCCCCCCTCCCCCCCCCCCCCCCCCCCCCACCCCCCCCCCCCCCCCCCCCCCCCCCCCCCCCCCCCCCCCCCCCCTCCCACCCCCCCCCCCCCCCCCCCCCCTCCCCCCCCCCCCCCCCCGCGGGGGGCCCCCCCCCCCCCCCCCCCCTCCCCCTCCCCCTCGCCCACCCCCCCCCCCCCCCCCTCCCCCCCCCGCCCCCCCCCCGGCCCCCCCCCCTCCCCCCCCCGCCCCCCCCCCCCCCCTCCCCCCCCCCCCCCCCCCTCCACCCGTTGGCTTCCGTTATGAAAGGTTTTCGCAGTTGTAAGACCGTCACATGAATGTTAACTTTGTGAGCTCGCCTCATACTGTTTTTATGGAAGAGTATTGCAACAAGTGAAGTGTCGAGTTCTCTAGTCACTTTTGCCTGCGGGATTTTTACGGCTTTTCTGGGCGCAAACCTTTTAATGTCCGTTGGTCTCTGTCACCTACCTTCTGGCTTTCGCCTTTTATTCTCTTTCGCCGATGATTGTCCCATGTTTTGGTGTACGATGTCATTACCATGGACAATGCGCTCCTTGAAAGTTAAAAAGTTCAGCTTGTTTCGACGCACATCCTCCGCTAACCGTGCTCCAACGATTTGCCCTCTTTGCGTAGTCTGAGAGGATTCACATTTCGTGGCGATTTTCGCAATATCAAACATGCAGCGCGAAGCATAGTTACACGTCCACAGTGGCAACTAATATGCACATGAGTTCTATATGCATTGGTGTGTGTATTCTTTTTGTCAATCTACATATTCTATCATAATAAATATATACTATTTGTATACACCTTTCCTTTAATTTTACGTTTTATCAACCTACATAAAATAATGTGTTTATTCGAGCTTGTCGGTTTTCTCATGGTGTGTCTTGACTCTCCTTATTCTCGATAATTAAGGTTTACTGCAATATAAACATGTATTTTGCGTTCATTTCGTAATCTAAAATGTTTGGTTTTTAATAGGGTAGATTGAAGTATTAGAAACATACAAAGCTAAATGCAACGCATTTTTCACAATTGATTGCATTGAAATAACGTATCTTTCAAAATTCAAAGCTGCCATTAGAGGTATTCCATGATGGTGATAAAGTTGAGGCAACTGACAGTAAGTAAATTCAAGCTTGTTAATTTTAATTTTAAGCAGTTGGAGTTGCGGTGATCGCCATAAATTATCCTGAAGTGAATTTTCTGCAGCCGCAAACAAACCAAAGAAGGAGGCCTGTTGGAACAGAGTCTCCTCCAATTTGTGGATTTTTACTTCGTGGAAAGGGTGAGCTAGTATGGAGAAAACTCAAGAGTTGGTTGTCATGTGATGCGGCGGTGGCGTCGCATTGTCTTTTCATGTATTTAAATTGTAAATACTGTTCATCCTGGGTAAATAAGCTGGGCGACGGACGTGTTTTACTCAACGAGGGTCGGCCAAAGCGCGGCATGCGAGCGGCGGCGGAGGCAGGCGGCGGCGGGGCGGCTGCTACATTCCTGAGCGCGTCCGCGCCTCCGGGATTATACCGCCACTGCCGACGCCCGGCTCCATCCTCCGCCGCCCGTCTCAGCCACCGCATCTCCCGCTCGGCCCGTCCCCGCCCGCCGCCGTCCTCCACGTCACCCTCCCGTCCCCGCCCGCCGTCCTCCACCCGTCTCCACCCTCCCGTCCCCGCGCCGCCCCGCCGTCCCTGCCCGCCACGCCCGCCGACCTCCACCGTCCTCCCGCCCGCCGTCTCCGCCGCCGCGTCTTCCGCCCGCCCACCGTCTCCGCCCGCCCACCGTTCTCCGCCCGCTCGCTCGCTCTCCGTCCGCCCTCCGTCGTCGCCTCCCTCCGTCCGCCCTCCGTCCGCCCTCCGTCGTCCGCTCTCCGTCCCGTCTCCGTCTGCTGTCCGTCGGCCTCCGTCGGCGCCTCGTTCGGCCCTTCGTCCGCCCTCCGTCGGCCTCCGTCTCCGCTCCTCGTCGGCTCCGTCCGCTCGGCCCGCCACCGTCCGTCTCCCGTCCGGCCTCCGTCGTTCCGTCCGCCTTCGTCCGCCTCCGTCCGCCTCGCGTCCGCCCTCCGTCCGCCTTCCGTCCGCCTCCGTCGCGGGAGGCAACGTTGGTAGTTAGCTGAGGGGCAATATCCGGGGAGGTCCACGGTTCGGTGCGACGGCGTCGCGCGTTTTCGACACTAGTTTAGCTACGACGAATTCAGCCGCTGTCCAGAGGAGAATTCTAGTGGGTCAGCTAAATCTTCGTCGGGAGCCTCCCGATCGGAGACAAAGGCGAGTAACGAAAAACGGACCGCGGGCGATATTTCTTCTTCCCTTGTTTTCCAGTCGCCGTACACACAAGCGACACAAACACTTACTTTCATGCCACCACACATCACACATGTGAGTTAAATCAATCGGGAGCTTTAGCGTGTCGGTTGGAGAGTGTCCGCTGGCGGATATACCTTTGAAGCGTGAAACTCCCTGCGAAAACCACGACTTTGCAGTGCCGGGCTGGATCTCAGGGTCTGGCGAAAGAGTAGCAACCAAACACATTCCGCGTTGAACATTCACCAAGATTCAGACAAAGACGATTCAATGACAACAGTTGTCGCTCCCGGAACATCCTCGGTTATTGAAAGCCGCAGAGGGAAGTTTTCAGACCCGCGACTCGTAGCCTTCGCATTCCGTGCAATGACGGGGGTTTTTCCCCACTCACGGATGGGCAATTTTTATCCACAAAAGGCAACCGACCTGAATCCCACACTTGAAAGGTCTACAAATCCTAAGTTCATGTCCGTTCTCCTAACATTACTCTGGGGCTAATTCCGAGTCGTTCGTTGTCGTGCCGAATTTAGTTTCAAATACAATCGGTAGTTCACGTTGGCTATCGTTTGACAGTCGACCGTTTTTGTAATTGCATATGGTCCGTTTAGTGTGTGCTCACATCGTTTTAGATGTCTTGTAACGTTCGGGACTATCATCGCACTGAAATTTAAAATTTCATTGGAAAGGATTGGATTTCAACAGGGAAGTGGGTTTCTTTTTTCTCAACAATTAAACGTAATTTTCGTAAATCCTCGAACGTGTTTTGCAGTTGTGGGGAGATCTCCGCGACTCTTTTAATGAGATTCTGTTTGCATGTGAAGGCTTTCTTTATTGTTTTGTGAGAAACTATTGAATTTCGTATTATTAACCATCGCTGACAGGTCGTCAAAGCATTGTGTTCGGCTGAGGCAAATGTAGCAAAAAGCTAAAGCCTACTTTTCGAAAGAGGATTAAGTTGTGTGTCTGGTGTAAAATGTAATTGAATAATGTAAGTGTAAACTTAATTTCATGTAAAATTACTCATGTATGAACTTTAATGAATATTCGTGGATTTGAATTCCCACACGTCTGGAGTATCTATTCCGTCGCTTTACTTTTTCGAATTTGAGTGAACACGTTGCTGCAATTTCCCCTTCAGACCTGTTCACACCATCGTGAAAAATGGGTTTCTGCGAAAAGAAATTGTAAATTGATGTCACTATGGAATCATCAAAGAACATTACGTAAATTGGCAACGGAATAGTCAAGAGACTTTTAACTCAGCCTTATGATGTCTTGCCCACATGAACATGCTGGAAATTTTGCCTAGCCTACTGTATGATAAGATACGCGGGACACGTAAAAACGCCAAGCACCCGATAGGGCTCAGAATATGAAACTGTAAGTGCCGGTGTATGCTTCGCGTGTTTTCTTTTTTTTTTTTTTTTTTTTTTTTTTTTTTCTTTTTTTTTCCCCTGTTTCCGTAGAGTCATAGCTTGGGGACAAGCAGAGAAGATTTTCGTGTCTGGAACTCCCTTCAAGCCCGAACAGGTGGGCCGCCTTGATGTGGCTCGAAAGTTTTTGTTACACATCTTTTTGTTTTCTCTTCGAAGGAATGCGCCTTCTGATTTCGCATAATGTCAAAATGTTTACGTACGAACTACACATCGTATACGGCAGCTGACTTTGAGGTTCGCAAAGCAATTTTAAACCAACTGTAATAAGAAAAGATGTACTACCGAGTCTTGATTAAATAAATTTAGGTTTTCCGGAAAGCGCCCAAAAAAAAAAAAAAAAAAATTCCCCCCCCCATTCTTAATTGAATAGAAATAGTTATGTATTTATAATATAATTATATAATAATTTCGAGGACCGAAACGGCCGTTCGTCGCGTTCCGTCACAAATCAAGCCCTTCGTACTAGTAAAAGGAAAAGTTTATAATGTCGGCACAAACCTTAAATTCCAATTATTTTGATGGAAAACGTTTGATAAGACATTATTTAAAATTTAGGCCATTGACATTTATGTTAAGAAAAGATCTTCATTATCCCATCAATTCACAAATTGCTAAAAAATGTCTATAGTTTAACCTCTCAAAATAATACAAATGTAGTCCTGAAATCAACCAACGGATCAAATGTTTACTCAAGATGTCTCACGCTTCAGAACTTTAAATTGAGAGCCACCGTTAAATAAACTTAAAATAAAATTCTTATCACGAGTTTATTTGTAATAACGCAGTGTTACCTCGTTGACAAAAAAAATAGAGCTTGGCCGACGCTTTGCTGAACGTGGGCGCAATCACATGTACTGAGCCAACGTGAAGACAAACGAAAGGACAGTACTGAGGAGGCTTTGAAAAAGGGATAATTTGATTTAATGGAAACTGTCGTCATTCTATTTTCATTACTTCACCAGTGAAATGTGATTTTTTACGATTAAAGCATGTAATTAATGGGGCCAAAGCGAACGTTTGCAGAGTGGCTTCTGCCATTTTTTTTTCAAGATTTTGTTTACTTTTATGTAATGGTTCTAATAAATCAGTGATATCA
Organism: Gryllus bimaculatus; assembly: GCA_017312745.1. Lineage (NCBI taxonomy): Eukaryota > Metazoa > Arthropoda > Insecta > Orthoptera > Gryllidae > Gryllus > Gryllus bimaculatus. The sequence continues at coordinate 115,766 of BOPP01000179.1, read as the reverse complement.
TTGGTCGCTAGGTTAATAACCGTCTCTGTGGAGAAACCCAATGCGTGAACACGCTCTCGCAGGCTGTCTCGTGTCCCTGCTGGCGCTGGATACTGGATTGCCAGCAGAAGAATGCGGCGGTTTGCCCCGCTTCCAGCTGGCTTACCCAAGACCGCGGTCGCCCGGCGAGACCCCGATCGCCCGAGACACCTACGTTTTGCCCTCGTTTGCCTTTAATTTACCTAGCCACGTTAAAAAGCAGGGAGGTATGCGGCTATAAATACGCCGTAATGGACAAGTTAACTCCCAAATAATACCATTTTAATTTCTGGATGAAAAGCTGAAAATGTTTTCAGGAAAGTGTGGGAGACTTTCGTATATTTGTCTGTGGTAAACAACTCTCGACACAGAATATCCTCGAGACAATTGTAAGGAATTACAAAATTCATAATTCGGCTTAAATCGCAAACGAACTCAAAAAGACGCAATCTGGTTTTCTGTTTTTGTAATTTTAGGAATATGGAATCTGCTGGTCAAGTTTCTTACCCCTACATCTCATAAGTGAGATATGAATAAACCATTAAAATAAATGATTGTTTTAACTCGAAAATGTATACTTATGATTCAAAATTAGATAAGCATTGTAATCACTTGTTCCAAACGCTACTGGGTGGTCATGACGGATTCCAAATCCAGTAAGTCAGTTTGCTGAAACGCCAAATCCCATAACGCATTTCATTCTTTGCATATTCGTATTAATCATTCATTATGAATGCAAATTATCATAAAGCGGAGAGCTTTAATGTAGTAATAATCTAATATTGTCTTTCCTTATTTTTTTTAATCGTTTTTT
>BOPP01000179.1:90614-114909 GCA_017312745.1 Gryllus bimaculatus | reverse complement strand
CCACGCCCCATGTCTCAACTCGCCTTACCCCGCCACGCCACACGCCGTTCTAGGAATTCTATGGACCGCTCTTGCATCTTCAGTCCCTGCTTACGGAAATCACGTACTCGAAGATATGTCAGAAACTGAGAAGTGTGAACGTTATTCCGGTGACGTGACTGGAGGTTGTTAAAGGCGACCGAAATGTTGCTCGTAAATTAAGAATGTTATTTTAGATCAGAACGGATGCTCAAAACTGGATTCGTTGAGCCTGTGTTGACTCTTGTATACAAGTAAATTAGAAGAAAAAATAAATAAATTCGTCAAAGGCGTTAAGTAGTTTATACTTCAGTAGTATTTGTTAAGAAGTCAATTATAGTTCCTTTATAGTAAAATTAATAAATTTCGAGATGAAAAAAATATTCATTTATTGGGATATTTTTAGTTCTCTAAAAATTGAAGTGGCCATTTGAATTTTCATTCCAACTCTGTACCTAAGCAGTTTTCACACACACACACGCACACACACGCACACACACACACACACAAACACACAAACACACACACACAGGCACAGACACATGCTTTCGAATATGCCATAAATGTGTAATTGAGAAACGTTTTGCTGACAATTTCTGTATTACGTTTTGGCTGTTATGTTAATAATATTAGGGAACTTATTAATAAATAAATCTTCTTCAATATTTTATTGCTATTAATAAATCAAGTATGTGCATTATTGTGCGTTTCTTACGAATGTATTTTTTTGTTTCAGGTAAGTGATGTGAAAAGGAATTCTGCCAGCAACAGTTTTAGCATGTGAGTACTACATTTGTCATTGTTTCCAGGAAATATCGGCGTGTTTAAATCATTATTCTAAATGTAGTTGTCAATGTCTATAAATTCGTCTATACTTGTCAATGTGCGTAATTTGTTTCTCAACATTTGGTAGAGATCGACAGTTTTCGACCTTTTAATAAGTTAGAAGTGAATATGAATATAATGAGTTCTTGGGCGATTTAATCATCTCTGCGTTTTCATGATAGTTTTTGTACTACATACCGCAATTGTAAAAGCCTTACCACATTGAAACGCGGTGCTCTTTTATCGGGAATTGCACCGAAGGTGTTGGGGTGTCGGGGACTGTAAAGGCTCGGGGAAGGCCGAATGTGTGAAAATCGAGGCCTGTCGAAAAATAAAGTTTCAAAACGTTCAATTGTAAACCCGTGTGCGCGGGCTATTGCGTCATGACATTACGAAAGAAATATCTAATATCTATCTCGCCATGGGAACACTATGACTAACTTCGGCAGTTCCGAACAACGTGCGTGTTGTAAACTGGCTTTCCTGTGTTATCATGTATTTCCATCGTTTTCATTTCGTATTTTGTAAATACACGTATCTTGAAGTATTATAAAGAGAGGGTGCTTTAGAAAATGTGCTTAATGTTCCCAAATTTGCGAGTGAACATTGAACAATGAGTAAAGCTGAAAAAACTACAATATATAGTATTTATAAATTTTATTTATAAACTTTATTAAAATATTTGTCATCAAATATCGAAATTGTTGTAACCGCCAAGGATTTGTGGCCTTTCGTTATATTTGAATGCTCGTAAAAATAATTAACAACAAATAAAATACAGCCTTGGATTCCCAATTACCAGTTTTCGAAGGTTAGAGAGGATGGAGAACCTTAGAGCAAAGATAATGGTTTAATTTCATTTTTTTCGTAATGAGAAATAATATAAAAAAATGTGTTGTTAAAAAAGAGGCAAAACTAATTGAACCACCTCTCAGTTCCCTTTGCCGATGATCAAACGACCTGAAGTACGAAATTAAAATATTGGAAGAACTTACTCCAGAAAATTGTTATGTTAGAACATCCGACAATATTTGTAACCAACCCCAGACATTTTTAGATCGATGTATTTCTAAATAAAAATGGATTCAGACGCTATTGAAAATGCAATAAACCTTGTCACCAGAGGTCATTTCATTTGATTTTACTGGCCTTTAATTAGATTCTTCCATTAATGCTCAGAAATAGTTGTCAGATAATTGAGAAGATGCATGATTCAGAAAACTAGCTGCATTTGAGCGATTCTATTTTTACAATTTCATAATTTAATAAAACCTATAACAATTTCCAGATATAAATTGTAAATCAGACCAAGGGACCAAGGATGAAATATAAATTAAACAGACGTATCGTACATATAGCACAGTGCAAATGGTTGAATTTGAAAGATTCGACTAATATTAGGTTGCTATTTATGTATGTTCTGACATATTTACGTAATTCATTTGTCTAAAACCAAAGTAATTGCTCTTTAGATATCATACATAATTATCATTATTATTCCACTCTGTACTAGTATCATGACGCATTAACTTTTTTCAGTAAATGTCGTTGATCCATACACCTTTTTTCTTAAACTTTCCCTTAATAGAATTCTTTGTCAATACAGCCAGTAAATTATCAAATAACCGTACATCTTTAGATATGAAACACCCACATTTGTTGACGCCTTGCCTCTGCCGACGCACTCTGACAGATAACCTCTGTAACTAAATATAATGAGTGGGAAGGAAAAAAAAACAATTTGGAGCCGTCGTTGGATGGGACTGTTGGCTGCAGCCCTGCTCCCATGGGGACCGTCTGTCCCTTCCGCCCGCCCTCGCGTCGCCCGCTTCGCGTTCGCGCGGCTCCTCGGTCGCCACGCCCGCCCTCGGACCGCACCGCCCTCGGTCGCCCGCTCGGTGTCGCGCCCAGCCGCTCGCCCGCCAGCGACTGCCGCGTCTCGCGTCGCCCACTCGCCCACATCGCGCGCACTCGCCCTCGCCCATCGCCCCTCGCACGCCCGGCCGCGCCGCCGGCCGCGCGCCGCGGCCGCGCCGCCCGCCCGCCCGCCCCCGCCCCGCCGCCCGCCGCCCGCCCCGCCGCGCGCCGCGCGCGCCGCCCGCCGCCGCCGCCCGCCGCCGCCGCCGCTCGCCGCCGCCGTGCGCGCCGTCGCCCGACGTCGGCCGCTCGCCGACGCCGCTCGCGCGCCGAGCGCGCTCGCTTCAGCGCGTGCCCCTTCGCCTCCGTCTCGCGTGCCACTCGCCGCGCGAAGGCCGCGCGCCCGCCCGCTTCGTGTCGCCTTTGCTGCCGACCCTGCGCTCCTGCCGACCGGCCGCCCTCGCGTCGCCCTCCATCGCCCTCCATCGCCGTCGCGTCGCCCTCCATCGCCCTGCCGCCCCCGCCGCTACCGCTCCTCCAGAGGAGAGACTCGGAGGGTTTTTTGCCCGCGGCGTTCCGCCGGTATAAATCACACGGCGCGCAGCGGCGGCGCGCTGAGATTACGCGGGCCCTTAGCGGACGTCAGTCAGCAGCTGGAACGCGGAGGCGGGCGGGGTCGCGCCCGTGGCGACGCCATCGACAGCCCGCCCCTCTGTGCTCCGCCGCGCTGCTGAAAGCACCACTCACACGCGATGAAATATGCCCCTTCGGCCGCCGCCGTGTCGAAATCAAGCAGCGTCTCAAGTTGCTACGGAAGCCACGGTTTCGACGCTGAAACATAATGGTTTTAAGCTATCGGCTCCGCTCCGTTTTTGTGTAATTGTTTAGTATGTATACGCTATAATAAAACGGTCCTTGCCCACACTATTTGTGTTGCCTCAATAGAGATTTGGCGGGGTGCCACGACTTGCCCACTAGACCCGATGAATGTCATAACCCGGTGAGTTACGTTGGATAATCGATGTATAAAAATCATATCAATGTAACTTCGTTTCTCAGCCATCAAAACTGATAATAATCTGAATAATATTTGAACTCCAAATAATCTGAACTTGATATTTCCCTAATTTTTCTAATTCATCAAGATGTCAACTGTCAGTCAGGTGTGGACTTCCCAATAGAATATGTTTGCTTTTGTAAAACTGTGCATTCGTTAATGCTTGCTTGAGTGTGTAATGACCTCTAATTTCACATGAAACGCGCTGGATTTCCGATGAGTTCTTCAGTTCTTGGAAAGTCTGGTGTTGTAATCCCTGATTTTTCGAATGACTACATTGCCGTAGTGTTACTACTTGTTTTTTAGATCCAAAACGACTGCTTTTAAGACAGCATTGCCTTCTGATATCGAAATCTGATGTTAAGTATTAGAAATGTTGACTGTTCAGTGCCAGTCACAACAATTACTATTATTATCGGACTTCGCGATTTCACTATTTCTGCCACTTTGATCGCTCACGGAAGGTGGATTACTGCGTTTATAGACTAGGCCCTTACTTAATGCTCGCTCAGGATAGGAGTCGCAATTATTTTTAAAAGAAATAGTTTGTATAGGCCTTATTATTTAATTAATATTTAGAAGTATATAAAAGATGCAAAGCATGTCCATGTTAAATCACAAAAGTTTTAGTTTAATATTAATTTTGTTTGCATGTGTGCAATATTTCAGTAACATTAAGAATTCCGTAGTTTGATCATGCTTAGGTCTCCATGACGTATTAACTCCTCCCTGCCTCGTACAGTAACACTATCAATGTATATCAGCATGTTGCGCTGCAAGCTTTCTTGTTTCAATAAAGAAAAACAGTGTCGCTTTCTTTTACTGTACGAACCGGGGGATGGGCAAGTGTTCGCGAACTGTTTCTGGTGTGAGGTGTTGGCGACGACGCCAGCGGTGGGCTCGTCCCTTAGGCCTGTCCCTCTCGCTCCGCGCTCCATCACACGCCCTGAACCTCCTCTCCACAGCGACTATTAAGAAATTACCACCCGGGTGCTTTGGCTCCTCCTCGCTCTCGCAACGGCTTCATTTCCTTTCGCTTCCCAGCTGACATTATCCACCAACCAACAACCTATTATTCGTCATCCACGAAATTATTCAATTCTGTTCTCGAAATTGCTTTATCACAGAGGCACCTCCTCGTCAGCAGTTGCTTTTCTGGATCGCTGTGCCGTTTAGACCGCGCCCGCACAATCTGCTTGCTCGCCTGGGAAGCCGCCGCTCTTGAGTGCAACGGCAACTTCCCCTCACTCCGCTCTTATTTCCCCTCCGATTCCTGAAAGAGGCGCACACGCGGGGCGGGAAATAGAGGCTTCAGGCGAAATGCTTTGTAGATTTCTTTTCAAGGATTTGTATGTGGTTACTTCTGTTCTATTTATTGCTATTTAGGTTTATTTTCTTTTTACATTATGTCTTGTATTACATGTGTGCAAGTGGTAGGAACATGTTTGAATGACGAATTCCGTTTTAGCATAATGTGAATAAATTAAGTTTCTACAAGTTAATTTTTCTAGTTAGAGGCGTAGCCTTTTTAACGACAAAACCATTTGTTAACTCCTAAACTAAAGCTTTTACTTACTTTGTTCGTTATTATTATTATTATTATTATTATTATTGCAAATCTGTTAACGAATGTGGGGCTGCCGGGGAAATCTGCAATTTATTAGTGTTTTGGTCTTCCGTTTCTTAATGAACTTTATTACACACATTTTAATCATCATCAAAGTTATTTAGCTTTATAAATCAGCAGAGGAACAAACAAGCTAACAAAAGGTTCTCTTCACTAACTCTGAAGACTTTCTTATGCGTGCGTCGTCTTCACTCTTCTACTTTTTCTCTAAGATGTTGCCTGTCGCAATCGTTAATTTATCTGCTCGCTTGGCGTAGCATTATGTAACACAGGGCTGCTGTCTTTTTGAACTTCCCCTTCCCAGATCAGACATCTCGAAGCTTATTAAACAATATAGGAGAATAGGATGTCAGTTTGAATTTAATGTAATAGACCTGTTATTGAATATATCATTTTAATTAGAAATGTTAGAATATTTTCCATTATGTACCAGAGAAAGTCTCTCTTCAGTTGTCAGTTTACTACAAGATCAGTTCTTAACAAACTTCCGCAAAATACATAGTACGTGAACATACAGTGTTGGTATAAAACACAAGCATTCAATGCTATATAGTTTATTCGATATTTTTCTTCATATTTTTCGTGGCGCTTTAGTGGAAATAATTTATTCCACACGTCTACGTAACGGGGTGCTTTTGTGGTCGAAGGAGCTCGGGGCGACGAGAGGGTTTTTTACGATCGGGAGGGCGGGGCCGGCCCGGCCGCCGCGCCGCTTGCGTACATTTAGGCCTAATGCCGCCTAATTAGTCCCAGCGGAGCGGCGTAAAACGCGGCGTCGACGGCGGCCGTATCGCCTTTCGGGATTCGCCTTTCGAGCCACGTCCCTGCCCGCGCCCCGCCCGCTCCCAGCGCTGCCCTCATCTCTCGCTCGTATCCGCGCCCGAAACTCCCGCATTTCACGAACCTTCTTTTCGTCATGGAATTGCCAGTCAGGTTTAGTGAGCGAAAATGTCTTGCAGGTGATCTGAAACCAAATTCTACAACGGAATAATCTTACACGCTCGCTAAATAGTGTGTTGGAATTCTACATCGTTTTGTGTTTCAGTTAGAAGACGAAAATAATTATGTGGTTGCAGAGTAAAAAGTCATTTAATTTGCAGAATTACAAAAATAATTTAACGCTTATTTTGTAGTAAATTGGGTCGTGCCGTCGAGGTCTTCGTATGAAATCTGTAGAACCTCTTATTATATGCCATTAAGTATAGCAATAAGCCAACTTTTCCCCCGGTGTTGCGGTTGTATTTTGTGGGCCTGTAGAAGGGAACTTCAATAAGGATACGGTGAATATGTTCTACTCAACTTTCAATACGCTTTATCGACACATCATAATTTAGCGATCAAATTTGATCTCAAACAATTTTGAATAAGTGAAGTTCAAATTCATCAGAAAATTGTTATTACACACAACTACATTACAATGCCTATGCAAGTGCGAGAATAATTTTGCTAAATATATGTATTAGTTTTCTACGAGTACTGCGATTATAGTGTTTTGGTGGGTGTCATTTCCTCAAATTACTCGCGCTATAGCTCAAATAAACCTAATGTCGCTTCCCTCGCTCGCTGGTAGCCTTTGTTGGAGGCTGAATGCAGCCCTGTCGTCTTCCGGTTCTGTTTGGTGGGCGTGTCCTGGCGGCGGCGCGAGGTGTGCAATTTTCGGATTAGCCGCGGCCAGCCGCTCGCTCCCAGCGCCGCCGGCGCCCTTTCGGGCATTATGAGCTCGTTTTGGGGGGCGGGCCGGGCGGATATGAGACTCGTTACGGAGGCGTGCGTGAAGGGGCCCGCGCGAGTGAAGGACACGGAACCGCAGCGCGGAGCCGGGCCAGCCGCGTGCCGCCGGCTGCGCCGTTCGGCTTCCGTTGGGGATGCAGCCCGGCGTATTCCTCTGCAGCCCGGGGCGGCACCCTCTTCCACGGCTGGCCTAGCCCGCAGAGCTGTAGCTAGGACGGGGGCGGGGGGCGGTCCGCTCCGGGACGACACCATTTTAGGGGTGGCACCAATTAGAAAATTGTATAGTTGGACAATTATTATTACTATTATTATTGCTATTATTATTGCAATTATTATTACTATTATTATTATTATTATTATTATTATTATTATTATTATGAGTATTAGTGTTATTATTACTATGTATACCAGCATTATAAACGATCTTCTCTGTTGCAAGAATTGTTCATAATTGCGCATTTTACCACACAAATGATGATGTGTTAACATTTACGGCACGAATGATTGCGTCATCACGCATTAACCCAATTGCAGCGAGAGAATCATAGGGAAGATAAGAGGTAAACGGAACAGCCGACCACTGCTTTCTCACACAGATATCAAATATACGAGACGTTATACAAGGACGAAATTAAGTTTGATTCTCTTACACATTTATAATGTTATTCAGAAAAATAGCGTATGCAACACGTTTATAATGTTGCTTTTTAAACGAATTGCGTAAATTGCTATTAATTATTTATTTTAAAATTGTATCTATTAATTTACTAGTGATACATTTAAATCATGAAGTCTAACATAGCAAAGAAAAGGAATAATGTAAAGTAAAAACATAAAAAACATGCGTTTGTTAATTAATTACATATCGTTTTAGATTATATTGCAATTATTCTGAATTACATACCATTTTTAATATATTATAAATAAATGTCGTGTGAAAATATACTTGTATTTATGTTAAATAATGTATCAACTATTCAGTAACAGATATTTTTGTTTAATTTACGTGTGTGGGGTGATACCGTTAGCTTTGCCCTCGGTGACACCAACTGAATTTACGCCACTGTCTCAAAGCCATCGTGTTTATTATTGTGCATGCGAATGGTTCTTAATGAACAACAAGGTGACATATCAAGCATTTCGCCTTCGTGTCGTTAGGGATGAAACATTAAGTAGCTATAAACGTCACGGTCTCGCCAATCCTCCGCTACTTCTCCGTACAGCCGAGTCGTATGCAGGAAAACAGTGCCTCGCACCGAGAGAATCACCAGCAGAAGCTTTCCTCCGATTGAAATTGAAGTACATTTGACAGGTAATCAGCTGGGACGTGGTTATCCAATTTCAAAAATTGCAGCTCCCGATTGGATAACCGCGTCCCATCTGATCACCTGTCATAAGCACGTAAATTCCAATCGGAGAATAATAAGCGAACCGGGCGGGGTGCCTGAACTGAGCCGGCCAACGCGTATTTGACGACTGATTACGACCTCTTGTCAGCGGACAGTAGGTTGGCGCCGGATCTAGACATCTGGCAGGGGAAGATCTCCGCCACCTCCTGAGGAAAAATCTTGCATTACACTTACGGGACTGATGATCTCTGTAGTTGGCGTGCCCGGAACCACTAACAACCAACCAACCAACCAACCATGATCCCTTAGCAGCTCCTTGCGGTGGCGTTGTGGGCGCGCCAATGCTGAGGGGGTGCTCGCCAACAGTGCGCGTGCAGGCCGAAAAATAAGGCATTTTCATATTGAGGCCCCGTTTCCCGGTTGCTTATGGATTGTAAATTGCTTATGCCATCGATACATATTGCAGAAACTGATAATTCTAGCTATTATGTGCAGGAACGTAGCTTCAATATGTAGTAACGTAGGATTAATACGTCGTACCAGTGCTTGATTTATAGAATTTTATGTCTTGGAACGCACAACTCAATAATTATTACTTCAATAGAAATAGTTTTATATTTGAAATATGATAATTATACAGCATACTTTATTGCAATTGGTAAGAGTGGTCGCACTGGCTCTTAATAAATGTAATGATGATAAGTAAAATTAGTGGTAGTACAAAATGGCACAGTCTTTCCCGTATTAGATTTCTATTTCCTTTTGTCTTGGCAAGCTATTCGGACTTGCCACATACTCTTTCCAGCTGCTCTGCACGAGCTGTTCTACAGAATATCCTTCCAACCCGCACAGGTACAGTATTATGTACTAGTATGTCTTCTCAGTGTTTAGAGTGTGCTGCTTATACTGAACATTTGTGTAGCGAGGTCATGAATGCTCGCAAAGATTATGCCGACCACATCCACATAAGCGCCTTTATATGTGATGTGATGTATAAAAATCTCTAAAGTATACTCTTATGAATGTACACAAAATACTTAATTAGTTTGCTCAATGTAGTCCCTATCAGCAGGTTTCAAACTCTGATAAATCCTCTTTCAAAAGATTGAGAGCATGTGATGTAAGCATTTCGGCGTCCGTTCTGCGTGTTGTCGAAAGCCCCAGATTCTAACGGATAATGCAAACATTCGGACACTCAGAGGTTTTTTAAAATTCATCGGTATTTCACTTCTCTGCTTCTTTATGTATCGCGCAGTGAACTTTGGCATCCTGTGTTCTCTCCCACATTACTTGTCTATTGTAACCACGTTTCAGTTATTTACTTTTGCTTTCAGATTCTCCTTTAACAAATCAACTTCATCTTTTTTGTTTTTTCCTTCAATGTATACTTCGTTATAAATTTAGACATTCGCATCCTTTCGTTTCTTTCTATATCATTTCACCCTGCCTATATTGTATTTTGTTTTAAATTAATACCTCTCACTGTACGTTCCCTCTGTACTCTTTCGTCTAAGTCTTCATTCCAGAAGAGCCATCAACTATCTTTGGGCCCAAAATCTCACGTAATATTTTTCTGTTCGAAGTTAAGCATTTGTGACAATTCTTCTTTTTTACTGCCATGCTTCAACCTTATCCACAATTTACGTTACACTGTGCTGTCCAGGATCGTCTTACGTTTCTTGAGAGTATTCTCAATTTGAAAAGCCAGATGAACCCAACACCGTCTATTATCTGACTGTATTGTGTTCAAGATACGCTCTTCTTCGTTTACTTTGTTAGACAACAACAGAAATGTAAAAAAATAATCATTTAAAAGTGTGATGACAGATTTTGTAGTCTTCTCCACTTTTTAGGTTTTTGTTTATTTGGCTAAGTTCTTTCTAAACTCACTGTCCAATTTAATTAGAATTTGCTGGTATGTGTGGATTTGCTAGAATGTTGATCGTGATGTTTTAGATGTAAAAAGTAGTGTAATAAAAATGTATTCTAGTATGTATGACTCACACCAAATCGAACCGATTTGACGAGTTCTCCCAAATTTTGTACGATTGCATTCGAACCATTTGTTTGATTAGATTTCTTTTTAAAGATAATATGAAGTTTTAGTAATCGGGGGATTAAATAGTTGTATGTTTGTAACCATAAACTACATTATGTATAAACGTATTCAGTATTCGATAAATCTTTGCAATTATATTTTACTCACTGCTAACATTGACTAATTACCTCATTCAAACAATTCATATTCATTCTTGAAAAAATAAATATTATACATCTTTTCTTTTGAGTTGGGGTGGATGATAAAAATATTTGTGTGCATGTCTACAAGAAAATGCGTATTTAAAAAAGAAGTTGAGTGCTGCATTTTTTTATATGAGATGAGTAAAAAGAGAGGAAGTTATTCAAATTATTAAAGACTATTTTTATAAATCGTAAATCACAATTATAGTGTGTACAATTTTATCCCTCGAATCTCACTACCTAGTAGTAAGGATGTTGTGCGACAAAACCCAGAAAGCCCCATCAAGTTGTGCATCGTTTTGGGGCCGGCGTGTCCTTTCGCAGAGGGGGTGCACCCACGAGTGGGTGAGCTTTTTTTTCATTTTGTCCCCTCCACAGTAACCCTGTGGAGAAGAGGAATTTATTTTTCTTTAAATTATGTACATTATACTGCTGCCTTGCGGCTTAAGCAGCTAGAGGAGGGACTTTTTCTTACTGCTAAGTTTTACATTCTAGTCCTAAAGTGAACTTACTTGCACATTGGCATTACTAACTTACACTAAGATCAGTTTTGTTAATACTATAATACTACGGACATTGTTATTTTACGGGTGAGATATTTTTTAAGTTGGCCAGCCGTGCCCGGCGCTGCCGCGTCCTTCGTCCCGCGGGCAATTTGGCCGCGGAGGGCCGGGCGTGTTCCCGCCAGGGGCGCATTAGCATGACGGAGCGCCCGCGCGCCGGCCGGCGCCTCCATCCGGCGCCCCGCCGAGCCCGCGCGCGCCGCGTGTACTGGCGTAATTTTTATCCGTGTTCTTGTCGTAATGGACTCGCCCGTACAGGCCCCGCGGTAACGAACATAATCAGAGTCACTCGGCGCTTTATGATTCGTTCGTAAGAGAACGGCTCCGACGGCGAGCCGTTTCCCGTCGTTAACCTTTGCCTCCTCGGCTCGAGCAGGAGGCGCTCCGTCATTTATTTTGGTATTTTTTCCACCCCAGCGGAAATTAAAAAAAATTGTTTGTACCTCGCGAGTAATTGAAAGAAATTGGCTTTCATCTATACGGACAGCTGGACAATCCAGAAAATGTATGTACTTCCATTATCTGATTTTCGATTATGTGAAAATAAAATTGTCCAGGATCTGTTTGAAAGTAATCAAATAATTCAAATGAATGTAAAAAAAATCAGTAACAGGGCTCTAACATACTATATCGGAATGATGTAATTCATTTATAGAATTGATTTGAGAATAATTTTGAATTTATCACTGGAAATGTGAACAGAATGTAGAAAAGAAATACAGTTTTTTTAAAAGAAAATTAGAAGAGACACTTTTAACTTCATTTTTTGTGCTTTTTAATGAAGCTGATACTATGCTTTCATATGTAATGTTAGATTGCGTATTTCACAAAATATTTCCACAATTATGAACTGCCATCAACAAAAATCTTTCTCAAGGCAAGCTCCAAAGCAGAGGCACTGCACGTATCTACACTACCCTCCAATAAGGGGATGCTATGGGCAACACCCGGAGTTGATATGAACACATTATAAGGAGTGCTATAACAGCAGTAAGGGTATCATAAACTCATCTTAATAAGAAAAATACATTTAAATGGTTCGTGCAAACATCTCGGTGGACCTTTGGCAACGCATGAAGTACAGGGACCCATGAAGCACAGGCGTTGAAACTTTGGGCGATTGTTTTCTGTTGGTTCGCAAGATCTATTTCCTGTTCGGGTCTGGTAGTAAGGGTTTTTTGTAATAAGTTGAAAACAATTAGAAAATCCTAGCCGTTGGTGGAACTTCACATTAAAATCATCATTCATCTTTTATTTTTTGTATTTTTATTGTATCTTGTATTATGATATAAGATACTTTTATGTATCTTGTATTTTATTGTAGAGGGTTTGGACAAAATAATATGAGCACTTGACGTATATAAAATATCTATTTATTAATAAGGTGTTGGGCCAACATTTTCTTTTAGAACACTTGCAATTCGTCGCGGAATATATTTGTAGAGTGTGTGAATAGTTTCCAATGCAGTGTTTTCCCATTCTTGTATCAAAACACACGCCAATTGCTTCAACAATGTTGAAGTTGGAAATATGATCTTCACTCTCTGCGCGAAAACGCCTCAAAACGGTTCAATTTTGTTCTGATCTGGCGATTGTGTTGGCCAGGGAAGATGTTTGATGATACTTTCTGATACTCCGCAAGCCATACCTGAACTTTCTTTTGTTAAGTATTTGCATTATCTTCTTGGAATATGGCCGTGTTTGCCAACAACGTGCTAATTATTGTATATGCTTCGTTGTTGAGGATGTTGAAATATTGTTTCGAAGTATTCTGGCCATTGAAGGTAATGATAGGACCAGCTGAATACCACGATATAGCGAAACCTCCCCTATACTTCACTGTAGGCAGCCGGCAAGCAGCATCGCAGGCTTGTTTTGTGGTTCTCCATACACAAACCCTACCGTTTGTAGAAAACATGGTAAACCCGATTCATCGGACCATCCCACACTATTCCAGTCATCAAGTGAGTAGGTTTTATGATCGTGACTCCACTTCTTTCGCAGCTTGGCGTTGGCTTCCGTTATGAAAGGTTTCGCAGTTGTAGACCGTCCATGAATGTTAGCTTTGTGAAGCTCGCTCAGTACTGTTTTTATGGAAAGAGTATTGCACAAGTGAGTGTCGAGTTCTCTAGTCACTTTTGCCGCGGGATTTTTACGTTTTCTGGGCGCAAACCTTTTTAATGTCCATTGGTCTCTGTCACCTAACTTTTGCTTTCGCCTTTTATTCCTCTTCGCCGATGATTTGTCCCATGTTTTGTGTACGATGTCATTACCATGGACAATGCCGCTCTTGAAACGTTAAAAAGTTCAGCTGTTTTCGACGCACATCCTCCCGCTAACCGTGCTCCAACGATTTGCCCTCTTTCGTAGTCTGAGAGATCTCACATTTCGTGGCGATTTTTCGCATAATCACACATGCAGCCGCGAAGCATAGTTTACACGTCCACAGTGGCACTAATATGCAAAATGATGTTCTATATTGCATTGTGTGTGTATTCTTTTGTCCAATCCCTACATATTCTATCATAATAAATAATATACTATTTGTACACATTTCCTTTTAATTTACGTTTTATCAACCTACATAAAAATATGTGTTATTCGAGCTTGTCGGTTTTCTCATGGTGTGTCTTGACTCTCCTTATTCTCGATAATTAAGGTTCTACTGCATTATAAAACATGTATTTTGCGTCATTTCGTAATCTAAAAAATGTTTGTTTTAATAGGGTAGATTGAAGTATTAGAACATACAAGCTAAATGCAACGCATTTCACAATTGATTGCATTGAAATAACGTATTCTTTTCAAAATTCAAAAGCTCCATTAGAGGTATTTCCATGATGGTGATAAAGTTGAGCAACTGAGTAAGTAAATTAAAGCTTGTTAATTTTAATTTTTTAAGCAAGTTGAGTTGCGGTGACTCACCCATAAAATAATACCTGAAGTGAATTTTCTCACACCCAAACAAACCATGAAGGAGGCTGTTGGAAACAGAGTCCTCCTCCAATTGTGGATTTTTAACTTCGTGGAACGGTGAGCAGTATGGAGAAAACTCAGAGTTGGTTGTCATGTGATGCGCGTCGTGGCGTCGCATTGTCTTTCATGTTTAAATTGTAAATACTGTCATCTGGGTAATAAAGCTGGGCGACGGACGTGTTTTACTCAACGAGGGGTCGGCACAGCGCGGTGCATGCCGAGCGGCGCGGAGGCAGGCGGCGGCGGCGGCTGCTACATTCCTGAGCGCGTCCCCGCGCCCTCCGGGATTATACCGCCACTGCCGACGCCCGGCTCCATCCTCCGCCGCCCGTCTCAGCCCACCCATCCCCGCTCGCCCGTCCCCGCCCGCCGCCGTCCTCCGACGTCCACCCTCCGTCCCCGCCCGCCGTCCTCCACCCGTCCCACCCTCCCGTCCCCGCGCCGCCCCGCCGTCCCGCCCGCCACGCCCGCCGACCTCCACCGTCCTCCCGCCCGCCGTCTCCGCCGCCCGTCTCGCCCGCCCCCGTCTCCGCCCGCCCACCGTTCTCCGCCGCTCGCTCGCTCTCCGTCCGCCCTCCGTCGTCGCCTCCCTCCGTCCGCCCTCCGTCCGCCCTCCGTCGTCCGCTCTCCGTCCCGTCTCCGTCGCTGTCCGTCGCGCCTCCGTCGGCCCTCCGCCCTCAGTCGGCCCTCGTCCGCCCTCCGTCGCGCCTCCGTCCGCCCTCCGTCGCGCTCCGTCCGCCTCGGCGTCCGCCCTCGTCCGTCTCCCGTCCGCCCTCCGTCCGCCCTCCGTCCGCCCTCCGTCCGCCCTCCGTCCGCCCTCCGTCCGCGGGAGGCACCGTTGGAGTTAGCTGAGGGCAATACCGGGAGGTCCCACGGTTCCGGTGCCGACGGCGGTCGCGCGTTTTCGACACTAGTTTAGCTACGACGAATTCAGCCACTGTCAGAGGAGAATTCTAGTGATCGGCTAATCTCGTCGGAAGCTCCGATCGAGACCAGGCGAGTAACGAAAAACGGACCGCGGGCGATATTTCTTTCTTCCTTGTTTCTTCGCCGTACACGCAAGCAGACACAAACACTTACTCTTCAATGCACCACACTATCACACATGTGAGTAAATCAATCGGGAGCTTATAGCGTGTCCCGGGTGGGTGAGTGTCCCGCTGGCGGATATACCTTGAAGCGTGAAACTCCCGCGAACCAGACTTGCAGGTCGCCGCTGGATCTCAGGGTCTGGCGAATAACACCGGCACTCTCTGCGTTGTAACATTCACCACAGATTCAGACAACAGACAGATTCAAATGACAACAGTTGTCGCTCCCGGAAACATCCCTCGGTTATTGAAAGCCGCAGAGGGAAGGTTTCAGACCCGCGACTCGTAGCCTTCGCATTCCGTGCAATGACGGTCATCACGGATGGGCAATTTTTATCCACAAAAGGCACCGACTGAATCCCACACTTGAAAGGTCCTACTAAATCCTAAAGTTCATGTCCGTTCTTCCCATTACCCCTATTCCGAGTCGTTCGTTGTCGTGCCGAATTTAGTTTCAAATACAATCGGTAGTTCACGTTGGCTATCGTTGACAGTCGCCGTTTTTGTATTGCATATGGTCCGTTTAGTTGTGTGCTCACATCGTTTTAGTCTTGTAACGTTCGGGACTACTCATCGCATGAATTTAAAATTTCATTGGAAAGGATTTAGGATTTCATAGGGAAGTGGGTTTCTTTTTCTCATCACGTAATTTTCGACACGTGTGTGTTGCCAGTGTGGGAGATTCCGCCGACTCTTTTAATGAGATTCTGTTTGCATGTGAGGCTTTCTTTATTGTTTTGTGAGAACTATTGAATTTCGTATTATTTAACCATCACTGACAAGGTCGTCAAGCATTGTGTTCGGCTGAGGCAAATGTAGCAAAAAAGCTAAAGCCTACTTTTCGAAAGAGATTAAGTTGTGTGTCTGGTGTAAATGGAATTGAATAATGGTAAGTGTAAATTAATTTCATGTAAAATTACTCATGTATGAACTTTATGAATATTCGTGATTGAATTCAACACGTCTGGAGTATCTATTCCGTCTGCTTTTACTTTTTCGAATTTGAGTGAACACGTTGCTGCAAATTTCCCTTCAGACCTGTTCACCCATCGTGAAAATTGTATTTCTGCGAAAAGAAATTCGTAAATTGACGTCACTATGGAATATCAAAGAAACATTACGTAAATTGGCAACACGAATAGTCAGAGACTTTTAACTCAGCCTTATGATAGTCTTGCCCACATGAACATGCTGAAATTTTGCCTACGCCTACGTGTATGCATAAGATACGCGGGACACGTAAAACGCCAAGCACCCGATAAGGGGCTCAGAATTATGAAACTGTAAGTGCCGTGTATGCTTCGCGTGTTTTCTTTTTTTTCTTTTTTTTCCTGTTTCCGTAGAGTCATAGCTTGGGGACAGGGCAGAGAAGATTTTCGTGTCCTGGAACTCCCTCACAGCCCCGAACAGGTGGCCGCCTTGATGTGCCTCGAAAGTTTTGTTACACATCTTTTTGTTTTTCTTTCGAAGGAATGCGCCTTCGATTTCGCATGTCAAAAATGTTACATAAGACCTACACATCGTATACGCAGCTGACTTTGAGGTTCCAAAGCAATTTTAAACCAAACTGTAAATGAAGAAAAGATGTACTACCAGTCCTTGATTAATAAAAATTTAGATTCCGGAAAGCGCCCAAAATTCATTCTTAATTTAATAGAAATAGTTATGTATTTATAATATAATTATATAATAATTTCCGAGGAACCGAAACGCCGTTCCGTCGCGTTCCGTCACAAATCAAGCCCTTCGTACTAGTAAAAAGAAAGTTATATAATGTCGCACAAACTTAAATTCCCAATTATTTTGATGGAAAAAACGTTTTGATAAAGACACTTATTAAAATTTAGGCCATTGACATTTATGTTAAGAAAGATACTTCATTATCCCATAAATTGCACAAATTGCTAAAAAAATGTCTATAGTTTAACCTCTAAGAAAATAATACAAATATAGTCTGAAATCAACCAAAGGATGCAAATGTTTACTCAAGATGTCTTCACGCTTCAGAACTTTAAATTGAGAGCCACCGTTAAAACAACCTTTAAAATAAAATTCTTATCACGAGTTTAATTTGTAATAACGCAGTGTATACCTCGTTGACAAAAAAATAGACTTGGCCGACGCTTGCTGAAACAGTGCGCAACATGTACTTGAGCCAACGTGAGACAAGGAAAGGACAGTACTCGAGGAGGCTTTGAAAAAGGGATCAATTGATTTATGGAATATGTCGTCATATCTATTTTCATTACTTAACCAGTGAAATGTGAATTTTTTACGATTAAAGCATGTATTAATGGGGCCAAAGCCGAACGTTGCAGAGTGGCTTCTGCATTTTTTTTTCAAGATTTGTTTACTTTTATGTAATGGTTCTAATAAATCACGTCGATATCATTGGTCCTAGGTTAAACCGCGTCTGTGGAGAAATTCCCCAATCGTGAACACGCTTCGCAGGCCTGTCTCGTGTCTGCTGGCGCTGATACTGATTGCCACAGAAGAATGCGGCGGGTTTTGCCCGCTCAGCTGGCTTACCCAAGACCGCGGTCGCCCGGCGAGACCCCTCGCCCGAGACACGCTACCGGTTTGCCTCGTTTGCCTGTTAATTTACCTAGCCACGTTTAAAACAGGGAGGTATGCAGCTATAAATACGCCGTAATGGACAAGTTAACTCCCAAATTATACTCATTTTAATTTCTGATGAAAAGCTGAAAATGTTTTCGGAACAGTGTGGGAGACTTTCGTAATATTTGTCTGTGGTAAACAACTCTCGACACAGAATATCTCGAGACAATTGTAAGGAATTACAAAATTCATATTCGGCTTAATCGAATAAGAACTAACAAGACCAATCTGGGTTTTCTGTTTTTGTAATTTTAGGAATATTGGAATCTGCTGGTCAAGTTTCTTACCACCTACATCTCATAAAGTGAGAATATGAATAAACATTAAAATAATGATTGTTTTAACTGAAAATTTATAATTATCATTCCAAAATTAGAAGCAATTGTAATCACTGCAAAACGTACTGTGGTCATGACGATTCCAAATCCAGTAAGTCAGTTGCTGAAACGCCAAATCCCATAAACCATTCATTCTTTGCATTCGTATTAATCATTCATTATGAAATGCAATTATCATAAAAGCGAGAGCTTTATGTAGCAATAAATCTAATATTGTCTTTCTTATTTTTTTTAAACCGTTTTAAAAAGAATGTAAATTTACCTTCACCCTGGAAATGATGTGAAAAGGAAACACCTTTAAAAATAAAGCACATGAAACTATTATATTTAATTTTCAATTACAGGATGGTTTTTTAGTAAAATAATTTATAGTAACTATTGCAATGATGAGATGGTTGGTAAAGCCTATCGTTGTCATTTTTATCAAATTGATGTATATGTGTTTGTTTTTTTGTAATTATGAGTCTTGTTACTCGTAACTTCGAATTCCTTTAACTTTCTGTATAACTTAGATGTAACATAGATTCCTAGTTCGTAAAAAGAGAAAGTATTGTAATCGTGCACTGGAAATTGGCAATTTGTCGACAGAAAATCTCATATTCCCGGGCCCTGGTTACGAAAAAATGGATAAATATTGTTTGTAGCTTTTAGTAGAAGTGATATATGTTTGTATTAGCAGATTCGAAGAACCGGTATGCTGGTCAAGGTTGTCTTTCGTGTCTGATCTTGAAAAAAATCTTCTTTTCCTTACCAATGTTGTGCAATTTGTAACCCTACAGCTTCCCTTCATAAAGTGGCAGTAAATACAAGTTTCTTCGGAGCAGTTTGCGGTGTGTTTAAAGGTTTCAACATTCCCCGCAGAATTGATTACGATTTAACTGTTTACCACCAGTAGGGGTAGAAGATTCTTAGGGGACGGATTTGAAGAATTGGACAGAATTTGTGGGGTTTTGGTGTTTACGAACCAAGAATTCCTGGTTAGAGAAAGGAATGTCATCAAGAAGAAATTGTCAGCATCCTTCGATTTATCAAATCTGTTACCAAAAAACAACGATTATAATCCGATTTAAACGAAGTGGCACTTGAAGGTCACGTGCTGGACGGAGAGAGGGACAATGTCATCTAAACGGGAGCTTCGTTACGATTAAAATTTTTGGTATTGCAGCGTTCGATTGGATGACAAAGCTCGTGACCTGGAAGTGCCACTATGTTCAACTCGTAGTATAATTTTTGTTCGATTTCTCGCGCGAAAGTGGTCCGATCGTGCGCTGTTCTTGGCTTTCCAAGTGAAACCCGAAGGTATGCTGCTCTTGCCCAGTGTATGTGTGGTGATGGGGGGGGAGGGGGGGGTGCAGAGGTCGGCCAGCTGGCGCAACTGTGGCCTGTTCGAAATTCCCCGTTATACAAAGCGCCGCTTCGACCGCGGCTGCCTCCTTTTGAAGGGCGGGGCGGAGGGGAGGGGGAAGCCACTTTTGTGGCGGGGGGGGGGAGGACGGCGCGTGGCCGGGGGCGGCGCGCGCGAGTGGGCGCAAGAGCCTCGGGCGAGGGGGCGGTTCCCGCTCCGTGGGTGGCCCCGACGACACACTCTGTGACGTTCTCGAGAGTGTTTCATGTATGGCTTTGTCAATGTCTAGTTCGCAGTTTCGCAATGATGTCTGTGATGTTTCTTGAGAGGCTAGTTGGATGAGCTATTGTCAATTGTGACTGAGGTCTAAAATTAACTTTAAAACTTTTAGGAGGTTAGTTTTCTAAAGGTTTTCGTAATAAAAATATTTATAATCAAGAAAAATGAAATTAGCAGTAATTAATTTGTGCAAAGAACATCGTCGACTAATCTTGAAATGAAGTTTTTTGAAGTTACAGCGGTATTCGTTGTTATACGGAATTTTGGTATCTTTTCATATGGTATTTTCAATCCTTTAATTTTGGAGGTTGAAAATCATTTCAAGGAGCAGTTTAGAAAGAAACATTGTAAGGAAATAGTTGTAATGAATGTTAAGTAACAGAATAAAAACGTTGCATTTAAATTGTTTATTTATCCTAGTACTCGCAGAACGTGAAAGAAAACTATGCAGTCTCCGGCTGTGAGAGAGATCTCTGTTTCGTTAGATATCTAGGAACTCGAGAAAAATCCAAAAAAATGAAACCGTTTCTGTTTTGACTGATTAAATTATTCTGCCTATTCTACTGTGCGTATCCACTGACAGTTTACAACACAACTGACATCTTGCGAAGCAAGACCCTAAAAAGAGGGCGCCTGTCATTAAATATTTGGTATACTCGCGTAGCGTTATAGAACAGCAACCTTTTTTATATGTGTGTAATGCAAAGAGCTAAAGAACTGTGTATATGTTGTACGTGTATATATACTGTACAATATTATTTCAGTACCGGAGAACACTGATTTTGTTGTAATATTTAATTTATCGTGGCGTTATGAGAGAGTATTTTATTTGTTCTTGATTAGCGTGCATGCTTCATAGTGGAAAGTATTTTGTGTGGCTGCATCCATCTGCTTTTTTGCTGCTGCAAGCGGTTTTATCTAATTCAGAAAAAATATTTCATTTAAATTAATGGTGATATTTCTCACCTACAGTATTGTTTCCAAACCTGCTCATTTTAACGGAACACTGTATTCAAAACGTTTCTCGATATAAGAATGTGCTGTGATTACCGCACACAGTGGAACCCCGCAAATCCGAAATTTCGGATGGTCCGAACAATATTCGAGATGGAGGAAAAATAAAGAAAGTAAATAAAATACTTATTTGTAGTGAAAAGAAGGGATTTTATAATTACTGAAGAACTAATGAACTTAAAACAAGTCCAAATGAAACGTTTATTGCGCTGATAACTACGGTGTACAAGACATGTTTATGTAGCAGTAATTGTCACTTACAGGAACACGCAAATTTGGTACTCTTTTTTTTTTTTTTGTCGTGAGGAACTGAACCTGCTTGATGATGCGATGTGATGATGCAATCGCTACGCTACGTTGCCATTTTCTCACACCGCACGCTACTTTGCATTGCGTCTCGTAATCCTTTAGATGTATTTGTATATGTACGGTACATTTTTTTATATTTAATCCGAACAGACCACTCCCCCAATTAGTTCGGAATAGCGAGTTTCGACTGAATATAGAACTTTTCTTGGCGATCGCAAATGGCTGCTCACCTCAAGTGAGCGTTCTTCCCGGGCGGTTTGGGTGGTTTGGCGCGGGGTGCTGGCGGAGGGAGGCTAAAGTTGCGCTCTCCCCTTCCAAGGTGCTCGCAGCATCTCTTCCAGCGGCAGCACAAGCCGCTGCCATCGGTATTGTATCTCCTTCTGGGTGATTGCCCGGACCGCTCTTCTACTCCGGGAGTGTTCTTTTGTACTCGATCTGCCAGGGTCTCGGTTCTTTCGTGCTGGGAAAATAGAACTCTATAATGCCCCACTTCTTGTACTGAAAGATAGATAATAATTTATTCATCTTCGGCATCACGGTTTCTGGAGCTGATCTAGCGGCATAAATTGATGTAACTTTGAAAAAACCGTTGTATCGCCGTTTTAAATTTCTTACCTGTAGCTATTACATTTGCATAGTACCTCATTCTGCACTTTGTGAAAACTTGTGCAGGAATGTTTGTGCCTCTTTTGCTTTCGCAAATGGCGAGACGTTTTTAACTTTTCTATCATTTTTTTAGGTTGTAAAATATGAACTCTACTTAGAGTTAGGTGCTTTGTTGTTTTTATTCCCTGACTCTATGAACATCGATCATTGCCATAAGGGCAGGGTGTATGGACTGAGAATTCGTTATCATTGCAGTAGATATCTTTTTGTAATCCTTACCGTGGTAACCAATACGTAAAAACGTGTTCCGCCTGATATAATGTGTACCTACACTAGTCGGCATCTAACCCATTTTAAAATATTGGTGTTGTTAATATCGTGACCCATTTATAACTTCCGTAATGGTAGTCAATTCCCACGCATCCGGACAAATATTATTAACTCTCATTGTGACATTTGCAAAACAAGCAGGAATCTTGATAAATTGCATGAATAATTTACGAATATTGGCAACGGTTGTCCCCGACATTTTACTTTCCGTACTAAACGTGTACTGACGAAGTTGCGTAGTACATACCAAAATAAGCAATGTCGCCAAAATTCGATATGGATGTTTTGACAGTATACACGTTGTAGAGTCTGTGATACCAAAAAAGCAAATATCGGCAAAAGTCTGTGTTGTTTTTTACTTCTATCCGTCTGAATGTCTTTGGACAACACTTGGGCAAACCCATTAACGGATTATATTCAGTGGACGAATCTTGACGTATTCAAGTTCTCTCACTCACGCACTCTGATTGTCATAATTTCACTCGTGGAATAGTCCTATTAAATACCACTCGCGCTTTGAAAATTCTCAGATTAATCCCCTGCCCTCTTCGCGAGTCAGGAATTTATCGACAGTTCCAAAGCACTCGTGGCATGACGTATGACAATTTCATCATTGGTCCCATTACAAAGAAGCGTGGCAAGATTATTGATAATTGCGACGTGCGTCTGCTTCGAAACATTTGGTGTTTTCTGTACAACGTGTATAATAGGCCGCTGTATTGATTCAATTAATGAGTGTATACCCTGATCAGAAAGTCGTTTCATGACAGTTTCCACGAAGCTGCCTCGTGGCACGCGCGGGCACCTGAGAGACGTCTCCGGGCGCAGCGCCTGCCAATAATTAATCTGCGGCGATGTCCGGGGGGCCGCGTGCGGCGTGTCGCCGTGGGGCGCGGGCGGCAGCGCTCGTTTGTCCAGGGGCTTCGGGCCGCCAGGTGGCGCGCTGCGCACTAAGCCCTAGCAGCTGGAGGCGCTCCTCCACCCCCGCTCGACTCGCGCCCAGAACATCGAATGCAACGGTGCCGGCGTTCATGTAAAGTACGTTCCGCCTTAGAAAGGGTCTCCGGGGAGGAAACGTCGAAACTTCGAAAATAAGCTCTTTAGACAATTTTAAACATGTTTTGTCGAATTAACTACGTGGGTATTCCGAATGGCTAAGCCGCTCCAAGCACTCAAAAGTTGGTTTGAAGAAATGCTTTACAAACAAAAATTTGCATTGCAGAAACATATAAACACTCCAGAAACATGTAAATTATTTATTATTTACAAAATATATTATATTTGTTCAGAAAGAAAAATTAACCGAGAATTTTTAAAAAAAGGGAGTCGAAATGTATAAATTGGGTGCTTTTTTATTTCTATGTTAATTTTTTTCTGAACAAATATGTTAATGTCTTTTGTAAATAATAAACAATTTACATGTTTGTGGAGTATTTATATGCTTCTGGATTGCAAATCTTTGCCTAGAAAACATTTTTTCAAACCAACTTTCGAGTGCTTATAGCTCCTTAACCAATTGGAATATCCCAGTAGTTTATACGACAAAATGTACTTAAAATCGTCTAAAGAGCTTATTTTCTAAGTTTCGACTTTTTCTCCTCGGACACTCTGTATAACGAAAATGATGTGCGACGGACGTGATTCAGGCACGTACCTTACCTTATCCGCCCTGGGTCTGGATGACAAAAAACTAGATTTTCTGGTGTTGTGTAGTGGAAGACCTCCCATTTTGCTGTCTCCGAATTTGAGAAGACTGGAATAATGTTAGATTTTTTATGATTATTATATGATTCGAGTTATACTATATCGGTGTGTAGACGATAATCTAAATTGACTGGAGGAAGATACAATTGAGAATACTTTTTCATGTCTCGGGGACAAAATGCATCCACTGAATGTAATTTGTTTCCCTGTGTTGGTGACTGTAAATGGATTGACTTCCCGTGGTATTGAGTACTGTCGTATTCTATTTCCTGGGGGAGTCTCCTAGTGAAGGGCGCTGCATTTGCGGAATCCGGTGGCCGCTGTGCCTCAAGGGCGTCGCGTCACGCCCACTGCCCCTCAGGCGCCTCGGCCTTGGGGCAGCGTCCCTTGTCACCGTCCACAGCCCCGTCCCGCCC
>BOPP01000179.1:0-67032 GCA_017312745.1 Gryllus bimaculatus | reverse complement strand
GATGAGGAGAGGGAGGGGGTGGGGGGTGGAGAAGCGCGCTAACGCAATTCTTCGCGCGCGCGTCGACGGCCCTAATGCGACGCGAAGGGCGCGCCCTCGCTCTCGCCCCTGCGGGGTGCTTCGCGCGCGCGTCTCTCTTGATGCGCGCCGGAGAGGACGCGGCCGCCGCCAGCGCCCCTCGCGGCGGAAAGCCGCTTCCGCGGCGAGAGAGGGCGGAGGCGCGTTCTCGCCATGCGACGGGCTGAATGCAAATCACGTCGGAAAGGTTCCGAAAGGGAACGAGGTCACACTAATTGGCGTAATTGCTTTATTGAAAGATATTCGATATCAAGTTTTCTTTTTCGCCTTGTCAATGATGTATAAATATAATGGTATTATTTACCCAATGAAAATTTATTTTACGTCCGTTCATTGCAAGGAAGATTTAGTTCGTCTTTCTGTTCATTAACTGCATCGTACGAATTCACGTCCTACTTCCACCGTCTTTATGTTTCTTGGTATATTTTTCTTATAACTGTAATTATTGTTGCTTTCAGTTCGTTTATTTTTAATCTACTGTCTTAAGAATGCAGTTTCCTACACACTTCTCTCTTAGAATAAACAGTTAATAAGTAAACGTGTGAGGAAATTACAGTTACTCCAAGTCATCAAAATCTAATCATCGTTCATCAAAAATCGGTGCACTCGGCAGGAACTTACCGATTTGCTGCAAACGTGGTGAGATGTTGCACATCATCGACTAAGCCTTTTTTAGCGGCGTAAGAGGCCGGGGATTGAGTGTGTGACGACAGGCCCACAACCTAAGACACGAAGAGCCCAAACGGCTGAACTGATCGTTACGACATCGGGTGACATGTGTAGAGCATTTGGAGCTCTATGTCTAGGCAACGCGTTTAAGAGACGCCACATGTTAGGGATGAGGGAGGCTGGATGGTTTTATCATATCCCCCCCCCCCCATATTTACTCGTGCAGACACCAGAGACGCTCGCAGGCGGCTGCAGAGGATATTAGACGGTGTTCATTCACACG
Organism: Gryllus bimaculatus; assembly: GCA_017312745.1. NCBI lineage: Eukaryota > Metazoa > Arthropoda > Insecta > Orthoptera > Gryllidae > Gryllus > Gryllus bimaculatus. Next base: position 66,002 of record BOPP01000179.1, on the reverse strand, counting down.
CATGTAGGATCTGGGGGTCCACCATGCACAAGGGAGAGGGAGGATTCACGGATTGTGCGCCAGATCCAACAGCATCGATAGGTGCTGCTCAGCGGGCTGTGCAGCTGCTCAGCCACGTTCTATAAGTGCCACGAGCATCGGCAGGCGGTTGGACGTCTCGGTGTTCTCCTCACCATGTTCGGCAAGTACACGAAATATCTTTGACTGCCACAGAACGTCACTTGCCGAACAGAGCATGAGAGGTTGCCTAACAATCAGGGGGAAGTGCATTCTATGCGACTTAGTTAAATGAAATTTCCGAGCCAATGTTCATTAGGAAAAAGTTATCACCTTCGTTTTTTCTACAAACCTTACAAGTTTGTGACATTAATGCGGTATGTATCAACTAAGATTACACATAAAATTATACACACATATAATACATATATACATATAAACTATATATACATATATATATACATATTACATAGTATACATATATATACATATATATATAATAATATACAATATATATACATATATTACCATATTATATACATGATATACACATATACTAAGATTATGACTACATTAGACTTCCTAGTCTTTATTGCTTAATTCAAGAAAAACTCTGAATCTGTTTTTACGCATCTATTTAATTACGAGTTGGTTTGTCAGCTTGGATTTCAATTGCAAATTCGAATGAGATCTTCTTATGGTGCTCAGGCGGTGACGAGTTCCGTGCTGGTGGATTTCTGAACTGACTAAACGCGCTCGATGCGAAGGGGGCGGAGGGGCTGAGGTCATCGCATCGCTGCGCCCTTGATGTAATTTATGACGGAGGGGCGGCGGGTAACTCGATGAGCGCCCTGTTATAATGCAATTGCCCCGCTGCGCCGCGCTGATGCAAACAGTTGCCACCGCCCGCGCAGCAGCGCGCTCTGGGCGGGGGCGGGCTTCGCTGGTTTATGTGCAAATGTCACAGAAAGGGTGAAAAATAGTGATTGCTTCGATCCACCAGCGACTTTTTCGTAATCGCATTTCGAATTCATAAATGTTACCCCCGACGAAAAATGGAGTTATGCGTTATTAATACGCGAGTATATTCGGTGTTGAGGACCCATTTGGAAAACTACCGGGCGTGTTTCTAAATTATTTTTTTGTGTTTACATTTTATTTTACATGTTATCGAAAAAACGCATACCCACTTTAGAAGGGTGTTCCTGTATTATTTATTTCAAACACCGAACTCTGTAACGGTTAGCGTATTGGACTGGTATACCCATGTTGGCGGGTTCAAAATCCTTCATACGCCTTCCTTCGGAGGGGAAGTCAAGCCGGCTGTCCCATGTTAGTAGATTTAGTTGCATGGAAAAGATCCTCAAGCCTAAATGACGCCTCTGAGCTAAATTCAAAATCGCCTGTTTCTCGCCCAAGAAATACCTCCTTCCTCTGCTAGTTGGTGAAAAGTGCTAGTTGGTAGCGAAATTTGCGTGGTCAGACGGAAGAGCGGGCTTGATTGCCCGAGTCTCACCACGTAAAAATAAGGCATTAATTCAATTCAATTCAACATATACAATTGTCTCAGGACTCGTGGAAAGAAAATTAAGTTGATCCAGCCTTTGAATTCTTATATACGTTTCACTGCAATTAAATCAGATAAAAAGGTAATCTTTATTTTCAAATGTAAAAAGATGTTAAATAGTATATTTTATTTTATTATTTACTACATTATGTGGATAAAGTGATACAAATGTAAAACGTATGAAATCTGGAAGTAGAGAAGAAGAGGGATACAAAACATTAAAGAAAATATAAAACTCGACTTTTAATAAAACAAGTAAAAAATATAAAATGTTTACACGTGTTTATGTCATAGAAAGTCATGAGCAGGACAGATCAATTGCTGGAGTTGAAGTCCCGTAAATTTTATCAAATAATATTATATGGGAACTCATGGGAAATGATATATGTTGTTAAACGTTTAAATTGTACATAAGCCATAATATTCTAAGCAGTCATTTCAAGTCACAGTGTACGATAAAATACGCTACACTCAGTTAATATCCAGTGTGCAATTGAAAGAGGAAAGTTGATACGATTTTTTGTTTACAAAAATGTGGGCGTGGTTTCCATTCTTCGGACGTAGTATGAAATTTATAATCTAAAGTTGACAATACATATGTATGTATGTTCTTGGCGCGACAGCCCGTGAACGGGCTCAGGCCTACTGGCGACGTCCCTACCTCGCGGCCATGGGTTAAGGGGTACGTGTGGTTAGCACAAAGACATCCCTACGTTGTATTCTGGTCTTCTCAATCTGAAATGTGAATTTTCTCATCGTCACTCAGCAACACATACTGGGACATTGAAAGAAAACGCACACTATAGTCTTGACTAAACCAAGAATCGAACTCGGGGTCGCGTAGTGGAAAAGTTGACAATACAGCTGAAAAAAATACACGCAGCATCGGCATGAAGAGTTACATTGTTGAGTTCCTTATACAAAGAACCAATTGCAGGCCAATATATATGGGCCTCCGCCTTCAACAGTTAATCAGTCTTTCTATACGATTTTTTGTTTAATTTTATTATTGTTACATACTTAGAAATCATTACTTTTAATTCGGGGATTACCATATTAACAGCAACTCAAAATCTATAATATATTTATTGAAATGCAAGATATTGTAATTCTTATATCATTTTTAACTTATAATTTTTTATTTATTTTGAAAAGGCACAATATTCTCTAGTTTCGTCAGTCATAGTCTTTATTTATATTGGCACAAAATTTCCACCCTTTATCTCTATAGATATGTTTTGCTTTTATCCTCGATATATGTAAAATGTGTGGGTATTCGTTCTAAAATGAAAACTACACTTCCATGCCATGAATGTTCATGTCCAGTTTATAAATTTACAATTAAAGTGAAAAAAAATATTAAAAACTCCTCTCCATGTGTGAAATATTAGATAAAACAGTAAATACAAGTGAGTTGGGGTCATCTCGGGGGAGACATATTTAAATGTTCTTTCTGTACATCTCTCTTGTATTGAATCATTTTCTGCTTGTAGTAAATTCAATCGCTATTCACTCAACCGTTCATTTAATTCTACGCCTAGTTTGTCAGCCAGTTTCTGCAGCTAATACGAGTACCTGCCTTATTTTCAACTTCTTCCCACCTTACTTTATTTAACATTGCATTTTTATTTATTAATGCTCTCTTTTCGCTAAAACTTTCATAATCGTTTATTGCTGATGAAGTGAATTGATACTATGTATCAGTGCCTTCCTCTACCAATCCGTTCCCAATATATTTTAATTAATTTCAATTAAAAGTTTACACTTCCAGCATTTGAGTTATTTTAATTACCCAACCCAAGTGATTTTCCATTCATATTACTGCAATGTGTGACAGTCGACCAGACAAGTGAATGCGAGTCAAAGATAAAATAACAGCTGCTGGTTGGCAACAGCAATGAAATTTTAATTATCTCTTAATTAAAATTATTTTCTAAATTAGAACAGGTAACGCCCAGTCTACCTTACTCCCGGGATATTACGAAGCAATTCGGACGTTGACAGGTAATGAACAGTGAAGTTTGTTGAGCGCCAAGAGGATGCGTACACGGTCCAAATCAACCACATTGGAGATGCGACATCGATGTTCATATTTTATAGAAACAACGACGTTTTCAAAAAATATATAATTATTAAAGCCGATGCTTTTTAACATCGCTATTTTTAGCTCGATGCATTGTGAAAGAAAAAGTCCCATGATCAACATTTTGAAAAAAGTTAAAATATGAAATACCGTACCCCTGTTTCTTTGTGTTCGATCCAAAGGAACGTTATTTGTATTACCTTCGTTGAGCAGACTATCTCTTCCCCGAGATGATTCAACGCCCTTGTATTTACTATGTTTTTCCTAGTATTTCGCACATGTAGAGGAGTTTTTAACTTTGTTTTCATTTGAATCATAATTTTAAATTTATAAACTATGCCGATGTTTCCAAACGTCAAAGGTTTTTTGATCGATGTAATATTAATATCGATGTTTTAATTTTGAGCATCCATGTTTAGTTATTGATGTCGCATCACTTAACTACGTTGCCCTACGACGACGTTCGCGTCGTCGAGTAATAATGCAAAAAAGGTTCTAAAAAATAATGTTCGCTTGATTTGTTTGACGAAAAAAACATGGAATTTGCACATTGCTGCATTTGCGTTTAGAATTTTGATGACTGGATTGTTTGCTCCCAAAACGTAACGCTCGCAAACAATGGCAGTTGAACTTGTGGCGGGCAGTGCATTGGCATGCTGGCGGGCGCGCGGGGCTGGCGCGAGGCCAGCGGCCAGGGCCCAGCAGCGCCGGCGCGCCGCGCCGCGCCGCACGGGCAGCCGGCCAACCCCAGCGCTAGGAAGCGGCTCGGGCCCGCACGCCGCGGCCGCCAGGAACCGGCGTGTGGAGGAGTGCACGCGGTGGCAGTTTCACATACGTGCGGTCAGGGAAATGCCTGTTTGCGGCCAACGGATTGCTGTGCAGGCGATTGGTGAAAAACGCCCCAAACGGATATTTAGTTTGCTGTAGTAGCATCGAGGACATTTATTACATAATCGATTCGCTTCACCAGGCATGAGTTCGATATAATAGTTCCTTTTTTTTCATCTAATACGTTTGGTTCCAGCTATGCTAACTTTATTAAGAGTTCTGGTATATTTTTCTCAGTATATCAATTATGCAGCCGACCCCGATGATCTCTCACGCACGTGTTATCGCGGAAGGCCTCGCGTTCTGCTGACCCCGCAGGGGAGCCCGCGAGTGCCTAGTGAGTGGTAGAATTCGCGTTCATTCGGGAAATAGAGTAACTGGCTGTCAGATGGAAAAAGCACCGGAAATAAAAATACCAATTATGCTCTGATTATTATGAAAATGCATACAAGACATGACTGAAATGCATACAATATTTTTTTGTTGTTGAAAATTTGGAAAGCTTCCGGTTCATGGTTTTAATTTTGTATGAACGCGTCGTGTGCTTTTGGAAATGACGAAAACCGCCGTTTCGGAAATCCATTTCGGGTGCACGCCGCGTCGTGTGCTGAGGCGTCGCCGGTGGTTCGGAAGTCGTCGCCGCCGCCGCCGCCGCCGGAAGTGCCCGGGTCGCCCGCGCCCCCGGCCCCCGCTAATGACGCGCTTCCTGCGCCCTGCGCGCGCGCGCCGCCGTCCGAACGGCCGTAATAAATCACCCCGGGCGGCGCGGGGGGCGGCGGGTGGGGCCGCGGGCCGGTGGCGCGCGAGCTCTCGTGCGGCGCCCCACTTAAAATAGGAGCGCCCCCCTCCTCGCTCTTAGTCCCAGCCTCGTCTCTCGTCACCCGGCTTTGTCCGTGTTCGTAGCGTATGTTACCGCTTATCTCTCAACTGTACCTACCGGGAGATGTGCCGCAGGGCATCAACTGATGTCATTGTCGTGCCTCTGATCGGGAGGTCCTAGGTTCGAGTCCTGATGGTGGCAGGATTTTCGACACTAGGTCAATATGTTGAATTCGGTTGCTTTCTGGCGGATACGTCGGCTGGTCTGATCGCTAGTTTTCCGTGGTTTCTCCGACCAACACCAGGTGAATGCCGGAGCAGTACCCTAACAAACGGGCCACGGACCACCGGCGTCCTTCCTCTTCTTTGTCCTATCCTCACCCCCTTACTTACACTCACACTCACGCTTACATGCCTTTCACACATGTCGGAAGGTCGGGCAGGAGCTTCCAGCTTGTCCCGGTGCCCTGCTAGTGGGAGATACATGGTTGGTAAAAATTCTCTAACCGACGGTAGGTCGGCACCGGATCTCGCCATCCAGCGGTCAAACCACTGCCATATCCCGAAAAAATAGCATCAACGGAATACGGAAATAATGACCTCAGCAGTTTCCGCGTCCGGAACTACTAATAATCAATCAATTTCAATTGTACCGAAGTACTCTCGCAGTGTTCCATTCTGATAAGCAGGAGGTCTCGGGGAGTATGGGTAGTTGGCTTTCTCGTGAAGACAAACTTTTAAACCGATTGAGATTGTAGTACGGATAAAATAGATTTCTCGGGATTTGCAGAAAGTGGACGTTTCTCCCGTAAATAACAATTTGAGGCTGCGAAAGCCTTCTCTTCAATCAGTTCGACTTCTAAGTCCTTCCGTTCTTTTCACCATTGATCCCTTACATCACAGGGTAATGATCTGAAATGTTAGGAATTCGACATTCGCATATACTTTCTCGCTACAGAGTAGAGAAATCCAGTTGCTAAATTTAGCAGGGAGGAATCCTGTGCCACGAGGTCTAGGTTATGTTTTGTGGGTCCTTCATGTCTTGAAAAAGAATGACGGCAAAACGTCTGTCCGTCCGTTTGTTCTTTCGTCCGTCCGTCAGTCTGTGAAATACGCTAGCGGCCAAACTGTTTAGCCGATTTTCTCCAAAATTAGTATTCCCCAATCGATCTGGCTGATGTCGCGGTACTTGATTTTGAAACCGATATTTCAATCTTGAGTTGTTCTTTACATGAAGCCCCTGGGAGTTTCAAAATTTACAATATATACCTCCATCGTTTTTAATTAAATTTAGTTGTTGGATAGTGTGATGGACGTTTAAGAGAATCACATATCCTGTTCGTTGACAACCCTAATTTTTCGAACATTGCAAAAGTTCAATGTTTTTTCAAAGTCTTCCTACAACTAAAATATTAAAGCTAGAGTTTTTCCATTATTTAAATGAGTTCATAATCATAGATTTTGTCATAAAGCGATGTAAAACTTTTTCAAAATTTGAGTCATTTTTGTGAAAATATTGGCGAAAAAGTACGCGCCGTTTTAGCACCACTAGTTATCTTCTGCGGATCTATCCCTGACACTTGGTCCCTTGAAAAAATCCTTGAGGAGAAAACTGATATTACCTTCTCGAGCTCTTCTTCCTGTGCCGCTACTTCTCAGTGCTCCCACACCCTGTTCTCTCCCCCCTCCCTCCCCCTCCCCTCCCCAACCCCTCCCCCAACCCTTCCCCCTCCCCTCCCCACCCTTCCCCCTTCCATTCCCCTTCCCCTTCCCATCCACCCCCGAGAGGCCTCGACGTCAAGGAAAGCCACAACCACGGATCGCTCTCTCGCCACCTATTTCCGCCGCGCGCCGCACAGTTGCAACTGTTTAGTCTGGGGGCGGAGGCTGGCTCCACCTCTCCCCCTTTTTTTCTGATTGGGGGCGGGTCTGGAGCATCCGCTGTCGCCCTGTTTACGCAGCGGCGAAGAACGCTGCCATCGACCCTGATCGAGTCGGAAAGGCAACGCCCCCTTCGGGTATTCGTCTCGTGCGACGGGAAAGCCTTACTCGTTCCAGATGGGGCTGCCTCGGCCCGCGGAACCGCACACGGCGCAGAAACGCTGCTCGGCTGATAGCGTGTGCTGGCAGACGTTCACAATTAAGACAAGGGAAACTATGAGAATAAGTGAAGGTGTGATACCTGCAATGGTGACTTGTGAAGTCATGATATTGTTTAGGTCCAATGAAACTCTTAATAAATAAATTAAACTGCATTGATATGTATGGAAAACTTTCGGAGGAGGAAAACGGGATGGCGTGTGCCGATAAATGATTTAAGATACACACACACACAGACACACACACGCACACCACACACACACACACACACACACACACACACACACACATATATATATATATATACATATATATACATATATATATATATATATATATATATATATATAGTTCAGACATTCGTGCAAGTTCTTGCTCGTAAAGAAAATACTGAATGTATTATCAATAAAAAAAATGAAATTAAGACAACTTTTTACGCGCTCAGTGTTGTTTCTGTAGAATTTGCCGCCGGATGCCGCAAGGAGCTGTTGCGAAAACAAGAGAAACGCATCCTGGCCGATGGATGTACGAAGGATTTCCCTGAGTTAGTTTCAAATTGAAATCTGTGAACGAAACTTTCTTCTACCGCAATGGAAAAGAAATTAATTATTGCCTACAGATGAAGAAACGTTGTGGAGGATATTACGTAATTACTGCAATCGACGCTGTGCAATACAGTGGACACACAAAGGAATAAATTATGAGTAATGCAAATAATGAAAAGGTACTGTTACTTTTAGACTGCATATTTTATTGATAAATCTGAACTTACAAATTATTAACGAAATATAATGCTCAATCAGAAATGACTTTGAAAATATTTCATCCGCGTGACAATAAAGAAGTTCAAATAGGTGTCTGTGGTATTGTCGTTTGAAATTGGACACACCTAAGCCCAACTGGACATTTTCTCTACAAAATAATGAGTTTCTTCATTCTTATGTGGAAATCGTGCTCAGAGCGCTCTCTGTTTCTGCATGCAAATTTGACGAAAATATTACCGTCGAAAATTTCCCCATTTTTCCAACCGACAATTCGCTATTCAATTTCTGAACCCGTGATTATTACGTCGTGTGTAATTATAATTCGGTATTATGTATTACATACTTTTAGCATCTCCTCGTTATTATTAATCCATTTTTGTAGGTAATTGCTGTTCTTTCCTTCCTTTCTATTATTTTGTCGATCTTCTCAATCTGACACATTCTTTTCTAGTTCCTTATCCTTTTTTTAGACTTGTAAGTTTTAATTTCTGATATCGTTTTAAAGTCTTGTTTATCTTCATCCCCGCTGTACAATATTAATCTGTTCCGTCCTGTCAATCTCGCACTACTACTTCTATTGTACCTCGCCCCCACGTTGCTCCCGCGGCTGCCACTCGCAACGGCAGCCCACAGCGTGTCGCTGGCTTGCGCTGGTTTTTAACAACTACATGTTGTTAATGGAACCGGAAAAGACAAATTTCTTAATATAGAAAATCCAACCAAAGAGACTGTTTCTCCATTCCTTCAGGCATCTTTTCTGGCGCTTCGTTCCAGGCATTTATGCCTTACTTTACGGTCGTAAATCATGACTGAAAAAATCGGAAAGCGAGAGATACGGTGTCTCTAGGCGTTCTACATTGTAGTGACATTACTGTCAATCTGCCACATCCTATATATCGTACTGTTTCAAAGAGGACACAAACTTTTGGAAGTAAAATAGGAGACCTGAAAAATATTGCAAACGAAAATTCTTGTGGGTACTTTCAACTATTTTCTGAACCCATTCAGTTATTTAATTTTAACTGAAATTGCTTCGATTAGAAAAAAAGATACACATTTACACTAAACACGTCCACTCGGTGCCAATCTTCAGCTGCATTGCGCCTGTTCCTCACATTGTGCTAATGTTAAGGGAACCAGTGAAGAGCAATTAGTTGTACCTAGTTGTTCTATTTTTGGAGTAGAATTCCTCTAATCTGACCATAACTGGACCAGGAGAGAAGTCGGGTCTCAAGAATGGATTACCCGAAGATAAAAACGAAAGGCAATTTCGCTGAAAAAAATGTATGTAGGAATAACACATAGTTTTGCAGACTAAATGAGTATGAAATTTCTGCAAAAGACCTTATTTGCGGGCTTTTCTAGGTTTATCCATCCATTTATAATTGTTCTATTTTATTATTATTTTTGTTTACAACGGGAGTTTTGAAACGGTGTTGAAAACTTGTTATAGGCACGTGAACAACCTTCGTAGGAAGGTTTGACGATCTAAAAAGTAAATGCTTCCTTCATTGTCTATTTAAAAATTGCAACTAATATCTTCAATAAATTAAAATTACTTTAAAATTTTAGCAATATTCAAAAACAATCCTACAGGAAAATGTCGACGTAGGGGTACATTGAGCTTTTACTCATGTGTAGGGGCATACAAATTTGATAATCACTGGTTTAGAACTTTCACTGACCCTTCATGTCTCTGCTTCAGCAAATCACTCTAGCATTATAATAAAGAGAAAATGCTGATTCGTTAATCAGCGACCGTTACATGTATTCCTTGCCTTTCTGATTAAATTAATTCCATACATCATTCTAAGTTTCATTTTTCATTTTTTGACTTGTCGTGAAATCGAAGCTTCTTATGGGTGAACTGGCAGGGACAAAGCTTAATATATCTTTCCCCTTCCGCCTCCATTTTTCTACAGCAACAACGTTTCTTTAATGGAACACTAAATTTTCATTTTCGAATGATAACTTTTCCCCGAAAATGAGCCGCTTTAGGATATGAAAGGGACTGTGAAGTTCGATCAAGTTCATAAATTCGAGAACAAGTTAGTTACATCGATGTATTTAAATATATTAAAATTTCAATTCTTTCATTGTGTCTGTGAAAGTAAAACGGTCTGAGTTTCAACTGAAAAGAATCTGCGTGTTTAAGGAGACCGTACGCATTCTCCGACCGTGAGGTAAAGAGTCCCAAAGACTCTTCATCCACTGGCTATGGAACTGTATCACGTGCGTGGTCAGGTCTTCGAGTTCCATTCTGTTCAGAAGCCCTACAAAAGGGATTGCTGTCAGGGTAAGCCACCCGGGGTACGGCGAGCTGCTCTTGTCAACGGCCAGCCGTCTTTTCTGGGGCGTCTCAGAGCGCCCTCGCGTCTTTAGCCGAAACACCTTCGTCCCCGCCCCATTGTAGCACCACTTAATCCCCGTCCCTTTCAGTTCCCCGACCCACGAGATCCGGTGACAAGGCTCTCATTCCAACACTGCCACTACGCTTCTCTTTCATCTCTTCATCGCGTTGTGAACCTCGTCGCTCCTCGTATTGTGTTAACATTCTGAGCATACAGGCGAGATCCTTATGTAATGTGATGGTTCTAATTTTTTTTCATTTAAATGAATTGTATTCATAGGGAAAAAATTGAAAGTATCAATTTATAGGGTCTGATGATTCTACAGCACACACCATACATTTGAAACATGGCAACTTACTGATTTATTAAATTTAAACGCTTCCAATTTGAAAATAAAAAAAGAAACATTTATATAAAACAATAACATCAACCACAACAGAAACTTTGCTGAACAATTTGTAATTGAAGAACACAATACCAAAATTCCTTTTAATACGTCCACATTCAGTCTGTGCTTCAAGACGAATACCTCTTGTCAAGACGTCAAACGTTCGTCTGTACTCGGAGACGTCTACCTCTCTTCTGGTTGTTGATTTTTGGTCTCCTTTGTACCTTCATCGTCTCCATACTATCATAACCATTTCCAACCTGAGTTTAGACTCAAGTTGGCCGTGTATATGAAAATGTGACGTGTACACTGAATTGCAATACATTACTGAATAATGTAAATTCCCATGGGAGTGCAATTGTTAAACAAGTATTCGAAGGAAATTTATGAAATGTACGATTGTTGTTCAATTAGAAGGGGGCGCCGAATAAAATCTGTGCTTGGAGACCTCGCATATGACCCATGCACGTTCCACTGCGCTTCTGGGTCCAGGTCTTTCCTCCGCGCCCTACGCTCTCGCCTGGTCGCGCCCGTCACAGCAGCCGCTGGGCTTCCACGCCCCGGGCCGCCCCCGACACCCTCGCCGCCCGCGCCGCCCGCGCCCCGCGGCGGGTGTCGGCCAAACAATGCCGCCCGCGCGCCGCTGAAACGCGATGCCCTTAATGCGCCGTGTTTGGACGCCTAATTGGAGAGGGTGAGGTCAGCGCGAAGGGCGCGCTCGCCACCCCACCCGCCCCCGCCCCCGCCCGGCACCGGGTTGTAAATGTAACTGCTACACGTGCTCTTGAATAGACGGGCGCCGCCCCCCCTCCCCCGGTGCTCTTTTTGCCGGCGGAGGGCGCAGTGGGGAGGCGATGCACTTACGCCCCTGCGCGCTCCCTCTGCCCCGGGCCGTCGGATTACGCGGGGCGAGGGGCGGACGCGACGAGATGTGACGGGCGCAGCCAGCGGAAGCCCCGGCCGCGGAGAGCACCGCGGAGCACGCGAGGGGGGCGGCCCACCCTCTTCACGAGGGGATCTTGCGGCCGCAGCATCCGCCTCTCGAATCATTGCAAATCAGCTCGAAACGTTATTTCGGAAATTATTTTATTTCAAGGGATTACGTTGTTTACGTTTAGTAACCGCCCGATGTCCGTATACGTTTAGAGGCGTTGTTGAACTAAACATGAATTGCAATCGTTCTTGGAAATCTAATATTTCCGTTTCAATTTGGTTCTTTCAAAAGTTACCGATTTATAGAAGAAATACCGGACACAAAGAATCTTCTCGTGTTAGAATCATTCACTTCGAAGAGAGAGTGGTTATAATACATTTGAGGCGTTCAGAATAACGGCAAATCCCAACCGAAGTTGAAGTTTTTGAGAGAAATGACTTTTTCTATTTTCATTCTAGTTTACTTACACTCCAGGCAAATTTTTGTAGGTGTAATTTGAGCCATTTTCCTTATTCCAAAACATTTCATATTTCAGCATCTGGCAGGAGTTGAGCGTAATACTTCTTACTGAAAATGCGAGCTCGGTTGCGATCTGCCCTTATTATCCTGAGCGCCTTATTTGATTATATCAAGTTAGATATTTCAATTATTTTAATGCTGACGTCGTTATGAAGGACATTTCATAGTTTCAAACAGATACTGGGCAAACAAGAAATTTGAAGAACGTGGAATGGATGGAACGGTGAGTCGAAAATTGTCACTTCCATCGTCAGATTCGATTCATTTCAAGACAGTCAAAACGAGCAACTTATCAAACATAGTTCACTCTCTCGCAGTTTCCTTTCCCTTATGTTTCTGAGGATTTTTTTTCAGTTGATACGAGCTTGTGTGCTATTTCGCGCTCTCTTGCAACGCTAGAGCGCATCGTAAAGGGGCAGGGCAGCGAAATGCACCTCGCCCCCACGCGTCGCTTCGTAAAGGCCTTTTTACACGACTCACTTCTCGTGCAGATTCTCATACAGAATCTGTACAGAAACTTCCAAGATCCCAAACCAGGAGTATAGAAGTCAAAACTCGTGTTAAGACAGTTTGCTCGTTATCTGTACGAGTGGCCACGTCACGCCGTGAGGGGCTCTGCCAGGCTTGCAAATGAATTGCGCCGTCTGACTACATTCATTCGCGGCATTTACGTGCGTTCTGAACTACTTTATTAATGCTTTTATTAAGTATAAATGAATCTTAGGGAAAAATACTAAGACCATCATCTTGTTGCTAAAAGAGTGGTTGTGGCTGCGAAGGCAGCAGAGGTGAGATTCAGTATCCTCACATTTGCAAGAGGCGGTAAAATGAACTCACCAGAAAATTCTAGAACTAGAATTCGCTACGCCAATACATAAACTTTCACAAATCGCACCTAGATTAATCACAAATTTGGAGTGGATGGACGATTTCTGACGAAAAGAAAGCCGAACGAGTCTGGCCCTAGAAACTACAGGTTCTCTATGAAAAAATCGAATATGCTCAAGTGTGTTCTTGCAGAAATCGTACTGTTTGAACTGCACGCTTTCTGAACGTCCAATCTGTAAAATCGAAAACTGTACCGTGTACCAGGTTCTGTAAAACGGCGTCGCTACGTTGTGTTTGCTGAACGGGCACCTCCCCTCCGCCTGCCGGCCTGAGCGGCGTGCGTGCGACACTAGCCTTGCGCGCCTGTCCCACGAAACTTCAAGGCAGGGAATAAAATGGTAATGCCTGCTTAAGTACGCCTGAGCAGCCATCCTCCCCCGGGGAGGCAGCGAGCAGCAAGGCGTCGCCGCTGCACGGAGAGCGCACCTTTACACACGCGCTAGCGGCTCTCGGCGCCGGTACATATTAGCAGCCAACAGATTCCTGTATGTTGTATCCACGCAGTTAGTGGAAACGGCCCGAAGAGATTTCAATTTGCTGTAGAAACGTGGACGCTTGTTACATAACTGCACACAGAATTCACTGAATCGGTATTTAGTTCGATATAATATTAGCCTTTTTTGTGCAGAAAACGTTCATCACAGCTATGAAAACGATGTTTTGTGTAATAAATACTTTTTTCTCTGTGAACATGTGCCAATGCCGCCTCCGCCGCGTAGTGCTCTGCTCTGAGAATAATGAAGTAGGTGGCACTTCATCCATCCCAGGATGAACCGAAATTCGTTGATACACAAATCAGAATGCTGTAGTTAAAATAGCATTGTCATTTTTTCGTGGTAGCTTCCGATATATCCTCAAATAAAGGCTAACACTCAACCAAATGTCTCTATGATGATGGGCAGGTCACTGACGACAGTGCAGCTCCGAGGCCTAGATCATGTTCTTGATATCAGAATTATTTTGTTTTAAATATTTATTTTAGTGATTTTTTAATGCTAAGGGACATAATTTGCTTTATGTGGAGTGACGCAATGTTAGTGAAAATACAACTAGAATTTTGCTATTTCTGTACAAAGAGAATGTCTTGAACGAATTTCACTAGTCTTCATTTTACTCAACAAGCAGTAGGAGTGCGAGAGCATCGCGTGAACGGAGGAGTTGTGGAGCGGTGACATTGATTAGTGATTCCGGGCGCGTAAACTGCTAAAATCGTTAGTCCCGTAAGTATAGTGTGCGTTTTCATTGCGGGATATGCTGATTGTCCGCTGGCTGGCGAGATCCGGCGCCAACATACGTCGGTTAGCGAGTATTTTCCCCCAACCAGGTATCTCCCACCTGTGTGGCACCGTTCTGTCCGGAACATGCTCTAAGCTCCTGGCAAGTGTGATGGTGTAATACATGTGAATGTAAGTAAGGGATACGAATAGGACAAGGAAGAAGAAGGAAAGATCGCGCGCGGGCCTTGCCCATATGTTAGTGTGACGTCATGGATACTCACAGCGACCACAGACACAGAGCTTTCAATAACAAAATATATTTTATTAACAAGAAAACAAAACAATATATACACTATAATAATCTACTATACACCCTAGCTCTGATAGAACCTTACTATCCCTGATCGCTGGGAGCGAGTCCAAAAACCGATTGAAGATGGATTTTGATTGTGGATTCGCACTCCTCTTTTTGATGAAGCGCGCACAAGCCTTAGGGCTTCGTGACCCGTGATGTCACGCTGGGACACAAATACGTTCTGAGCGCACAACGGCTGGTTTGCCTCGATCGCAGGAGCGATCCTTATCCGATTGAGAATCGCGCGTGAATCGTTGGCACTCAAAACCACTCTTCACTTCGGAGCAACGCACACAGCAATCGCTCCCCCGTGACCGCAGTCACCAAAGGACCTAACGTCCGCAGGCTTCCGTCATACTAGGTGACCCCGAAGCCTCGCGGAGATCGGGCTTCGCATATTGCACCGTCGTTGAGCCAGCGCCAAGTTTTGTGGCACACGCACGAGGTTCTTCCCACCGTCTCCAGAAACCTACCTACTGGGCTTCCGTACACTCTGTTATATAGGCGCAGGCCCACGTGGACCTACTACGTCCGCCACCCCCTCCGCTTGGTTATTAACAGTGAAAAGCTTCTATAGCCGGAAGACGCCAAAACCTTGTGTTTCCCGTTTCCGCGTTCTTCCCCTTGACGGAAAACCCTTCTTCCTGTGGCCGAGGCTAAATTCCTTCTACCCAAAGCTCCCCAATAGATTGCCATGAGGCACGCTGGCTTAATCGCTTACATTAGAGTTATTCGCTGGTGTTGATCGGAGAAAAACGTTGGAAAGCGACCAATCGGGCCAGTGGGCCGCTAAGAAATCCTTCCCCCCCCCCCCCGACAGCGACAGAACGCGACCTAGCTTGTCTGGCTAGTGCCGAAAATCACTGCCGTCCTCGGGAGTGGAATCATAGGACCTTCGGGTCACAGGCACCCGCGGTGCCATGCAGTTGCCTGCCATTGTTGCGCCCACTTGCCGGATGGAGCGTGGCTCCTAAACGCCCTAAAAGCCGCCCCATGGCAGCGATTCGCGCGTCCTTGAGCGCCGCGCCATATGCGACGCGGCGCGGCACGCCACGGGCCGTGGCGCCGCCAGCATCCGGGTTGTCGGGCGGCGGCGGCGCGCAAGACAATGTGCGTCAGCGGCCTCCGCATTAATTCTCCTCCCGCGCCCGCCCCGCCCGCCGTCCATTGCCTTATTTATGACGAGCGTCCCGCGCACCTGGACGCCATAACTCGCACGCGGTGGATTCCCACACGCGTCTCCGCGCCGCCGCCGCCGCACGCACCAGCACGCGTCATCACTCGCTCGCCCCCGCCCCCGCGCAGGTCGCCCAGGGCGTGTTCCCAGCGCTGCTCTCGCCCGCTCTCTCAGGTGGCGCGCGGACAATGCTTTCACGAGGGCCGTTGTTGGGAGAAGCGTCACTAATTTCCTACCCACAATATAAACGTAGTTCATGTTGTTGGGGTACTTTATGTTGAAGTTCACACACACATGATATATGTGTCATCATAAAGTGTTTTAATATGTAACGCTAGTGTGCAAGTTTCGATACCGATTACAGCAGCCGAGCACTAGAATTGTGCTCCAGAGAACGTCTGAATTGGAGCTAGCTGTATACAGCTGCTGTCGAAATCCCGCCACCATCGAGACTTGAACCTAAGAATTATTTAATTCAGATTGTGACAATCTCAAATTTTCTATAGTAACGAAACCCTGCGTTACAAAAAAGGAAAAGCCATTGATGTGAATATGCAACATACGCTTCTGTGGAGTCTGAATCCCTATGTGCTGTGTTCATTGATCCTGCCCCAGTTGAATTGCCTTCGAATTGTAATTATTTAGTAGATAACCGCCACAGATTGTGAACGACCACACTTTATAGCACACTTATTTATGGTTTATCAGTGTATAATAGAAAATTATCATATATAATTTAATTAATTCCCGAGTCTTGTATCAAAGTTACAACAGAATGATTACGTTAATTGTCCAACCAGCTCGTGCATCTATCTGCTGAGAACCGAAAATTTCAAAAATAAATTATCTATTAACTGAATATTAGTAGAATCCGCAATTTTTTATAAAGTGTGGTTTTTACGTCGAAACCCGCCGTGATTATGCCTTGTAAGAATATTTTAAAGAACTAGAAAATGATTGTACTTCGCATATGTTGTAAGTTTTTGTATGTGATCTCGCTTACGCAGTTTTCTTCTCCACGATGTAGGTATCCGTGAATACCGTTTTCTATTACCACTGTACAGCGGGCCTTCGCTGTAACGACCCATTCACAATGGAAATGTAAACATAAGCATAGCGCATGGACATAAACATTAACATAAGTGATAGACTGAGGTATTCACAATTTCTAACATAAACGTAAGCATAATAAGAGTTTGTATTGGCTGTAAGACATTCTGGTTTACTATTGGTTCGATGTGAGAATCTATTTCCAGGTAACGACTGTGTCCCTGGTCCATATGGCGTTAGTTCTTCTATCGACTTCGCTCCAATTTCGATTCTCGATTTTGAGTTACCGTTCTGTGATTGGTTAATTTCTTATGTCGTACTTCAGCATAAGCACAGAAGCTTGAAGCTTTCAAGCTTTTAAGTTACCGCCTTACGTGTTGTGCTTATGCGGACGCGTTGTGAATGAGCCCGCTCAAACTTTTATGTTAACGCCATGCTAATGCTTATGTTCGCATTGTGAACGGGCCTTAATGTTCCAATCGCGCCCCCAGTGGCTTCCCGACCGCCGAGTGTCGTGGGAGAGGTGGGATCGTGGCCTTCCTACGCCCCTGGGGCGGAGGGTGCGTGTGACGAGGCGAGGCCAGGGCGGAGCAGAGCAGGGCAGGGCTGGGCTGGGCTGGGCTGGGCTGGGCCTGGCGCGGAAAGCGCCACAAAGGGCGGTAACCTGAGCAAGGGGGCAGCGGCAGGCGGGCGGCCGGCCGGCCGGCCGACTTGTTGATGGGCGGAGCGCCGGGTTTGTGACGGAGTCGATCGTATTTCAGCGGGTTCGGCCCCCCCGATGGAGCGATAAGCCGCTGCGCCCGGGGAAACTGGTTCTACCCCGCACCGTGTCGCGCCGCGTCGCGCAGCCGCCGCCGCCGCCGCCGCCTACAACATGGCCTCGCGGGCTGCGACACCGTCCATTGTCCTTTGGCTCGCAGCCTCTGGGCCCACGCGTCTTGAGAGAGGGGACGCGCGCTGTGCAATGCGCGGTGCGAACGAATGCACTGCGAAGATTTTTTTAAAACATTCTTTAATTTGAATAAAAAGTTTTATTTCTCTTGGCCAATCAAATCCATTTAAACAGTGTCGATTTTGGTATATTAATATACAAAAAGAAACATGAAGATGACAGCGTATGAAAGTTGTCGAAACGTGTTAAGGGAAGAATGTAATTAAACAAAAATGTGAAAATTTCATTGTGTTGTAAATAAGCCAACTAGGGGTCATTATGAGTTATTAAAAAAATATTTAGTTTGGTTCAATTTTTATATGTATTGTTGGTGTTCCTGTCAAAATAGAAAACTCGTTATACGAAGTGGTGTCTCCCTTGGATACTGTGAACTGCACAGTAGTTTGTAAGAGGTTATCCTTGACGATTAAGTAAATTATTTTCGTTCCTATACGTGCTTGTTAGTTGTATATGAGTATTGGCTGTAATGCAATTCCGTATGAGTAATGAAGAACATTACAAAATGTGGAAACATTTTCCGATCACTAGGAAAGTAAAAAACATGAACTCTATTACGTCCATTGTACTGTCAATAAATGTTCGCCTCGCATACATCCACCCTTATAAATATGTAGTATCTTCGCACATAACTGTTGCAGATTTCGAAAGGAGATCATGGCACAGCAGAGTAGCATTGGACTCAAATACACCAGAAACTCGTTCCCCTTGTCGAATGCCAAGACAAGGGGAGGAACAACGAAGATAAATAAGACCGATCGAAGGATGTTTTCTTTATTTTACGTCCAGTTTCGCTTCCAAAACACAGACCGGTTTCCTTAAGCGCGCCGGTTCTCGAGAACCGCCTCCCGAAGCGGTGCTGACACAAAACGCCCGCGTTTCAGCGCAGGGAAGAGGTTGAATCGTCGTTACCAGTGTCAGCGTGAACCGTTTTCCGGGTTATTGAGTGACTTCTGTGCTGTACCCGTTACGTAGAGCCGCGTCGACCGAAAACCTCCCGCACCGCCATCGCCTTTTCACGCGGGGAGTTCACTTTCCCGTCACCTGGGAATTGGAACGTTAACATCGACAGCGTTGCAGTCTCCGGGCAATTCCTGCAGTCCCGAGGCCGGGGATGGTTATACGGCGCCGTCGCGCAAACCGGTGCTATTTCCACGTCCGCCGCCGCCGCCGCCGCCGCCGCGAGCGCGCCGCGGGTCGATGTCTGCTGCTCGCCAAGATGGCGCGCGCGAACGCGCGTGGTGGATGCTTGCTCGCGCCGGAAGCGGCTGGCCCTGGCGACGCAGCCCGCGCGACGCGCGCACGCGCACCGCCATTTGGCGCCGGCGCCGAGGAGTCGAAGCGCGGGGCGTCTTGTGGCGCCGGCGCGGGGCGCCACACCCCCCTCCTCCTCCGCCTCCCCCTCCTCCCTCCTCTATCATCCCTCCCCCCTCCCGCCCCCGCATTAAAGAAACATTACGTGCGCATTTCGCCCCCTCGGCCTAGGGGGCGGCACAGGCTTCGCTGAGCCTGTGAATGATGTCTCGCCTGAAAACTACTCGACCATTACTGCGCTGGTGCAGCGGGGAAATTATATTTTTAGCACGTTAATTCATCTCGTAGATACACCTCACATCTTGCGATGATTTGCTATAAAATGCTTCTTCTCCTCCTTCTTATCGATCATTACTGCAGTGGTGCAGCGGGGAAATTATATTTTAGCGCATTAATTCATTTCGTAGATAGTCCTCACATCATGCGATGATTTGCTGTAAAATCCTTCTTCTCGTCCTGGGAAAATGAGAAAGTTATTAATCTTCCACGTGACCACGCTTCGACGTGCAAGAAGCCACTACCGTATGCACCTTATCACGACGAACAAGAACATAATACGATTTTTGAGAATAAGCGTAATATGAACGCAGAAAACGGGGTTGTTTTCTTAGAAGTAGGGAATACAAATTTGCCCGAGACTGCACCGTGTACAGAGGCCGTGTTCGGCCCTTTGATTCACGTCAGTTGCGGCGTGCGGCCGTGTGAACGTATCACTGACATCAGGGTACATACCTCGGGAGATGAGTCGCTACCTCGCTAAGAGGAACGATAGACGCGTGTCCGTCCTTTACAAGTGTGCCAATGCGTTGATATGTAGCCTGCCTAATGTTTCGTGAATTAGAGAAATATCCGTTCTTCAACATACATCCGTTCAACAACAGTGTAGAGAATGTCCTCAAAAAGGCGTTTCCCCACACAACGCGTACATTCTGCACTTTGATGCGCGAGCGAGTTGTGTTAACGCGCCCCTTTGCCGACGTGGGCTTTCACTGCTTCTATCTGCCCGCACCTGACACCCGAATAATTACGTGGAGGAACGCAAGTATGTGACACAGTTTAGGTACGATGTAGTCGTGCGTGTGAAGGGGTCTTTGGCCAATTTGAACCATGTTGTGTAGACGCGTGTGTGCGTGTCTCACACGTTATGCTTCAACACCAGCTAATTGGTGGGTATGGAATTTCACATTGCGTGCGGCGTGTCTCCTTCGTATATGGGGGCTATGTTGACTACATGAGTATACTTTTACATTTTGTGTTATGTCTAATGTAAGTGTGTTCTTACGTATCCAATATATGTATATCGCATGAACATATTTCATAGGTTTTTTTTCTTCACAAATCATAATACCCTGTCGTGTTTGATCGTAACTGTGACCTTTCCTCACTGTCGAGTTTTTCGATGCAACGGCCAAATATTCCCAGAGAGATACTGAAAAAAAGACAATAATCTCCTCTCCGGGCAACCGGCGACAAATATATTCACAATTTCCGAACATACTGAGATTTTCAGACACAGTAAAGAGTAGCGGATATTTCATCTTGAGATTTTTTTACGTGATATAATGATAGGGGTGTGAAAGGACGAACACAATACAACCATGCCCGAGGCGGGACTCGAACACGCGATCCTTCGGTCCGAGAACGCTACGGCACTACTGCCTTAGAGATCTCCGCCAACGAATCAGCATCTTGAGAACTTTATTCGTGTTTCTGCGAAAGCTTTACATACGACACAATTTGAAACTTATGTAATTCCTAGTGTAACGTGCCGAATTTTCCAATATTTGATGACTTAGCAATCACGCTCAACACGACTGATAGTTTTAACGTGGCACAGGCCAGTCTGGGAACCTTAAAAGCGAATGTGTACAAGTGATTTCTGTTAACGCATATAATTGCTGACATGGTTCGCTGCCAACGTCACCTCTTTCGACATTTTCTTCTCGCTCTACGCGAATAATTGGTTCTTATCAATTACCGCACATCTAAAAAAATACTCAAAATACAATGTGTGAGGTAGAGATGACTATTCCAATATAGATATATATGACTATTTCAATATAAAAATGGAAATTCGAGTTTAAAAAAAGGACATTTTTATTTATGCCATTTGTACAGTACATACATGCATGCATACGTACGTACATACGTACAAACATACTACATATCTACATACTACTACTACATAGTACATACATATATCACACATACTACAAACATACTACGTATATACATCATGCATACATATTATATACATACTACGAACATACATACTACGTACATACATACTACATACATACTGCATACATACTACATATATACATTCAACATACATACAGCATACATACTACATATATACTATATACATACATATTACATACATGGGTATTTCCTCCAGCGAGGCACCGCCCCGCTCGAGAGAAGCTCTAAGCTCCCAACTAATCTTCCGACATGTGTATAGTACAGTGCAATTAGGTGTGTGTGTGTGTTGGAGAGAGAGATAGGAGACAAGGATGAGGAAGGAAAGATCGCGCATTCTCCCCGTGACAGCCATTAAATTTGGCCCCGCTTCGTCGCAAGTGTCGTAAATGTTGCGCGGCCGGGGCTGGAAGCGCGAGGCCTGCGGGCGAGCGCTCGGCCGCGCCGTCGCTGCCGGCCGCGCTCGTGTATTTCCGTCGCAGAGGCCTGCGCGCGTCAGTGGGCGGCAATAGAGCGATCCGTGTGTTATCATGGCGGCAATTGGCGGCGAGCCGCGCGTTTTTGTCAGTCCGCCGCTAACGAGCGGCGCCTTTGATGCGCAGTTCGGCCGTCGCCTCCTCCCACCCCGCGCGCGCGCGCGCTCGCTCGTCGCTCTTCAGCTGCTTTGCCGAAGCACCGTCGCCCTGGCGCGTCTGCTCTAGCGCCACCGGAGGCAAAAGGGGACACCGACTACATTGCTGGACCCCCTTTTGCATTGGAACTTTTTTATTTATACGTGACACATTGTACTAAAAATTAGTAAAGAATAATACGAGGACAATTAAATAATAATTTAATTTTTACAAATAATAAATGAAACAGATTTTTTGCAATTTAATACAACAATCTACAGGGCTCGTAGATTTCTTGGAGAACCCTTTGCCTAAGTGTATAACAATTTTCCAAATTGTCAGACAAAAAAAAACAACAACTGCTGGTGCTAAAGCGACTTTCTCACCCGTACTTTCACACAAAAATTACGCGAAAGGTACTCATATTTTCGAAAAATTGTACACGGCCGTATTTCAAAATCTATCTTTAAAGAAGAGATTTCTTTACGGGAAAAATCTCTAACTTCATAATTGTAGTTGAAGGAAAACGCCGGAAAAATTTTGAATTTTTATAATTTTCGAAAAATAGGGTTTGTAACGAACATGAGAGCTGCACCACTCTTAAACGTCCTTCGCAATGTTTAACAATAAATGAATATAAAACGCTGGCGCCATTTGTTTTGAAAATGTCCCGGGCGCTTTATGTAAAATACCCCCTTTTCATGTAAAATAGTAAATTCATGGGACCGCGACATCAGCCAGATAGTTAGAGGAATATCAAATTTGGAAAAAAAAATCTAATAAGACGCTAGCGTTATTCACAGACTGACGGACAGGCAGGCGTTTTGCCGCCATTCGATTTTTCGCTATCAAAGACCCACATAACATGGATTCTGGCTACACCACGTGATAGAGATTTTTTCTAAATTGAGCAAGTGGATTATGCACGTTTTCCTTACCACGGCCCAGAAACAAGAGTTTTCTGCCGAAAAATTTGCGTTTTTTTTTTTCGAGCACCAATACATAAATTTCTCTTTACTGCGCAAGCTGCATCGAGAAAGTAAAAAAAGGGAGAAAATTACTGATTGCACATATTTAATGTAATAAAATGTTATATTACTTTAGGGTACGCGTTCAATTTCTACATTTTCAGCAACCTCCTCCTCTGAGCACACAGCTATAACGTAACGCAACCCCATAGCTATATTTACGAATCCTGACCTTCGACAGAGTGTAATTACATCGCATCTTCAGCATTGACCCTCGTGCTGTCGCAATCGCAGTTCCGATGCTGTCGCTGCCACCGCTAGTATAACGTGCAACTCGTCACCTCCTGCGCTGTCGTGCGAGCCGTCTGCAGCTTCTTTGCACTCTCGCAGTTTCCCGCGACTAGCGAGATGATATTTCGCCTCTCCTCCACATGTGGCATCCTGCCGGCGTGAGATGAAATGTGCCGGGGTCGTTGCTGCAGGGAGGTGGTCTCTGGCACTGGGCCGTGCGATCACAAGGTTCTCTGCAACACGCGTCACAAACGATGGATTTTCCTTCCTCCTTCCCAAGCTATTCGTTTTCGCTTGCAGTTTCTTGTATTGACGGACATTTCTGATTCGCACATTATTACGGAAGTTCGTGTGCTAGAGCGTCGACTTCTTGCTCTTTAATGCATGCGAACGTAGCTGCTAGGAAGTAATTAAGTAAATTTAAGACCCAAAATAATCAATAATAAAATATTTTGTTTCAATATTGTGCAAACTCACAAAATCACTTTTTTAAATAAATGTTTATAGTGTTAGAATTACAATTCAAAACGACCTTAATTCACAGGTAAGTTGATAATTTTGTACATTGAAAGGGTAGAAAATTCTTCATAATCACTCAAACGTTTCTTTCCTGAAGTGTCCACTCTGACACATAGAACTATTAATAAGAATTTAGTATCTACATTTTGTTAATGTTAATAAAAAGTATTTTGATGAAATAAGTACGACAATATTTGTCGAAACAAATTTTGGAATATCAATTGGAAATGACGAGTAGAAACTAGAATAAGCACGCTCGACAAAACACCGATGTTACATCGTGTTTGGAAAACCTGTCGCATCGCGCAATGGCCGCTCGCTGTGATCAGAACCATGAGTTGTGAGCGGAGCCGTGAGCTGCAAGCGAAGCCATGAGCAGTGAGCGGAGCCGTGAGCGAAGTCGTGAGCTATGAGCGGAGCCGTGAGCTACGAGCGGAGCCGTGAACAGTGAACGGAGCCGTGAGCGAAGTAGTGAGCTGTGAGCGGAACCGTGAGCTGCGAGCAGAGCCGTGAGCTGCGAGCGAGGCGCTGTGAACGTGCACAGGGCGATACGCGCCGGTATTTATTGCGGGGCGCGTTAATTCCCGCGGCCACGAGCGGCACCCGATGGCCGGGCGCGATAGACGCGGGCGCGGGCCGGTAATGGTCCAGCCAGTCGTATAATCCCTCCCTCTCTCCCGCCCGGCACCGGCGCTTTGTGTGCGCGGCGACGCTGCTTTAGGGCCGATAAACCCGGAGAGCATACCCTCCAACCCACCGCCCGCCCGCCCCCGCCCCCGCCTCGCAACGCTTGCACTGCGCGGACCAGTCGCTCTGTACTCCCTGGAACGTCTGATTCTTTCGTTGCTTCAATTCGTTATTATCCTTCCTACCATGCATTTGTTTTGAATAGAAGGTAGCTAGTTTTTTTACCATTTTTCTTGCATTGGCACTGTGTTTAGTGTAAAGTCATTATTTTTTTCTAATTGAAGCGTTTTCAATTAAAATGAAATAACTAAGTGGGGTCAGAAAATAGTTGAAAATACCCACAAGAAGTTTAGTTTTCAATATTTTTCAGTGCTCCTACTTTACTTCCAAAAGTTTGTGTCCTCTGTGAAATAGTATTATAGATCGAATGTGGCAGATTGGAAGTAATGTCACTCGCAATGTAGAAAGCCTAGAGACATCTTATCTCTCGCTTTCCGAATTTTTTAGTCATTAATAATATGACCGCAGAGTGACGCATAAACGCCTCGAACGAAGGGCCCGAAAAGATGTCTGGAGGAATGTAGAAGCTGTAGCTTTAGTCGGAGGGATCGCTAAATGAAAACATGGCGACGCCAGCGGTGTCATTTAGTATCCCCGTTTCCGCTGCATTTAATTTACGGCCAGCTGTGACCTCCTTCCCCCTCCCCCTGGACCACCGCACCTTCACGCTCTCACAAGAAATCTCCCAAGCACGCTGGGCACCTTGCCGACCTTCCTGGGTATTTTTTTTTCTTTCAGTATTGGTTTTATGACCAGACCCTTTCAACATTTGTGGCAGCGAAACGTGGTCATTCTTTCTAGATAGCGCCACGAGATGCTTCGGCGTACGATTCCAACTTCTCAGACCTTGAGGACTACTCAGTGGAATCGTTTATATTGTTTCGTTTTGTAGCTACGAACAATGGACGATTTTCTCGGACGAGTGATTTGTGACTCTTCTATAAAGAATGCTTTATTACAGTGGTTAAATGTGCATCATCCAACCTAACATGAAGCTGTAAAATATGATCTGATATGTACCCATAAACAAGGTTAAAATTATTCATTGTCTACACAGTTTGAACATTTGTATTTAACGTCAGATATATCCAAATATAAAGAAAAATTCCGTTCTAAAAATTTACCGTAATATTTTCTTTCAGCTTCATTTTTTTGTTTTTTTAATGTGAAAATAGTTATGACGATGAATTCTTTTTTACTATTCATTAAGTAATGTAGCAGAACCAACGAACCTCTAATTATAGAAGAGTTTTTGACACCCATTTTCAAGGAAGCGCATTGTACCACTCTTTTAATATATGTCAATGAATAAATCTCACTTTTTCTGTAACATAGAAGTTATAATTAATTAATTAATTGTATCATAATGTATCTTAACTATGGATTGTATTCTTCTACAGTTTTCCTTACTCTTAACTCTCGTTGGCGCATGCGACTCTCACCTGCAATTTAGTTCTGTCCGTAAATCTATAGAGCGATTTTTATATGAATGGACCGTTTTGACAGCTAGTGCTGGCAAAATAATTGAAGGTTTTGTGGTCGTTGTGACCTTCAGTCCATTTGACTTTCCTTCCTTCATTCGTTCGTTTGCAGTTGGCTAACTTGTAAATGGCTTTGACACTTCCTTTTGTGATGTCCTCGTCCGACGAGAATATAGTTCGTCACTGGAAATTATTGAAATTAAGAAGTGCAGTGCTATTGTGCTCTTCTGTAAAAGTTTTTTTATATAAGCATTACATTGAATTTACTTTTTGTGAGATAAGTATTATGTTATTTGAAAACAGAGTCTTGAGTGTGAGATGCGTACTGGTGCGCGACTTTCCTGCTCCTGTGCGGTTAAATGGCGAGCTGTGATCGAGAACGTTCCGTGGTGTGAGTTCTATCAATTTATCTTTTATGTAGATACACGGCTGTAAACCATGAGAAGCCATGGTGTCTTAACGGGAGCCATGTACAAACATACACACTTTGCGAAGAGGCGTTGCTTAACAGCTATCGCGGCGGAGGGAATCTTTAAATTGCATGTGGTGTTCGCTTGTTTTCGCTCATTCTTAGGCGGATTCTTCTACAGAAATGGCCATTTCTATCCACAATAATCATTGTCATTTCATTTATGTTTGTAGACCACCCCAAGAGCCATATTACTCTTTATTGTAACTACCAACAAGCATACAAACCTTTCATAACAGTCTGAAAGAAAGCATTGCATGGTAGGGACAGTTTTAGCCGAACGATGTCACCGCCTCTCTAGTTTTGTGCTGAGCAGCCGCCTGACTATGCCTTTGTCGCTTTGCCTGTCTTTCGCAGCTCGGCCAGCAAGAGACGGCCCATCCTTCGCGGGTCTGTAGAGGACCTTACTTGGGGCACTACTGCGCACAAACACCTTCCTAATATGTGAAACCTAAGAAAAACAGTACCCTGAGAAATATCAAGCAGTTGGTCTCGAGCTGAGGCCACAGTCGTGTTTCCCCAAGAGGAAACCTCAAACGGGACAATCTGGCGCAAATCCACTGCGTGCGCCTCATGAAAGCAGCAATTCTCTCTCTCTCTCCTGTTCTTTACGTGTGCTCTCGTCTTGTTTCAGGTGCTCAAGTACTGCGACCACCTGCACGGCAAGTGGTACTTCTCGGAGGTGCGCGCCATCTTCTCCCGGCGGTACCTGCTGCAGAATGTGGCCATCGAGATCTTTCTGGCCAGCCGAAGTGAGTGTTGGGGCGTCGCCGCGCCGCGCCGCGCCGCGCCGCCGCGCTTACGGTGTGGCATCGGTCCCTAATCTCCTTCGCCTCCCTCCCGCCCGCGGCCGCTTTCTCCGCGAACATAGTGGCTGCCGCCCGCGTCCCGCGCGCGTCCCGCGTCCCGCTCTCCGCCTTTGGCGCGCTGCATCCACGCGATGTCAACAAGTTCCTAGGCCACCAGCGCTCGTCACTTTGCTCCGTGTTCTTTTTCTTCTTTTTTCTTTTTTTTTTTTCTATTTTTATTTTTTATTATTATTTGTTTAATTTATATTTTCGGGCGGCCCATCTTGAACTATGCTCATATATTGCTGGGTGTCTGCTTTGGAAATCGAGGGAATGACGAGCTGGAAAATGTTCGTGACCCAGGCAACACTTGGTTCTCACAATATGTAGGCGATTCTCGATCAAATTTATTTTGTCATATAGAAATTCTCTTCTCGTGCGTTTTTTCCACGATTTTAGTTCATGGAATCTATTACTCGATAGCTAATTAACACCTCGTCTCTTTCAATAGTTTTCTTCAAAAAACGTCTGTCATTCAATCGTTTCAATGATTATTTTTAATTATCCGAATGAATGTTATTAAGACTTCCTGTACATGAAAACATATTGAATAATTTTCTTCTACTTATTTTTAACTACTATATTTAAATAGTTACATCAGTGTTCTTCAATACCGTTAATGAGGAATATATCCATGAAACCATTCGATAATTTTGGTATCGTTTACTGTATTTCGCGTCAAATATTATTCATAGGGAATTGTATGCTATGTGGACCGTATCAATCAAGTCATCAGAATAATGTTTTAAATATCGTTCTACAATCATACTTTTTAATTTAGTAGTTTCACGATGACTTTGTATCCTTTGCAATGGGTACCTTGATCACAAACATTTTGGCGAAGGTTTTTAGACAAATATCAGCTTCCCTCGTATACGTCTGAATTCTAAAACCCTGGCGTCCCGTATCAATTCGCCTTCTGTATCTCATCTCCGCAGCGTGCCCCCGCAGCTGTCATGTCGCCGCGCCGCGCCGCCCCACCCGCCGGAGCTATTTCGGTCTATTTTCCGTGTGTGTGTGTTCTGTCCAAAGCACCCGCGGCTGGATGATGATATAGAGCGCCGGTCAACGCCGGGGTCGTAAGAGAACGGCTCTGAAATATTGTTTCCAGCCCCTAATATTATTTACGGCGCAATTAAACGTTTACTGTCGGCGGCAGAAAATAAAGTCGCCGGCGCGCCGCGCCGCCGCAGGCCCTCAGGCGGTGCCCGCCGCCCCGCCCCGCCAGCGCCCTACAGCGGCGCCGCGGGTGCATCTGCGAATTCCACTTCGCTGTCGTTAGATGGGTTAGGTGTGGAGACAAATTTTGGGTGTAGTCATTATCCCTCTCGTTCTCCCTTCCTTGTTCTCTTTCTTCCTCGTCCTCTCTCTTCTTCAATCTCTCTCCTCCTCACCATCTTTCTCCTCCTCACCCTCTCTCTCCTCCTCACCCTCTCTCTCCTCCTCACCCTCTCTCTCCTCCTCACCCACTTTCTCTCATCGCCCTCTCTTTCTCTTCTTCACACCTCTGTCGCTCTACCTCACCGTCTCTCTTTTCATCACTATTTCACTTCCTCCCTCCGTCTTTTTCCCCGCATCTCTCTCAAGTGGCTTCAAGAATTCGTAGAATGTTCGTTTGTATTCTCTGCACTTGTGTTTAGTATAAAGTCGATTAAATTTAATTTCTTGACATTTTGAAGTCTCCAATTCTTCGTTAGCTTCGAGAAATAATGTGATCCTTCTTACTGTTTCACTGCATGTAATTACGAGTACTTTACTGCGAGGTTTTATGAAAATAGAATTGCTGATATTGATAATTTCATATAAAACATCGAAATATTCGGTAAAAGTTCGTGGGCTTGTGAAGCTAAACTCGGAGATGCCGTTTTCTCGCTGTGATCTTCTTTCTTCCAGTTTTGTAGTCGGATTACGTTAGTTTTCAACCTACGTATTTTTTCAAATATTTCCCCAACGAGGTTATGAATGATGGAGGTGAATGATACCTTGATTGAATACTAAGATCGCTTGAATTATCGCTGTGTTTCTCTGTGCGGCGCTTGATATGCATCATGCGCAATTGATGCTAATCCAGTCGCCACAAAAGGAAATTGTAGCTTCTGCACAAAAATGGTAACTTTCTTCTGAAGCACTAGTGCAGCTGCCGAAGGTATGGGTCTTGCAGTAGTAATAGCATCTGTGCTGTGAAAGGTGTTACTTGTTGGTGCCAGTTAGATTCTAGCTCTGGTTGCTCAACCTTTCCTCGAAGAAAGACCTATGCAAATCACGTATTATCCTCGAGAGCGCTACCCTCATTTAGGGACTAATTATTCTTCGCGCGAGTAACTATTCTACTAGAGTTTTGTAGGATTGCAAAACTTCGGGAACGTAGTAAATTTCACCTAAAACGTTACTATGCATCCTTAAGCCCAAACACCTGTTAGATACTTAGACATAATCTACTATATTACTAATTTCGGATATACGTGTAAAATGTCAGAAAAATGAGCAGACTCTGGCCGCGATAATGTGTCAACAGTTTTTGATAGATACTTTAGAAAATGTGAAAAATATAAAACAAGGAAACAGTTCCGATTTTGACTGAAAAATTGAATTATTTTATTATGTTATGCGCAATTTTTCTACAATATTTTTTTGAATTTATCAGAACTTTAGAATTATGGTAAACAATATAGTATATTTCCATTAAAAAATTGAAGTTTTGTTAATATCTCGAAAATTAAACCAGAAACTACATAATGTTATTTCCCCCGTCATCAACAATAACTTCTCTTATCTTCACACTTCGAACTGTTTTGCAGGTATTTCCTCCAAACTTACGTGATCCAACCAAAACATCGTATGTGGTGTTTTATTGTTTGAGTCATGTATCTGCTGTATTTTTCTTTTCTTACAGCAATTTTCATAAAGGTTTTCATGGATTTGCACGCTATTTTTCGAGTATATTGATTTGAAAACTAGGGCTCTTCAGCAGTAAAAAGTCTGATATCCACATTTAAGCAACATTTATTTCTGCTCAAGAGCCCCATTTCCACTCCCGTGACAGCAGCATTTTTTGCTGCAGTAGGCCTTAAAGCTTGCTTGGTATTGTTTGGTCGCAGCTTGGAGGTAGTGGGTCCAAGATGGCTTCTGAGTCGGACGTCGGGGGTCGGGGCCTGCTCAGGGGCAGCGCGCGCCGACGCGTCGCGACGCCGTGGCTTCCGGCGCCGGTCGATAAGCGCCCCGACGCCCATTGGCTGCGCCCGTGCGCCGCCGCAACCCACACGTCCACCTCCGCCCCTGCCCCCGCGCCCGCCACGCTCCCGATCTCTTGCTCCCACCCCCGCTCAGGCCCCCGCTCCCGCCCCCGCCCCGCTCCCCGCTCCCGCCCCCGCTCCCGCCCCTGCTCCCGCCCCCGCTTCCTCCCCCACTTTCTCCCGCGCTTCCTCCCCCGCTTCCTCCCCCCGCTTCCTCCCCGCTCCTCCCCGCTTCCTCCAACCGCTTTCTCCCCTCCGCCCCTTCCTCCCCCGCTTCCTCCCCGCTCCCCCCGCTTCCTCCCCGCTTCCTCCCCCGCTTCTCCCCCGCTTCCTCCGCGCAGCTTCCATTCCCGCTTCCGTCCCCGCGCCCGCAGCCTGAGTTGCCCAAAAATTAAATGAATCCTTCCTCTTCCTGCTAACGCGTTTTTTTTCTTTGAACGATACTCACAATCGAAACCTGCTTGTTCCTTGTTTCTCACCGTCATTTACTTCATGCCTAGTTCACTTTCGTATTCAGCGTTTGTAATTTCCTTTCCCTGTTGATTTTGTGTCTTTCGCCTTTCGCGACCTTTTCCGCTCCATAATCTCGCCGGTGAACCCATCAGTCCTCGCTGAGGGCCTGCCAAAGAAGACGCCGCCGCCCTTCTCCCACTCGACGCTGTGTATGGTATTGATCAGGCCTCCCCGGTGCTATCTGTCCCCAGTGGAATTCATTCCCGCTTCTCTCAGGTCACCCAAGCGGAGAGGCGACCTCCCTCCCCCTCTCGCCTGCGAAACCTGCGCTCCCTCCGACACTCGCGATTTACTAGCGCCGCCTCCCGCTACTCCTCCGCTCCGCCCCGCCTCCGCCCTGCCTCCCGCCCGCCTCCGCCCCGCCTCCGCCCCGCCTCCGCCCGCGCCTCCGCTCCGCCTCCGCCACGCCTCCACCCCGTCTCCACCGTCTCCGCCCCCGTCTCCGCCCCGTCTCCGCCCCGTCTCCGCCCCCGTCTCCGCCCCGTCCCGCCTTCGCCCGCGCCTCCGCCCCGCCCCGCCCGCTCCGCCCCCGCCCCCGCCCACGTCCGCACATCGCCTCCGCGCCTTCCTCCGCCTCCACCCCGCCTTCGCCCTCGCCTCCGCCCCTGCACCGAACTTTCATTACATCTCCCACCTTCCATTTCTCCTCGTAGCCATCATTCTCGCTCACGTCTTATCAACGCTTCTCCTTTCGGCCTCTCCGCTGGCATGCGTGAATGATGGTGTGTGCGCACAAGACTGGTTACCAGGAGATTAAGACCAGAGGACGCATTCCTGGAATGCCCAGTAATGGACCCTTGCTGTGGTGGTGGAATGAATGGTAATTCCAAAGTAGTAATGGTGGAGTTAGTTTTGGTAGAGATAGCTGTGGTGGTTTTCTTTGGGTGGCTCTGGAATGCCCTTAGTGGTATCTCGTAGATGCTGTTTCACTTCAATTTGCAATACGAGCTTTTTTGAACATCTAGCGTTTCACGCTACCTAAACTTCGCATCTTTTGATTTTTTCCATGCTAAGATTAGACATCGCCGTTACCTTCACATCTTTCTTTCTTTGTGTACATGCTCCCGAACTTTACCTGACGTCGATTTCTGTTTAGCCTCCCAAGTTCCTGTTTCGTAGTAGTGCATTTGTTTTCGACATCTCCATAGTAGAGTTTTCAGGATTAATTTATTCTCTAATACGTCGACTGTTCTTTCAACGTGACAATGTTTCCAGTATTCCATATCTCTGGTTTTAATAATTTTGTCTCCAGAATTTGTAATTCATCACTCGGCTCCATATTTAAATACGCTTTAAATTGTTTTATACAATTGTTTTGTGCTTATTTTAATGCTCGTGTTAGTGGGTAAAAGCCTTTCATGTATTATCTGGCTTTAGGTATTTACGGTATCCTCGTTGTCACCATCCTGTAGGTAATGTAATTCTTTGGAATTTTAGAATTATTTGGAATATTACGCTTCTCTTAAAAATAATCATTGTCTTTTATTTGTTTTTTTAACTGTCAAATACCCAATTTTCGTATTATTGTATAAATTTTCTAAATATGTAATTGATACTCTTCTCATTTGTTAACTCCTCGTAATCTGTACTCATCAAAGCAGTCAAAACACTAGTCCCAATTGACATTCCGATATTTAAGGTGTGTAGGTGTGAAGAACGCGTTTTGTATACAATTTTAAATTGGGTAGCGATCTACACTAACCTTCATTTTAAAATCTGAAAACTACTTGTGCTACTACCTAATTTCGTCTCACGTTTTTCTATTTCTAAATATAATAGGAATTTTCCTTAAGCACTATTTTGAAAAAAAAATGTAAGGTTTCAGAAGTAAAAAATTTGATCTTAAGTTCGAAATGAACTAACGAGTCTTTATCGTTTGTCGTTTTTCACATACTCTCGTCGTGAGATATCATCAATTGTGAAATTTATACATAATTTTCACGATACGGGCGTGTCTCCAAATTCGTGAAATTGAACAAACTATTGTTATTCCGCGAACCGTACGGCGAACAACGAAATCAGCCATTTAGTTGTGTTTCAGTATCGTCTCTGAATTTAATTTCAATAAAGACAAAAAATATATGTATGTATATAAACCTATGTGCCCATTGAGTGGCTCATGGACAGCGTAATAACGTTCTATAAGGCTGTCTTGAGTTCGATTCCCGGCCGGGACAAATATGAAGCTGTTGCTTTCTAATAGAGATCGTCTCAATTTCTATAGCTGTGGGACAAAACAAAGCCAAATAATCGGTGATATTAATACATCATTGTAGTAGTCAGTTAATTGAAGTCTAGTACTTCTTCGCCAATGTCCGTTAGGATATTCCAGAGAATATAATAGGATAATAATCACTGATAATTGCAAGCGCAAGACAATTTACAAATGAGCGTAACGATGCCTGTAAAGTGTCTTGATTCCGATCAAGCGCCAAAACTGTTCACAAGAAATATTTCGACGAATGTCTTACGAGCTAAGAGTAATTCAAACTAGTTCTGTGCAGAACTTATTACATGGTCGGTACCTACGTGGGTAGAATCCAAGTCCATTGGCGACATTGTTTCCAAAAGCAACCATCTCATCTAGCAAAAATCCTCCTGTCGTACGTAGGTCTGTATTTTTCTTGCAAGTCAATTTTCAACCGGGTTTTCAAACAAGACGTTTCGCCTTTTGAAAATCTTCCCTGCGTCGCCATCGACTCCGCCGCTTGGGCGCCCTGTGAAGACACTTGCCCTCCGCTGGTGAGAGATCCGCTTGGAAAGACCTCCTTATCCAAAACCAAAGCCGGGCGGGCTGGGCTCGCCTCGATGAACTTGTTGGCCGCTCTTCCGTTCTCCACCCTTTTTTTTCTTCCGCAACGCGACCTCATTAACGATCACCGTCTGCATGTGTTTTGCTTCTTTTTCTTTGTCGGCACACGCGCATGACTTCGACCTGTTGGTGCACAGGAGGCTTCCTGGATTTTTTTCGAGTGGGGGCGAACTACTGCGAGTCGGAGCAGATTGCGCAGTCGTTTCAAGGTAAACCTAAGCAGGCGCTCCGGCCCGCCAGCGCCCCTGCCGGCGCGCCCCGGAAACACGGCTGCGGGATTTCGCTGCGTTCGGAATGATGTCAGAAATAAAATATTGCTAGACATTCTCATTGTTCTCTTTTAATAGAAAATAAAATTACACTGCAGTAAGTGTATTTCGAGGAAAAAGCATTTCTGGCTTGAAATCAATCATAATTGATAAGTGTTTTGCTGCAGAGCCCTATTTCACTTTTGATCTTGATACATTTTATTATCCTTATCTAACTGAATTGTAAGGAACAGTTGTAAGACATTCCTTAAGTTTTTGCTTTTTCCTATGAATGCATTAACAAATTTACATGGAACGTTCTCGCCTAAAAAAATTCATCGAATTCTAATGAACATTTTTGGCAGCGAAAACATCACTTTCTTTCCACCCCTTGTAACGTAACTTTTACGCATTTTCAATTTCAAAATCCATGCAAATGTATTCCTTGAGATTTGAGAAGTTAACATCGCATTAACTCTTATTTTGGTATATACATTACATGAAGTACACTTACGTATAAAAATATTTTTTAAGTAAGTCCATCATACTTGATAAACTTTTTTTTATTATTTTCAGAATATTTGCCAAGTATTAATGATGTTCCGAAATTCAGTTAAAAAAGTTACTCCTGAGGATTACTCATATCACTAAATCAATTTCTTTGCTTAATGCACAAAATACATTTTCTTAATAAATATAAAAAGGTTTGTAGTAATACATGTTGATAAAAAATATATAATAAGAAAAAGAGATTTTAAAACATTATTCTGACATGAAAAACGCAGCAAAATCCCGATTTTTCGTGTTAGAAGTAATAATTTGTCTAATATGGCGCATCCAAGTGGGTATGTTGAAACTAAATATTGTGTGGTTCATATTTGACAGACATTAGACCTTCCAGTGCACTAAATGAGCAAAATTTGCTCATGGTCAACATTACCCTTTTTTTCTTATTATTTAATACTTCTTTCTTATCCCTGTGTAAACATTATTTTTATATTAAGGGAGTCACTAAATGTTTTTGTACAATCGAGATTGAGTTGTTGTTGGTTTTTTGCAGCAAGAATTACAGGTCTGGCAGAAACCTGTACTCACAATCGAGATTGGGCAAAACTATATACAAGTACTATATACTTGTAATATCGCTCAAGAAATAGCATATTCTTCCACAATCATATAAAAAATTATGATGATAAAAACGATTTATGTTTTATTTCGTAACTCAATGTCAGCCTCTGTCGTGCGAGTGGAGGAGACAATGAATGTGAGGGCGTGCAGAAGAGGCGTTGAGGCATTCTAGATCATGAGTGATGTGTGATGAGGACGGGCAATGATAACCGGCGAAAACATTTTTCCCCGCTAAGGAGTCGCCGTGTGAAAAGTTTATTTTTCCTCTGTGACTTCATGTTTTTCAGACTCCTTAGTATAATAAAGGCCTACTTTACGCTCGCTTAGCGGTGTGTAGAATCACTAATTTTTGTACGATCCTAGAAAAACAAATTCGTATGAGTTCTAAATTTTCATCATCGCATTGCTTAAAAACTGACTGCATTCAAACTACGCAGTTCCAACATTTAATATTGGTCTTTTATAACAAGAAATTACAAAAGCTCATTGATATTTTGTTATGCGTTATATATCGTATTTTAGATGGTCACTTTATAAAGATTTGAAAATTTATGATAATTCAGCGAGGATGAACGTCATGATATTCAATGTTGTTGGCACTCTGACTTGAAGTGATATTGCACCTTAATGTACCCAATACATTTTTGAGATAATATCGCGAAAATATTTTTAAAAATTCAAAAACACTTCAAATTCAGTGTTTCAGAAAATTTTGTGAACACGTAGGCTTCTTTTGTTTACGGAAAATTACATTAATACTCACTATTATGCTTTTACAAAACCAACTTTAAGCCTATTCTGTGACCTCAAAATATAAATAAAGTGTAAGACTCAGATACTCGTACAACATTGCACGACCTGCCGGCTAATTAGAAATATATGTTCTTTAATTCTATAGGTGTTGTGGTGTGATATCTTTGGCATTTTTCATAAAATAATTAAAGACGTTGTCATTGCCAACAATATTATTTAATGCAATAGCAGCTTTCGATGGCTTAGCCATTATCACCATCATGATTGCTAAGCCTAAGCAGAGGCTAATTGCTAAGCCTAAGCAGAGACTAATTGCTAAGCCTAAGTAGAGGCTAATTGTTAGACCTAAGCAGAGACTAATTGCTAGATATAAGCAAAGGCTTATTGCTAGATATAAGCAAAGGCTTATTGCTAGATATAAGCAAAGGCTAATTGCTAGATATAAGCAAAGGCTAATTGCTAGATGTAAGCAAAGGCTAATTGCTAGATATAAGCAAAGGCTTATTGCTAGATACAAGCAAATACTAATTGCTAGATGTAAGCAAAGGCTAATTGCTAGATGTAAGCAGAGGCTAATTGCTAGACGTAGCAGAGGCTATTTGCTGTGGCTGTAGAAATGTGTACACTCGCACTTGCCGAAGCTGTGAGTGACTCAGAAATCGACGCCGCTGCGACAGAAGAGTAAGGAAGTAGAGGCCACCAAGACGACAGATTTGGATGCGTAATTAGAGCGAGTCGTTGTTTTCGTCCCAAGTTATTTCGATGTCCTCTGACGTCTTCATCAGACTCCTTGACGTCTGTCGGCGGCGGACCGTGAAATGAGACGGCTGCCTTCTCTCCCACCGCCCCCGCCTCTCCTCTTGCTCTCGCCCACCCGAATGCTTTGCCTCTTTTTGCTCCTGCCGCGGGCCTTCGCGCTCGCTCGTTCGTATCTCTGCCCTTGCGCCCGCCTAATCGTATCTCCCGTTCGTTTGCACGCGCCCCTCTGTTTTGTCACTTCCTAAATTCATGGAGTTAGTTCAAAATTGAAATATCGTCTTCACTGAAATAGTTATGAATAGGGAGCGGATTTCTACGATTTTGCATATTTTTGTCAGGGCATTGCTAAGTGAAATTTCTCGATATTTGGTTAGAAGTGAATGCTATGTTGATTAATGTACTTGTGCATATTTTAACGATTTTTACTATTGGTGAATATTCGTGTGATTATAGGAGCATATTTTGCATGTTTAGTTAAAAGAGAGACTTATCTGTGAAACGTTTCGTGTTAGAATATTTTTTGTGAGTGCTCATTGATTAGAAAGGGCTTGTCACAATTAGCTTTTTTTATTCTTTTCTGTTGATGATAAAACACTTGTGAAAATGTAGGATATTTCTTGATATCAAGGAAAGAAATATTCATTTTAACAATGACATTTAATGTTTTATAAATCATTTGA
Source organism: Gryllus bimaculatus (assembly GCA_017312745.1). Taxonomy (NCBI): domain Eukaryota; kingdom Metazoa; phylum Arthropoda; class Insecta; order Orthoptera; family Gryllidae; genus Gryllus; species Gryllus bimaculatus. The sequence goes on along the minus strand of BOPP01000179.1, from coordinate 28,443 downwards.
ATTGTATAATTGTAAAGAACCTGTAACAAGTATTGTGCTTGTTACTATGTCAGGTTTCGTACAGTTTCCCTGATCCTCGATCAAATGCTGAGATGGCCCCTTGTTTTGTTTGTGGACATAAATGTAATTTCAAATTAACTTCTCCCCATAGCACGTCACTCAGTTTTTGACGTAAATAAATACTTCAAGAAGAAAGCTAGGTTATATTATGTATGCCCAGAAATATATCTTTTCATTCCAATCATAAAATTCTCCTGAATTATATCAAGAAATGATAATGAAATTATATCGGAAATGAAATATGGTCAATTTTAATTGCATATTAAAATGCATATTTCAGAATTTTTAGAACATAAATGCGTCCTTTAAAAATCATATTTCAAGGTTTTTAATTCATAAAAATCCTCTCCCTAGTAATTAGTGTTAGTGAAAATTGCACTTCAAAACATTAACATATCGCACATGAAAGTATTGACAAGGGAAAAACGAGTCTAAATAATGGGGACTTGTGGCATTTCCTTGTCTGTTTTCCTTATATAGGAAGGGTGGATGTGCCTCCTTTCCCCTAGTATATTCCTCCCAGTTCTCGTTCCCGAAATCGGAATTTGCTGTCTCTGGAGATTCGAAGTTGGCCGAAAGGACCAGATCACCATTTCCGGCGGTCGGCGACTGACCTTGAAGAGAAGGGGGCTCAACTCAGTTGTGACAATGTGTTACATATGTTTTTGAATGTGACGATGGTGACTGCTTCCAAAGGTTAATGGTCGGTAAATCAGATCAGACAGAATTACCCTCTTTCGGTATGTGGTTGTGAAAACCCAGAACTGATATTTAATTACTTGTATTGCCAAAAAACGACAAAACAATTTAATAAGTAGTTTAAAGTAAGATTATCGGCGCTTGTGAGTCTCGTGTGATAGTGCTGTCGCCAGCTCGTTCATTCCCTTTCTCTGCCCACAGCATCCATCATGTTCGCGTTTCCGGACCAGGCGACGGTCAAAAAGGTGATCAAGGCTCTGCCGCGTGTGGGCGTTGGCATTAAGTACGGCATCCCGCAGACCAGGTGAGTGCGCGCGCATCGCTACCAACAGCTCGAGTTGAAAATAATTTCGTACGCTAAGACACATTAATTAATGAATTATATTATTTGTTAATTTTCATTGATAAAACTGCATTTCAGTTATTTTAAATTCTATTAATAGAAGAAAGTGTTGTCAATTGAAGGTTTTTCAATATTTTTCTTGAGTGTGTTTTATACGGTATAATTTCTATTCAATTTATTTTGTACTACAAAAATTTGAAAAGTCCAAACAGTAACTACAAATTTTGTGAAAAAGTGTCAATGGAAAGTAAAGTTTACTTTAGTGTGATCGAAATACCGAGAATTTGCTTTATTCATAATGCAAATTCAGCAAGTGAAAGAAACCAAAGTTCAGCTAATATATATTTTTTTAAAGTAAAAACATTGATTCGGATATAATGAGTTACCTCCTTATGATCCATGGTTTCGAAAAGAAATCTGTATCATTTATTGAACTATAATTCCACACATATTCTGTTCGCTTGTATACAGTAAATATAGCTGCAATGGAACATTAGCCTGAAAAGTCCCTCATGTATATTGCTTACTGCAACGCCATCTTACCGCGTCATCTATTCCTACCACACAAAGCTCGATCGTGACACGAGGCGAAGCGAAGCCAAGCCGCGAGAGTCATGGCTGTGATCTGTGAATCAGACACCGCGGGCGAGCGCAGGACGCTCGAGCGTACGGCACTCGAGACCGAAATGCTCGAGTGAGTTCGCTCGAGGAACGCCTTGCAGCACAAAAACGCTGAATCAGCTTGTTTTCCTTATGGAAACTACGCTAAAACGCATCATGAAGCGTCTGTTTTCCTAATGGTGTTATAAAGAGGGAAGAAAATAAAATTATAAAAAGAAAGAAGAAAGGTTTGTTTTGTTATACGTGACCTTTTTTTTTCTTTTTCTTTTTCTTTTTCGTTTTCTTCCTTCCTAAAACATAATTTTAGAACTTAGTCAGTAGCGCACCAACTTATTGCTCATTACTTTTGCTCAGTAATATGTTTTGCGAAATGAATAAGATATCTCATGTTTGGTTTCGTGTGGTATAGAACACTTATCATGCCATGTTGCTTTCGTCGAAGAATACTTTTACTGTCTCTTTAGTATTCGTTAGGCGAATTCGGCTTTTGTGTGCTTTGCTTGGCTTCGCGGAAGCACCTGCATCGCCTCTCTTGTCGCAGGCGGGCCTCCATGATGTCCCCTCGCCAGCTCATGCGCACCTCCAACATGACGCAGAAGTGGCAACGCCGGGAGATCTCAAACTTTCGAATACCTCAATGTTTCCTCCAACACCATCCGCGGGTAAGGTTGCAACCCTTACTATTATTAGCTGTAATTGAGGCCTCCCGTGTGACAATCGTTGTCACAGTATTTTGAATGCATAAGAAGGGCCATCGCGAAATGCGGCTGATTTGGGAAAAATCCGGTTAGTTCGCACATTAGCTAGAACGGTTTCATTAAGCTAAGATGAATGACGGTGAACGGATCATTTCCGAAATGATTAGGACATATTCGCGAGTAAGGAACCGGGTGCTGGGTAATGCATGTGTGTGTGTGGTGTGTGAGAGAGAGAAGAGAGAGAGAGAGAGATACAGAGAGATAGAGACAGACAGAGAGGAGAGAGAGTCAGAAGAGACAGACCAGACAGGAGACAACAGACAGGAGACAGACAGACAAACAGGAGACAAGAGTGAGGAGAGAGGGAAAGTCAATCCAACGGTAATATGATGTTTCAAGGTATCTGATGTTCGCTTGAAGTATTTGGCACATAACAATGCGATCGAAATTAATGCCTCAAACTCCAGGTTGTTTTATGTTATCAGCGAAGGTCGTAAGACCTGGAGCCTCCTCGCCCAACTTCAGAAATGCGGTAGGCGAAGCCTTTCAACTGAGGCATGAAGTGAGATTAACTAAATTTTACGACGGGACAATGTGGAAACTGAAAATAAACCTTTTTCTCAATAGTCTTAGAAATTTTCTTGGCCTTACAAACTTTCGCACTAGCAGATTTTTTCCCCTATGAAAAACATAATATTGCGATACTTCGTCTACGGTAAACCTACGTCGCCAACCTTTAACTTGACTCGTGTTGGCTAATGTTCAGTTCATCAGGCTTCACTGCCGAAGTAATGCTATCATGCTCTTTTCTTACATCGGACACCACTCAATTTTGCATTCTGTTGAAAACATTAAACTAGGCTAATTTTCGTTAAATTTCGCAATGATTGAATGTTTAATACATCTCACAAGTAACGGTTTACACCCATTCTTTTCTGCTGTAAATTTTTAATTTCTAGGCATTTTCTAGGAAACTATTGTCGCGCTCGTAGTGTGTTGGTATGCTATGGTCGTGCGTGCTGTGATCGCGCGCTCTGCGTGTCTTTAGAACAATAGTATGTTAGGAACTCGGCAAGCTTTGCTGTACTTGTTCCTCCTATAGCAAGAGTGAGAACGTCCCTGTTTATGCACGCGGTTCCGAAACTCTAGAAGGCGGCTCTGCGTGAGAGCTCGGAAAGACGCTTCGCGACGGCGCGACGCGAAGCCCCGGCGCAGGCGGCGTCTTCAGGTGTCGACGCCGGCCTCCGCGGACACTCCGTCATCGTCGGGAGGCGTTGGCGCATCCGACTGTCTCTGCCGCTTAGTTAACGCGGCCAGCTCTCGCGCCGGCCGCCCCGCCCGCCCCCCCTCTCGCACTTCCGTCTTGTGCCGCCGATTGCCTCTGACACTCAGCTGCCGCGGCCCCCTCCACCGCCTCCACTCGAACCGCTCCCGTGCTTGCCCTCCATGCTCTCTCCCACCCCTCCACAGCGTCTATCCCTCCTCCTCCCTCGTCTCCGTCCTCCCGCTCGTCCTCCGGCCCCGTCGCCGCTTTACCCTCCGTCCCTATCGCCATTGCCGTTTCACCTCAAGTCGCCGCTTGCTCTCCGCTGCCGCTCCACGTCCTCCTCCGCCCCTGCCCCTTCCTCTACCCGTCTCTTGCCTCCGCGTTCTTCCTACGCGCCCCGTCACACTCACCAACCCCCGCCGCTCCACCCTCTGTCTCCTCTGTCGGCCATTTACCTGCTTCCTGCACAGCGGATTCTGGCAACGGATTGCCGGCCCGCCCCCGTCCTTTACCATCCTCACCACCACACGCCTCCCTCCTGCGGACCGCGGAGGAAGCGAACAGTGTTGGTCGCGCATCCTCGTTTATCCGTCCCTCCTGATCCCCGCTCCGCTCGTCCCGTCCTTCCCCCGCTCTCCCCGTCGCCTCCCCTCTCGATCCCCATCCACTCCCCCGCTATCTCCGGCGTCCTCTCCGCACCACTCCTCCGCGTCGCCTCCTTTTCGCCTCCGGAGATCAAGGGTCCTATGCTTGAGTGAGGTTATCCGCCCACTCCTCTCCTCTTTTCCTGTCCTTACAACCGCGTCCCAACCCGGCCCCTTCCGTCCCGGCCAGCCGCTCCTCCCTCCGTCCCCTAATCAATTGCCTTTACCAGCGCCACCGTCCGCCACACGTTCTCACGTCCCCTCTCGCTCTGGCTTTGGATGAGGCGGTCGCTTACGCCCGGCCTGCTGAAGCCCACCGACATCGGACCACAAGCAACGCCCCCCCCCCTCGCCCGCCTGCCTCTCCCACGTGTATCTATCCCTACATCCATCTGCAGCATTCCCTCTTCCGGCGTTACATCGGCCTTCCAGTGTTGTAACCACCTCACAAGTCGTTGGCACCGAGAATAACAGAGGCTAATTTAACGACACTAGACTATTCTCGAGGCACCTACACAACCCGACGTTTTAAAACGTACTAAACTGCAGCAGCATTTGTTTTGAACTCGCTTGGGGGTGCGGTTTGTAATTCAAATCTGATGGCAAAATTCCTTCTCCCCCTCCTCCTCTCCCACATACTTTTGACTTCTCTATGCCCACCTTTACCTTCGTATCTTATATATATATATTGGTCTCTTTAACATATTACTCAGACCTATCTCATTCCTAGCTAATAAAAAAAAAATCCTCATATGACAAAGTCCATATATTCTCCTTTCCAATCATCACCATAAACCTCCCCAGTTCCGCTGTATACACGTTAAAAAGCGTGGGACTTAACGGCATATTTTTGCCCTCTTTGACAAAACATTTTGTCTCTTCATGTTTTTCTTTAATCGTTATAATAAGTTCGTCAAAACTTCTAAATTTTCGGAAAATGCATAGTATGTTTTTTCGGCTTGTTCGTCCAACTGCATAATTAAAGTTTTTTTTTCTTAAGGAAATAGTATACATTCTTCAACTATAGATTTATAAATAAGATCATGAACATTTTTTCTCAAATTGTGAAATTTTGCGTGAAATCCAGGCAGTACTATTATTTTCTCAAAAACAGGCGGGCGGGTGGCTTGTCGAAAACCACATTTTTTCACGCTAAATACCCACCAATTGTGGATTTTGACTACACCATGTATTACAGAAAGTCATTCACTGCTTGTGGAAGCAAGAAAGATCCACTTTTTCAGCATCGAGGATTCGTAATACAGGTTTTTCGGAGGGGAAATCGATACTTTTAGCTGAAGCATTACAATTCTTTGTATTACATTTACTGCAAAGCTGCAAAGGAAATGTGAACATACTGTATTTATGCACAGAATTATTGAAGCTTAATTCTGCATCATCCCTCTTGAGATGAACCGGTCAAATGAGTTTTAGCTTCTTTAAGTTTAGCACAAAAACTGGAGATTGCTGGATTTATATTAGTCACCTGAAACACATCTTGTAACATTTTAAAATTGGGTCAATTTTTATCCTTTTTGAAAGTCATTTTTAAATTGTTTTGTGATAATTATTCTGAATCTAATCATCTTTCCTTTTACCTGTTCTTTAAATGTATGTTACGATTTTTTAAATATTAAATGCATTATTTTTTTTACAGGAAGAACATACAACGACTTAAATCAGTACCCTGTTTTTCCATGGGTTCTTACAAATTATGAATCAAAAGAACTTGATTTAAGTCTGCCAAGTAACTATAGAGACCTTTCCAAGGTACAGACATTTCTTTTCATTATTTAACCGATGCATTATAAAGAGATGAAAACTGTTTGCTACAATGTTTTTTTCTTGCAGCCTATTGGAGCTCTGAATCCAAGTCGACGGGCATATTTTGAAGAACGATATAACTCTTGGGAGCATGAGAGCATTCCTCCATTTCACTATGGCACCCACTACTCAACAGCAGCATTTGTTTTGAACTGGCTTATTCGTGTGGTTGGTATCTCCAAAGTTGGACTGATATGATATGTATGTGCAATGCAATATTTGTTATGATATTGAATAATTTTTTTAATGCAGGAACCCCTCACAACCATGTTCCTGGCTCTCCAAGGAGGCAAATTTGATCATCCTAACAGGTTATTTTCTTCTGTGGCAATGTCTTGGAAGAATTGTCAAAGGGACACATCTGATGTGAAGGTAAATCTTAAATACTAAGTTACTGGGAGGGGAAATTTCCATCTTTTCCCTCCCGATGAATGCACACCTGCAATTATTATGATATTAAAAAAAAAGAAAAGAAAAGAGTAGGGCTACAAAATGGCACAGAAATTGTCACACTAATTCACTTAATTTCCTATTCTTTTGAGTTGTGGGTAGATTTTTGGTTTTGCTTAATTGAGCATGGTGCTCCTGGGAACAATTGCCATTGAAGAGGTTCCTGGCATTCTGCAAACCTCCGTACATCCATATTAGTCCTACATCATTACATATCACAAATAACAGCCACTGGCCCCATATTAGAGCTTGTACCATTGTTCTGGAATGGAGATCCAGAACACAATTACTCATAGTTTACTCAGAAATCTAACATGCAGTTACCAGTTACACAATTACACAGGGAAACTGCAAGAGTGCACACCTAAATTTTCCTTTAAGGAATAAGAAAGAGAAATGAAGATAGTTTTATGAAATCTCAAGTAGACAGTAAATTTTTTCTTGTCTTGATGGTTGAGTTTTCAAAATGTCATTAAGATTGGAATAAAACTATAGGCCAGATTAACATACAAAAACAAGCAAATACATATTCTTCTGTAAATAAGAAAAATAATAATTTGAAAAATGTAGCTCAAGTTATTCTTGTCAAAACTCTGAGTGAAAACCATATTGAAATTGGTTGAACACTTCCAGAACAAGGGTTTGTTCTTCATGGTTTCCTGGCCTGGACTTCTGTATCTTAGAGCTCCTCCCTCTGTCAAGATTTTCCTTTCCTTAGTCCAACTGTTTTTTTAGCCATCAGAAACTCACTTTTCCCATCTCTTATTCGTTAGCTTTGGCTGTTCTCTGCTCTGACACCACTCAATGGACCACTCTTGTCAGTGTGCACCAATAGAGGAGGGCCTCCCTGGTTTTTAGTACAGTGCTCTAGGAAAGTCTCTCTGCAGTGGCACCTTGCTGGAAGAGTGCTTGCATCAAAATCAATTATGTTGGTAGCACTAACTGCAGTTTGTAACAAAAGAAAACGTACATTGCACACTCCCCACAATTACAGCAGATGCTGGAAGTATTGTCTCCTAGTGATCTGGTTGGTAGTGATCAAGGCAATGTTTAATAGGAAGCCTTGATTCGGCTTATTGACGAGAGACCTTCCTGGCGCACATTGGTTCTATAAACCTAGGCTGCCACACCCCACCAGGACCTCCCCTGTGATGCCCCACCTTATGCTTTTTGAAGCAACAATAATAATTTCTACTGTTAAATGACAAAAATAATATTATTTGTATAAGAGCTGTAATATGAGTTTTGTTTTGTATTATTCTGAATTTTAAAAATACTAACAGTTTTCTTTAAAGGTAGACTTTGCAGTAATTAATGGGCCAGAATTTTGAATGCTGTCCATCTCAGATTCTTTCTTATAGTATAAAAGTGTAGGACGTTATTTCAGTGAAAATGAGAATTTCATAAGTGTTGATTTGCTTTCCAGGAACTGATTCCTGAATTCTTCTTCTTACCTGAGATGTTAGTTAATGCTAATCGATACAAGCTTGGGCAACAAGAAGATGGAACACATGTTGGTGATGTTGAACTACCACCATGGGCATCATCTCCTGAAGAATTTATTAGAATCAACAGAATGGTATGTAATCAAAACATTGCTAAAACTAATGTGCTATGTCAGTTTGTTGTAGTCCATACCTTAATTATGAATTTTAATTCATTTTTTATTTTTGTAGGCTTTGGAATCTGAATTTGTGTCTTGTCAACTTCACCAGTGGATTGACCTTATTTTTGGCTACAAACAAAGAGGTGGGGTCCCATGTATTCTAATATAAATATTTTTTATTTTGTATATTATCTTTCTTTTATGAGAAAAAAAGAATTGATTCACACAAATCACAATCACATAATGATATTAAATGCCCTTTTAACAGGACCTGAAGCTGTTCGTGCAACAAATGTGTTCTATTACTTGACATATGAAGGGAGTGTAGATATGGACAATATTACAGATATTGTAATGAAAGAGGTAATGCATTAAAGTAATAAATAAACCATCAATACACATAACTTTTTTTGTAAGTTGTAGATAATTTAAGATATTTTCTTTACATTTATAGGCTATTGAAAACCAAATCCGTAACTTTGGCCAGACTCCTTCTCAGTTGTTGATGGAGCCGCACCCTCCACGAAGCTCAGCTATGCACTTGGTAAGTTGAACTGCATTGCACATTGTGTAAATTGGATCAGTTGTATGTACTGTTAAGTGTAAGAATTATTAATGAAATCAAAATTCATCAGAGTCCTCTCAGGTTATTGCAAAAACCTTTTCTCCTGTTTCTTGTTCATAAATCAATAGCCTTATATGCTTAAACCCATTTTCTGTTTTACTTTCCTTTGTATTCTTTGATTCTTCAACTCTTACTGTTTCCACTGTTGATTATTTCATCTTTCATCTTTGTGTTGAATGATTAAAGTTTAAGATCTTTCAGAAAGTTGATAGATTTTTATTTCTGATTTATTACAGTCACCAATGATGTTCTCAAGCATTCCAGATGATGTGTGCATGACAATGAAATTTTTGTCTAATTCTCCTATTTGTCACATCTCTGCCAACACATATCCTCAGTTGCCATTACCATCAGTTGTTACTGTCACGACAAATCAGCAATTTGCTCTGAATCGATGGAACAGCAGTTATGCAGGTAAGATTGTTTGTGAAGTTGGAAACAAAAAAAAATTTTTTCAAATTGCTTCAAATTATTTTACTTCTAAGTGTAAAAACACAATTCTTTCAATTTGTTTTATTTAATTGCTAAATGTCTATAATAACCTTGGAAAATGTCATGGCTGATTTTATCCTAAATTAACAGGATTTTTATAATCATGACAGTATTCTAGGGGAAAACTTTTATAGATGTCTTTATAAAACATAATTTCCATAAATTATTGAATTATCCAAAACAAAATTTAAATTTTTGCAATTTTTTAAAGTTATTATTTTTACTGAAAATCAGAGTTGGGCTGTTTTTAGTGTAATTATTATTGGAGTGAATGATTAATATTCAAGCTAAAAGAAAAAGAAAAGATTTGGAACCACTTTTGAACTTCATATAAAGCACCCTAAAAAATTAGATCCATTTCAAAAACACAGGGCCATGAATGTGATTAAAACAATCGAGGAATATTCATTTTGGAGAAAATCTTGTGATCAGTTTAGACACTCATGTCGTTTACAGGCAAATGGATTGGCAGTTGGTCAGTCTAAAACAACACTTTCTCCAAATTAGGAATCCCCAAAACATATAGTTTCATAAAAATCTAACATTCAAATTTTGTAGCATTACATAACTTTATGTTTACATAAGGAAGTTAAATAGACATAGTATAACAAAAATTGAATTTGTTCTTTGATTTTTGAAATTTTCATTACCTTTTTTCAGTAAATGAAAAACTGTTTTTTATATTATCATATTACTTCTTAAGGATTCTCAATTCTTAATTCAAAAATTCAATGTTTTGACCCAGTACAAAGTTGTAAAATATTTTTCGAGCCATTTTAGATCTCCCCCCTTCACCCATAAGGCCCATGTCCCCCACCTCCAAATGTTTTGTGTTGTTGAATTTTCAAAATTATGACAAATGTTGAAATATATATCTATAGAAATTGTCTTGTGTCATATTACTAATATTACCAAATGACAATTATAAGCAGAAATAAATGAAAGTAGGCTTAGATAATAAAAAATAATGCACAAAAGGTCCTTTTCCATGCGACAAATTTGTTTCAAACATTACTCAAAAGCATCATACTTAGGAGTAGGGGAAGCATCACACTATTGATACCTTTGTGGGGTCAGCCAATTGAGCCATTGGTGGTTACAGTTCATTTCAAGTGAATGTTTCACACAGAACTTATGTAATTCATTATGTCCCAGGAGATAATTTTGTTTTGATGTGTGAAATGCTAGTAACTGATAAGTGACTGTTGGTGCTATATAAATTTTCTGCAGAAGATTGTTATGCATTCTTGCTGAATGAAACTGAAACAAGAGTAATAAAAGTATCATGCAAGCTCAAAATAATTATGCAATGTCCAATTTTTGGTTTAATTTATTTAAATTTTGCCTTCATATACTGCTTTAATGCATTGTACTCTTGACAAGGAATTACAAATTAGATTTCTTTTTAATATTATGTGTTTATTTTAGCTTCTGTCCAGTCTCCAAGTTATGCAGAAGCACCACAGACACCAGCAGCTAACCTTCCTCTTTCAATGGATCCAGTTTTATGTAAGTAATATAATTTGCTGTTTATCTATTTGAAATTCTTCATCAGCCATGAAACAAGATAATTTTGGAAAAATATTCTAATTATTGATTGTATTGTGCAGCTCAAACTAGCAACAGCTCGAATCCAATGCTTCGTCGCCATCTGGGAGACAATTTCAGTCAAAAGATTCGAATTCGTTCAAATTGTTTTGTCACTACTGTTGATAGTAAATTCCTTGTTGCCTGTGGTTTTTGGGATAACAGTTTTCGAGTCTTTTCCACTGAGACAGGTATGATTAACCTAAAAGATTTCTAACAAAATGTAATATTTTACACTGCAATATTAAGTAATAATCTATGTTTAAGTCTTTTGTTTAAAAATTGTTTTTTGTATTTACAGCCAAAATTGTGCAGATAGTATTTGGACATTACGGTGTTGTGACATGCTTGTCACGTTCTGAGTGCAATATTACATCTGATTGTTACATAGCCTCAGGTTCTGCAGATTGCACTGTACTTTTATGGCATTGGAATGCTCGTACACAAACTATTGTTGGTGAAGGTGAGGTTCCCACCCCACGAGCAACTCTTACAGGTCATGAGCAACCTGTCAGTAGTGTGGTTATTTCAGCAGAATTGGGATTGGTTGTGTCAGGTTCACAAAGTAAGTAGTTGATAAGAGATTATTGCTTTCAATTTAACTTTGAAATAGAATTCTGCAGTGCTTTCTGCTTTCTTATGTTTTTATTAGATGGTCCTGTTTTGGTACATACTACATTTGGTGACCTCTTAAGATCTTTAGAGCCACCTTCTGGATTTTTATCACCAGAAAATATTGCCATGTCACGTGAAGGAGTTATTGTAGTCAATTATGAACGTGGTCATATTGCTGCCTTTACTGTCAATGGGAAGAGGCTAAGACATGAGTCCCATAATGATAACCTTCAGGTAAGTATTTTGTCTAATTTTTAATGATGTGCTTGTTTCTTGTAGTACCATACTGTTACATAATATGAAAAAAATGATAACCTTCCTATCTAATATACCATAGATTGTTTTACTCACCAATCAACATCTTAATTTATTATACATTTTAAATTGAGCTACTGTTTATTTCCATACAATTCTTTCACAGAGTAAAATATTGTTGAAAAGTTTTACTTCCAATATCACATAAAAAGTAATTAGTAGCAATTTCAACTTTGTTTTAAATTAAATGTTGTTCTTAGATTACATTTTTAGAATAGCATTATTAATTTGGTACTTAATAGAAAATAATTTAGAAAATGTGTTCTTTTTTTGCTTTTCTTAGTGCCTCTTATTAAGTCGAGACGGTGAATATCTAATGACAGGAGGTGATAAAGGCATTGTAGAAGTCTGGAGAACATTCAACCTTGCTCTGTTGTATGCATTTCCTGCTTGTGACAGCAGTGTTCGCTCAATTGCATTGTCACATGATCAAAAGTAAGAAAATTATTGTTTGTATTTGCATATTACAATTAAATATTGAACTTTTATAGTATGATATAAAGAATAATATTATTGTATTTGTTATTATACTAGAAGAGTTTAATTAACTATAACCATTAAAATTATGTTATTTATTCCTTTCAGATTCCTTCTTGCAGGATTAGCTACTGGTTCAATTGTTGTATTTCATATTGACTTCAACAGATGGCATCATGAGTTCCAGCAAAGGTATTGAACTCTTTGTGTTCCAAAATGAATGAAGATACTGTTTTAGCATTCCATAAAGTTCTGAAAGATGTTTCTGTTGAGTAGCAGTATTCCACTGTTGAATCATCATTGTAGCTTGAAATCAAGGAAACTGATGAAATAGATTTGTTGAATTTCACATACATTCAATGAGCACTTCATTGAGTGTGAAACATTCATCAGGTTCTTTTTTTAAAACATGTATTTTAAAATTGAGAATATTTTATCTTTTGAAGATTTAAGCAGTTGATATGGTGCAATTTCACTTTACAAGAAATATTACAGTGCTATTTTATTGTTATAGAAAAATGATTTAGCTTTTAGTCATAATGAAATGTCTGGTTATGTTGAATCAGTGTAGAGTTGGATTTATCCTTAAAAGAATTCTGTGCATTTTGACACAGAAAATGTATTATATTAAGTTTATTGTATCCCTCTCCTGTGCAGTTGAATGATCTTAGTAACCTTATAGAAACTAAATCATGAAACTGCTTCAGTCAAACTTAATTGCATTGTACTTAGTGAGCAAATTTCTGTACTACACATAAACTGGCATCAATAATTTAGGTTTATGTGCTGCTATTTATTGTATTCAAAGTATTGACAAAAATGAGGCTGTTCATAATGAATTTTCAAATAGTATATTTTCCTTAAAAATGTTATATTATTTGATTCATAAAGTGTCTCTGATGTATACAGTAAAACCAAATGCAAAATTAAGTGCTTCATTTAATGGGGAAAAGAAAGGGGAAAAAGCCTATTAAATAAATTTAAATAGGTACATGACAGTTCTGTTTGACAAGTTAAATTATTGCACCAGTCTGTGGATACTAATTTTCAATTGTTTGCTGCTTTATTGCATTCTGGTTTTACTGTATTTGCAATGAAATCAGGAACTGAGTACTTCACTATCTGTACATTCCAAATGCTGTGATTATTTTGTACAAGTTGGGTCAGCAGAATAGGCATGAAACTATTCAGCATTTTCAAGCGAGCAATTAAGCAGATATGTAACTATTGTACTTAATGAAATATTTGGAAAAAACGTTTTTGTTGTCATTTAGCAAAAGTTTCATTTGATATACATATAATGGTAATTAATCAAATTTGCATATTTTTGCTAAGAATCCTCACTGTACCTTTCAATTCCCAATCCTATTTATTGATTGAGTGAGTGACAGGCTCTTAGATTACCATCTCAAACTTAAAGAAGTCTATGGATGGTAGTCGTATTTCCTAATTTGTGCGAGTGTTTCAAACCTTCAAACCAATTGATCTAATCTTTTATACTCACCATTAAAAAATTATTTTATTTTATCCGCTGTGATTAGTGCAAATTCAGACTAAACTTAGCACTTTTATTGTGTAATTTCAAAAATTAAATGTAGGTGTTGAATGGCGGTAAATTTCACCTTGGCAGTGAATTGAACTTCAATTTCTACAAAAAAATGCAATATTTATAAAGATTTGAAACATTTATAACATTCAGTTGAAGTTGCTCTTTTTACTAAAAGAGATTGTTTGCTCAGATAAATAAAGATATAGCTCTAGACTTGTTACTTAGTCCACAGAAATTTCTATATTATAATACTTATATCAGATGTTTTCTGGGATATTTGTGGGAATGGTTTGGAAAACCTAATAATGTAGTAAACCTATGATGTTCTGTAGAATGAGCTAGACATAGGTTTTTACTCAAGTGCATACTAATGGTAGATAGCACTTCCAAGTGTGAACTTCTACAACTGAGAGGAAAAATATCAACTAATTTGTCATTTTTCATTGATCTTGACTTTTTTGTTTTTGTGGATTAGCGGTGCTGCTGTCAGTATATTAAAGCAAATTAATACGAATGAACATTTCAAGTATTGTTGCGAAGAAGAAAAAAGTACAATAGGTGAAATTTTCTCTCTGCAGTGAATTACATACCAAGTTTGACTGTTTATACTGATGCAAAAATTTCTAGAAATATTTGTCCTGTTAACTGACATGAATGAAACCTTCTTTATTGTAGGTTGCTTTCATGTCCATTGCTGTTCTAGTCATGATCGGATGCACTCAGCTTGATTTTTAAGTCATTCCCTCCAGACTGATAAGAAATTATGTACATTATATATTGTCCATTTTACATTGCAAAAACTTCTAATTGTAAATAAGGGACTGAAAGTTTCTATTATACGATAGTGCAACTCATTAGTTCTTTCCCACTTTATTTTTTTTTAATTATAATTTTATATGTGTATGTTTGATGTTGGCAATAATTAAGAATGAAATCCGGTCCATAATTGATGAACTAAAGCAAAGGAGGATTCATTTTGACATGGATTTTTTATGATGGCCAGGACATGCTTCCTGACAAGTTCAAGTTGAAAGCATTCAATGTATTTTACATTTGTTAGCTTCAGTAAATAAATGTGAATGTGAAATATTTAAAAATGAGGTGAAAAGTTTATTTGAAGAACATTGTCCTGATAAAACTGACAACAACATGAAGTATTTGAATGCTTTGATAAACTATCTGTGCAATGTCTCATAGAAGAGGTAATAACTGGCCAACGACCTGTATTTAACAATATTTGTAGTGTATAAATAAGATTAATAAAAAATATTGCTATGGGGATGGAACTGACTCTATATGATTTCCCAAAACAATTGTATTCAGTAAGTTGAATCTGTTGATTTTACATGTGTGTATTGAGGGTCTGGTAAACTTGGTATGTGATTTGGTGCCAGAAGTGAAGATATTGGAAGAAAGCAGGTAATCACTTGACTACAAAATGAAGATGGATGCTTTTTGATTGGAGTGTATGAAAGAAGATGATTCTAGATAAATCATGTAAGAAATTTTTCAATTATTTTGCCTTGTTATACTATGTATTGAGGAAGAGAATATTACATAGCTACTCTTGGATCAGTGGAATATGATATTTAGAGTGCCATAATTTTTTAGTACAAATCGTACAAATTAGTGATCCCTGATGGTCATAAAAATTGATGACTGCAATTTCAAGGAAACCCCAAAAGTTTCAATTGGGTTAAAAATGAGACTCAACATTTCTACTTGATCAGATAACTTTAAGATTATCTCTAGGCTCAACCATAAGGAATTTAAAATACCATTTTTCTTTCAAAGCAGTTTTTACTGCCTAAAGTTAGAGAATGATACATTTTTTAAAAAATATATTCATATTTCTTTGTTTGACTCGCAAACAAATTGTCAAATTATATACTATACATATGGGATTTTGTATCCCAGGCAAGGAAAACCAATCTCTTAAAAAAGTATTAAAATTTGCTATAAACAACAATTATTTTTAAAACACAAAATCTGTAAATCCTTTGTAAAGAAAATTTCCTCTGCCAAGAAAGGTGCCACAGAAGTACTGTGTCCTCTTTAATCCTGTGAAAGTCTTCTTCATTGTTTGCATTTTGGAGAAGTGAAGCAATTGCAGAAATCACAAGATTCAATATCGAACATGGCTCAATACTAAATTGGTTTTCAACAATTTGTTATCAAATAATGGCAGTCAAATCTAGACTTCTCTAGCACACATTTTAGTTTTACAGTTTTCATGAGTGTTAGAGTTTAAATATTAGTGTATGTATATAAGTTGTATAAACATTCTGCACTTATTAAATTGTGAAACATATTTGTTTTTAAATTGCTTGAGAGTGCTCTTCAACAATATAATAGAATTATTCATAAAGTGTAATTTGGGTAGATTAAGGCGTAATAAACATTACAGAGTTTCAAGGGCGTAGGACGGAATGTGTTCTGAGTTTTGCCCAATGGTATTAAATTCTTAATTTATCATCCTAAGTCTGATGCATTTGTGGAGCGAGGGGGGAGGGGGATTTAATATTCAGCGGCAGCACTAGGGTTCCCACCTTACAGAAGTCAATAGGTGGGGCACTTCAAACACAGATTATCTTTAAAAAATCACATAATCTTTATTCAATTAACAAGAAACTATGAACAAGTACGAAGTTTATAACACTTTTCTCTAAAAATATTTACTTTAGTAATATTAATTGGGAATGATTATATTTTATTACAAGGGGTTTTCAATAAATTTCATAATTATCATTTTAAAAGATCTACAGATTATTACCTGTTATTCAGTATGCTACAAGCTTAAGAGGACTCTATAATAAAATGCAGAAAAGCATGGTTACTCATAATACAAGCAGAAGAGTCAGGATAACATGGTCCAACGAAGACGTGTAGGGGCACAAGGCATTTGCAATAAAGTCAGGACAATCCTCATATGGAAAGTGGGGCAACCCTAAGAAGCACGCTTACTGGGTTTTGTGTGGATAGTCTTAAAAATTGTACAAAATCGTCTTATTGCCTTAGCTTATATATAGGTTATGTTCCATAACTCTTTAAAGTATTAAGATTATTGTGAGCTATTTAAGAGGCCGTGTAGGCCGTCAAGCTAATGTTTAATTGTCATTATTTATTCTATAATATTTGTTTTTCAGAACACATACTTTCCCCCCGTACAGGACGGGGATCGGGAGTCTGGGTTGTTGGCAGAGGGGTTACTTTATCTATGGAGACGGAGAGAGGTTGTTTTATTAAGAGGGAAGGGGTAGGATCGGGATGGGAAGGGATTGGGTGGGGTGAGGTGAAGAGGTGGACTGGTCGCATTATACTAATACTTGGCTTTTTATGTGTAGAGAGGATTATATATTAATACAAATATTTTTAATTTTAATTCGTTTCAATATAAAATTTTATTGTGCACATGTACTCAATTTTCCCTTTCTCCAACATAGGGAGGCCTACTAACCAAACATTTTTTGCAGCATAAATTGTAACGTGAATGTGGAAACTAGTACGCATATAAAAGGCGTCCCACATTTCGTAACGAAAATTTGGAGCATTTTCAATACCCCCTCTCCCCCTGTAACGCACCCGTAACGCGGGCTTAAATAATAACATAACGCTTGCGACAGCATCCTCCCCCTGTATTTATTTTGCTTGAGTTGTAACTTATATTAAAATTAATGATAAAGTACAAATTAGTTGGTGATGCTGCCAGGACCTTACAATAAAGAGTGAAGTTATTGGTAGTTGCGAGTGAAGGAAAAATGCATGGGCGTTTTCGAACGAAAACCTAGGTCACGCCGATGTGAATGACGCATGAGCGTCAATTATAATAGATTCTAGAATACCTACACATCAGTTTTGAATATTCTCTTACGATTCTTACAGATTCAATAAAAAATTATGAAAAATTGTTCCATTCATTTTAACAATTTACAAGTAATAACTGTCATTTATGTATGTAAAAAAATAATTAGTAAATATTTGAATGTTTAAAGTACAGGACTCAAAAAAAGAATTATTTCAGCAAATGTTGAAAACTGTAAAACAAAATGCATATCAGTGTTACGTAACACTTAACTCGTACCCCCGTATCCCTACGTTACGCAGTATAACACTTCCTCAGACCCCCTCCCTCTCTTTAGCGTTAAATTTATGAACGGCTCCAAATGTGTGTACGTATAATGAAGGGTAGGGGAAGCGAAGGTAATGAGGGTCACTTTTTGTTTTTTCGATATAAATCAGTGCGAATTGTCCGTAAGAATAAGTATTCGTATATCACACATTAGTTAAGCTTGTGATTTCACCACAAACATTTAAAATATTCATTAAAACTCTCTCCAATGTCGAATTTCCGAATGTTCATTTTGGCACGATGTGGGTAACGGGAGTCAAAGAAATATGAAGCAATATGATTACATTAGTACTTCAAACAGTATTTATTTTGTTTACAATGGTAGTGATCTGTTTCCCAAGGTTGCCCAAGATCAGCTGCTCTGGGTCCTGGGCAGTTGGACAAGTAAGGCTTTTAAAGTGTTTGAGCCATTAGATGAATTCTTAATCCGTCCATCCATTCTTGCTAAGCGTGTACTTAGTCCCAGAGGACTATTTAAACTCATTCAGATCAATAAATTATTTGGTTTGGGGAAACGGCAGTCACGCTGCGATAATGAGAATCACTGATCAATTACTCCACAAGTACATTTTTATCATTAATTATTCATAAAATTTTATAGAATGTTTAAATTTGGTATCAAATGATTTGCTGAAGTAATTCCCTTCCAACAATTTTTTTATTTTTTCAGAAATCTCAAAGTTCACGTAAGATCATATTTTCTTACAGCACTTTCTATTACTCGCGCAACTTTTCTTGAACGATGGATTGAAGATATGCGGCTAGAGGCGGGGTATACTCTCTGTGGGGGTATTATTTACGTAAACAGCCACTAGATTTTATGAAGCAATGCCAATCTCTGGAGAATCAGTCATTCCTTCGTAACGTTCTCAATAATTTGCGTTCTAACTTTATCAGGAGTTCGAGGTGACTCCTGTGGTAGATCCGTACCTACTTCGATCATTTCTTTAGATTTTTGGAGAAAATAACCGATAGAAGTTATCGTCTTCAAAAGAAAATTGTTTATACTTCGCGCCAGCGAAGGTGTATTTGGAATGTTGTCATCAGTGCTCGCTGCGAGCTTTTGCCTTTATCTGTTTATTGTGCCAGAGAGGGGAGAAGCAAGGTTCAAGAAAAGTTGCGCGAGTAATAACAACTCACTTTTCTGGTACGAACGCGATAATCGTCGATGTAAGCTTTCTTTGGCTGCAGCGATCAACTGGCTATAGTATCGTGACTAATGCTTGGTAGAAGCATATGTTTCTGCCGTTCAATATGGTTTGTTTACAATATTTATCGATAATTTCTCATAGTCTCCCATTACTCCGTGACACCCATCACCCCCGCTTCCCAATATACGGGGAAAACGATCTAGTACATCTCCATCTCTGGGTTGTTTTTAGATTGCAGTGCCATCTTGCCGTACAATGCGTAAGCGCATGAACATGTGAACAATGCACGGTGGAAAAGTGAAAAGTGTCCATCAAATTCAGGTGTGAAGATTTTATCCTTTTTGGAAGAACGATCAGTCACATTGTACCTCTGGGGGGAAAATGATCAAAATCCACTTTGCTTACATCTTCATTGGAGTTCCTTGGGAGATTACTGCGTTTTGGAATTTTGAAACATTGTTTGATTGTTTTAATTTCTCCTTGTGTACAACACGCTGTTAGTTGAGCTATATCTTTGTTTCAAAACAGTGTTAGTGAAAAGAAAAAATATTATCAAATGGCTAGCAGTGATTCTCACGAAAATTCTACTCCCAAACCAGGAACACGTTCCAAGAAATTAAACTTCAATGGACTTGTTTTGGATTCTTCAAAGCGGATTCGAGCAGTGGCGTAACACTCGGGCCCGCAATTCGGACTCATTTTTAAGGGATATTTTTATTATTTAAGGTACTAACACTGCTTGTGTTTAATTTTATAAAGGGGGGCCGGATAAAAGGTTTGAGGGCGAGCCCGCACGCATTTCGTTACGCTACTGGATTCGAGCTATGAGCCACGTCACCGAAGATGACTGTAAGTGTTCGTACTTAAAACGTTTCAAAATGACATCATATTTGGAATGAAATGTATTGATCCAAAGTTTTTATTAAGAGGACTTCATACGACAATCAAAATACACATCTGTCAAGATTTATCACTAAAATCTATAATGCGCAGGATACAAAACAAATATTTAAATATTATTATTATTTATTATAATACTAAGAAAATAATAATAAATAATAATAATAATAATAATAATAATAATAATAATAATAATAATAATAATAATTTGAAGCACAACGTCGCGATTTTAGTTAGAATTACAAGATTCGGGTAGTGAGAAATGAAAATTCCGTTGGAATACCTGTGTGCCACAAAGCATTTTTATTTATCTTTGACTTCACTAATCGTCGTTATTTATTGCGTCGTGCCATTATTGTTTGATTTTTCTGACTAAATATAACATAGGTTTTGGTCATCCAAGGTCGGATTCAGAGAGTGTATAAGGTCGGATTCGTGCAGCATATGCAACAAATTCCAAGCTGATGAAGCTAAAATTGATAACTGATAAAAAAAATTATTTATCTCTTAAAAATAAACTGTACAAAAGGAAGGCTGACGAATTTTATGAAATCAAAAGAAATGAACATAGGAATTAGATTATTGGAAACGAAAAGCAATTGCCATGAGTTAAAAAAATAAAAAGAAACTCTTCCCAACATTTCAACTAACAAGGCGCTAGCTATCGTTCATGTCATTTAACGTTCATGATCTTGCTACGGAAAAGTCAGTATTCTACACTCATGATCACACCATCTAAAAGAAAGACCCAGATGAAGTGTACTCTATGCTATGGCATTATTATTCTGAAGTTATAACATTATTCGAGAACTCAGCTTATTTTGTGATTCTTGTTCTGGACAGAATAAAAATGTGGTTTCGATTCTATCATTTTTTGGTGCATGCAAAAGGATGGTTTGATTAATTCTAGATGATTCCAGCAAGAGCAATAATATGTGAGCAAACGCTACAAGAAAAAGTGCCTCTTTGTACAAAAATAATATTGCATATTTTTTCCTAAAAATAAGTTAAATTGGTTGACTTGCGACATTCAGACTTCGGTTCGTATGGCACGCATGAAATCATTGTCATTCTTCAACTTCAAGAACTGAAAATAGCTCATTTCACCTCCCCAAAGTCATAATCGATCTTTTGGCATTTCTCAAGAAAAATATAGTGCTCCTCAAAGTTTGAAGCAGTTTTCTAGCCCAGATGCCTAAGAATACTTAGATTACCCCGCGCCGGAACTAGGCAATTTTGGGCCCGGGATGATGCTGAAACGTAGCACCTCCCACTCACCAAAAATATAAAAAGTGAAAGTTGTATCAAGAGTACGAGTTATTTTATTTCAACAAATAACAAAAAGAAAGAAGAAAAAAACAACAACAAAATTTTAAGCTAGAAAAACTGAGAATGTATTTTAAATATTAGTTCTAAGTAAAAGTATTCAGTGACCAATTAATACAAATTCCACGGTGAGCTTATAACGCTAAACAATTTTGTTGTGTTTAGTTAGTGTTTAATAAAAATAACTTGTTATATAGATAATAAATATGAAAAACAGTAGAACCTATTTTAATGCTAGCGTCATTTGATTACATACATTTTCCCATTTCATAGATACATGCAAATAGTAAATGTAACACTCATTATCTGAAACATTTATGTATGGAAATTATTTCTACATTACAAGTAATGTATAATGTAAATTATTTAAGGTAAAAAAATAATTGAAAATTTTATGTAATATCAGACTACTGTACCGCGACATATAAAATTACGATAACGATTTTCTCAAGTGCCAATTTTTTTTTCAATTTTTTCCCATTGGTCTTATCATTGTGCCCCTTGCCCATGCCTATTTTTGTAGCGTACGGCACTGCATGTACCCTTCAAACTATGTGTAACAATAAAATGTTTACAATGTGATGTGTATTCGCAACCGTTACGGAAATGCAAATTCCCCACAAATGCTTTTGCGTGTTCTCACCCTCGAAAGTACTTGTTCGGGCTGAGATTTGAACTCGAGGCAATGTTCACGACACGATGTTTCCCGAGTGTACGACCAGCCGCACCGTGAGGTTCTGAGCGGCACTTCTCTCACTTCACTTCTTCCCTTACTTCAGAGTGCTCTCTTCTTACGCCCTCATATCGAAACTACACCGAAAATTTTTAATGTTTACTATTTTCATCCCCGCACATCAAAGTGCCACGCCCACTGTATGTCATTTCCACATTTCATTAAAAAGTTGCAAATTGAATCAGCTTCTAGGGATTCTTTTTCTGACTGACCATGAGTTGGCTAACCTGCTGTGGCACACTACTGCCTCTCGATGTTCATATGTTGTTATTTGAATGCTTTTTTGTGGCGCGGAAACGTGTTTATATTTGGTTGTTCGCGAGTCTTGTAGTGACAAAGCATTTTTATCGTGTTTTTCTGGATTACGACAAAGCCGAAAGGTGTTTTTAAAAAGAGAAAATATAAAGGAAGTCATTTCAAAAATATTGCAGTTCATGAGGTTATGTCAGTAGTGACACCGTTGGAGTGACACCCGCATTCCTTTGACAGATAAGTACAATAAATTTAGTACGTCTGAAAAGAGATCTACAAATATAATTATAAACATCAATTAAGGAAATTGTCTCTACTATCACCATCATATATTGTTGATTGAATTTAGCCACATAATTTTTAATAAACAGTTTATTGATAATAACAAGTATACTCAGATCTTCAGAGCAATCACATCAAAAAAATTTATTCAGTTTTTCAGAGTGACGTTTTAGGGAATTATTTTCTCTCCATCTTCAGGCTAGACATAGCAAAGGAAAAAATTAATTTAAATATGTTATAAAGAAAATGAAAAGAAGTTACATGGATGATATTACTCAAAAATATTGTAATGGCTCTAGCAATTGATATATTCATACATATCAAACAAAAAATACAGTATTACATTTATTTATATTTACAGCAGAGCGTGCAAAGCACATACAGAATGGCTGTTACAAAGAGCACAATGCAAACAATCAGCTAAGATTGTTGCAATGAAGTGGGATGGGGGAGAAGATGCTTCAAAATACTTTATATATAAACTGTCTGTCACTAAAAACTATGTGGCAAAATTAGCAATATACAAATATAAATATTTACTTACAAGTACTATCAGATATGATCTTCAAGTTTGTGAAATGTAAATGTTGTAATTCAGATTGTGTAAAAATTCAGGAAAGTGAGAGTGGGAGAAAGGGTTTTGTAATTTCTTTAGATATATTTTATGAATATTGTTTCTTCATGTATGTCAAATCCAAAGCGACAGCCAAAAAGCTGTTTTGAAGTGAATACTAGATTTGTGTATGCACTAAGATCAATTGGGAAAGGTATATCTTCTGGAAGAATATTTTGTGCAATGAATTTTCACCCACCACCTAGAAAATTTGAAAAACGTACAGCATTATTAGATGGTAGTTGGCGGAAGAGAGGACACACCTCCGTGAATGACATAGTTACAGGCACAAGCATTGACACGGGGAAGGTACTTGGTGTTGATATTGACACAAAATATTGCCAACAGTGTAAGATCACCAAAAATAAAAAAGAACACAAGAATGTGTTGCTAATTATACAGGAGTCAGTGAAGGAATGGAGGTCGTTAGTGTCCAAAATATTTTTGAAAGATCGGTGTCAACAAGAGGTGTGAGATACATTCATTACCTTGGAGATGGGGACAGCAAAGCATACAATAGTGTGGTCAATACTAAGTGTAATGGGGATAGTGTGCAAATTAAAAAGATGGAATGTGTGGGCCACTTCCAAAAACATGGGTACAAGCTCAGGAAACTAACTGTGAATATGAGCAGGCAGAAATTGGAAGGCATGAAATTGTTGACTGGATAGGGTTAGTTGACAAGGACCGAAATACAAATTCTGCAAATATATTATGGTCAGGCAATAAGAATCAATAATCAGTCAAAATAATTTAGATGGTATCAAAAAGGCGGTGTGGACAATGGAAGAATGTCATAGAGTGGTTATAATATTACATGGTGTGGTACATCACATGGAGCTGGAGTGTTTTAACTATCTATAATAACTTATAGAATTATGAATTTATATTGTATCTTTAAACTCAAATTCCAGAAAACTTAAATTTTAATTGCAAGTGCCACATTTTCTCAAAAACTATTTCATATATTATCACAACATTTTGTGTGCTTATTTTCAGGATTATATAACAGTCATGGAACTTAAAAAAGTGAATATTTTGTGTATTAAGAAGAATTTTAAAAACATTGTTTGAAAAAGTAGAAAACCAATATCTGTTAATTTAAGAATTTTTATAAAAAAGAGTATAAAAATAAATTGATAGTTTAAGTTACAATGCATTATATAATAATCAAGTAACAATGTGTAAATTATTCATTTTCTTATCACGAATGGTTTTTGTTCAATACAGACAAATATGTGCGCCTTTTAAATTGAAAAAAAAAAAGAGTCGGGGGTGGTTAAACGGAAGAATAAGTTCCAGATCGCACGGTTCATTAATTATCGAATCCGGACTGGTCAACTGCTGTCATTATTCCCGTAAGTGAAATACGTGCTTTTGTTGCTTGAGGTGGCGGTGAATGTCTGGATATGCTGGATGGCGAGAACCGGCGCCGATCTACCGTCGGCTAACGGGGTATACAAGGTGTATCTCAACAGGGAAGAACCGCCCCAGAACCCGCACAAGTTCCAACTGGTCCACCGGCACGTGTCGCAGTGTAGTGCAGGTAAGTGTAAATGTACGTAAGAAAGGGGCCGAGGATAGGACACGGAAAAGGAAGAAAATATAGCGTTCGGTCCGTGGACCGTTTGTTAGGATACTCCTCCGGCATTCGCCTGGTATTGAGTGGATAAACCACGGAAAACTACGGCTCAGAGCAGTCGACCTCTCGAATTCTCCTCCAGACAGAGGCTGAATTGGGTCTAGCTAGTAGCTAGTGTCGAAAATCTTGACACTGTCTGAATTCGAACCCAAGAGCCTCCCGCTCACAGTCACTGCGGTGGCATGCTGTGCACTCGTGCCATTCGGGCTGAGTTCCGTGTGCCCCCAGTTGGGCTCCTACTCATTGACTGCAGGTTCAAGGATGTATTTCTTCTCCAATTTGTCACGTAATGGAGCGGGGGGTATTTAAAACTTTCACCCATAGCCGAAGTCGTATTTCGCATGTAACTCAAAAACTATTAATTCGAACGGATTCTGGTTTTCTCCATTCAATTTCTCTTAACTTGTTATACTACTATACTTGTTTTCAATACTATACGCTGAAATTAATTTTTTCGCCAATTTGTCACGTAATGGGGAAAGGAGTATTTTGAACTTTTTCATTTAGCCATATTCGTATTTCGCATGTAACTCGGAAACAATTATATTACCGGATTCTTATTATCTCCTTTCAATTTCTCTTAACTTGTTCTACTAATACCCAGTTTTCAATACGATACTCTGAATTTAGTTTTTTCTCCAATTTGTCACGTAAGAAGGGGGTGTTTTGAACTTTCGCCCTTCGCCGAACTCGTATTTTGCATGCAACTCTGAAACTATTAACTTGAGCGGATTCTGGTTTACTCTTTCAATTTCTCTTAACTTGTTCTACTAATACACTTGTTTTCAAATACTATACTTGAATTAATTTTTTTCGCCAATTTGTCACGTAATGGGGGGGTACTTTGTACTTTTGCATTTAGCCATATTCGTATTTCGCATGTTACTCTGAAACTATTAACATGAGCGGATTCTCGTTTTCTTCTTTTAATTTCTCTTAACTTGTTCTACTAATACACATGTTTTAAAAACTATGCGTTGAAATTAATTTGTTCGCTATTTTTTCACGTAATGGGGGGGTTCTTTGTATTTTTGCATTTAGCCATATTCGTATTTCGCATGTAACTCTGAAACTATTAACTTTAGCGGATTCTCGTTTTCTTCTTTCAATTTCTCTTAACTAGTTCTACTAATACACATGTTTTCAATACTATGCATTGAAATTAATTTTTTCGCCAATTTGTCACGTAATGGGGGGTAACTTGGTACTTTTGCATTCAGCCATATTCGTATTTCGCAAGTAATTCTGAAACTATTAACTTTAGCGGATTCTCGTTTTCTTCTTTTAATTTCTCTTAACTTGTTCTACTAATACACCTGTTTTCAATACTATGCATTGATATTAATTTTTTCGCCAATTTGTTACGTAATGGGGGGGGGGTACTTTGTACTTTTGCATGTAGCCATATTCGTCTTCCGCATGTATCTCTGAAACTATTAACTTGAGCGGATTCTCGTTTTCTTCTTTCAATTTCTCTTACCTTGTTCTACTAAACCCCTTGTTTTCAATACTATGCATTGAAATTAATTTTTTCGCCAATTTTTCACGTACTTTGTACTTTTGAATTTAGCCATATTCGTATTTCGCACGTAACTCTGAAACTATTAACTTAAGCGGATTCTGGTTTTCTCCATTCAATTTCTCTTAACTGGTTCTACTAATACATTTGTTTTCAATACTATGCATTGAAATTAATTTTTTCGCCAATTTGTCACGTATTGGGGGGTACTTTGTAGTACTTTTTGCATTTTAAGCCATATTCGTATTTCACATGTACTCTGAACGATAATCTTTACGGGATTCTCGTTTTCTTCTTTCAATTTGTCTTAACTTGTTCACTAATACCACGAATTTTTCAATACTAGCCAAGTTGAATTAATTTTTTCGCAATTTTGTCACGTAATGGGGGGTACTTTGTACTTTTTGCATTTAGCAATATTCGTATTTTGCATGTAACTCTGAAACTATAACTTTAGCGGATTCTCGGTTTTTTCATTCCAATTTCTCTTACTTGTTCTAACTAATACACTTGGTTTTCAATACTATGCATTGAAATTAATTTTTCGACCAATTTGTCATCGTAATGGGGGGTACTTTTGTACTTTTGCATTTAGCATATTCGTAATTCACATGTAACTCTGAACTATTACTTTAGCGATTCTCGTTTTCTTCTTTTCAATTTCTCTTAACTTGTTCACTAATACACGTGTTTTCAATACAATTTGAAATTAATTTTTTCCCAATTGTCACGTAATGGTGGGGGGTACTTTGTACTTGCATTTAACCATATTCGTATTTCGCAATGTAACTCTGAAACTATTAACTTTAAGCGGATTCTCGTTTTCTTCTTTCAATTTCTTAACTTGTTCTACTAATTACAGTTGTTTTCAAAACTATGCATGTGAAATTAATTTTTTCGCCAATTTGTCACGTAATGGGGGAGGTATTTTGTACTTTTGCATTTAGCCATATTGTATTTCGCATGTAACTCTGCAAACTATTACATTGAGCGGATTCTGGTTTCTCTTTCAATTTCTCTTAACTGTTCTACTAATACACTTGTTTTCAATACTATGCATTGAAATTAATTTTTTTTGCCAATTTTCACGTAATGGGGGGGTACTTTGTACTTTGCATTTAGCCATATTCGTATTTCGCATGTAACTCTGAAACATTAACTTGTAGCGGATTCTCGTTTTCTTCTTTCAATTTCTCTTAACTTGTTCTACTAATACACTTGTTTTCATACTATGCCATTGAAATTAATTTTTTCGCCAATTTGTCCGTAATGGGGGGTACATTGTACTTTTGCATTTAGCCATATTCGTATTTCGCATGTAACTCTGAAAATATTAACTTGAGCGGATTCTCGTTTTCTTCTTTCAATTTCTCTTAACTTGTTCACTATACACTTGTTTTCATATACTATGCATTGAAATTAATTTTTTCGCCAATTTGTCACGTAATGGGGGGTACTTTGTACTTTTGCATTTAGCCATAATTCGTATTTCGCTGTAACTCTGAAACTATTAACTTGAGCGATTCTCGTTTTCTTCTTTCAATTTCTCTTAACTTGTTCTACTAATACACTTGTTCATACTATGCATTGAAATTAATTTTTTCGCCAATTTGTTCACGTAATGGGGGGTACTTTGTACTTTGCTTTAGCCATATTCATATTTCGCATGTAACTCTGAAACTATTAACTATTAGCGGTATTCTCGTTTTTCTTCTCAATTTCTCTTAATTTGTTCCACTTAAACGTGTTTTTCAATACTATGCATTGAAATTAATTTTTCGCACATTTGTCACGTAATGGGGGGGTATTTTGTACTTTTGCATTTAGCCATATTGCAATTTCCATTAACTCTGAAACTATTAATTTAAGCGGATTTCGTTTTCTTCTTTCAATTTCTCTTAACGTTGTTCACTAATACATGTGTTTTATACTATGCATTGAAATTATTTTTTTCGCCAATTTTGTCACGTGAATGGGGGGGTACTTCTTGGTTTTGCATTTAGCATTTCGTATTTTCGCGCATG
>BOPP01000178.1:2726179-2750133 GCA_017312745.1 Gryllus bimaculatus | reverse complement strand
GTGCAACTGTACCAATCGTCGATTGGAAACGCGGGAAAATAAGGTGGCAATGTGGGCGGAGGCACAACCGTCTGAATGATTACCGGCAGAGAGTATATATCGGATTACCGGTGTCCTCTTGGGTGTCCTCTTTGTATGTACGTGGGCTTGTATTACGGTAATGTGAGCCGAGACTTTATTGGTAATTTTGTGTATTAAGTGCAATCGAAACTGAAATAATTTTTAACGTTATAGAGTGTTGCAAAGTTGGTGTAGGTCGAGAATCTCGTTACAAAGATCTAATTGGTCTCGTGGAGCTATTTATCCTTCTACAGGTTCATCAGAAATCGGGCGATTTACCATAATGGATAGCAAGAAAAGGAATTATGGTGGATTCCAGGGACCAAATAAGAAAAGCAGGTTAGAGTTCTGACAAAAAATTCCACTTCATTGTGTTGTACTTCGCCCATGTTATTACCAGTCCTTAAACTGTCAACGCCCTGAAAATGAAATGATAAGGAATCGGTGTAAATTTACTAATGGAAATTGCTTCAGTTCTTTTCTAAATTCAACTTACATTTCAAATATTTAATAAAAATAACTTCAAATATGTTTTAAACATTTGTTATAATGTTTCATTGAGATAGGGGGGGGGGAGAAGAAAAACAATAATTTATTTAGTGAGGTGTAGATTTTTCGTTTTCCCCATGTGTGAAGTCCTTATTTGTTTTGTAATGTGTATTAAGCTAAGGAAATGTACATATACTGACTACCTTTAATTTGAAACCTGTAAAGATTACATTGTGACTTTTTCATGAAACATTTCAGAAATGTCTCTGCCGACGATGATTATCCTGGATCGTTTGCTGATGAATTG
This sequence comes from Gryllus bimaculatus, assembly GCA_017312745.1. Lineage (NCBI taxonomy): Eukaryota > Metazoa > Arthropoda > Insecta > Orthoptera > Gryllidae > Gryllus > Gryllus bimaculatus. The sequence goes on along the minus strand of BOPP01000178.1, from coordinate 2,749,277 downwards.
GCATACATGGATCAGTTGGAATCTGAGAGTCAAGAATTTACTGAATCTTCGGAATTGTTGGGAGTGGTATGTTCTTTAAATGATTTTATTAAGGTTAAAAATTAATAATTCCATCACGACAATGCTCTTCTTGAAAAATTATTTGTATCTCGGAATTCCTTTTTGTGGCCTTTGTAAACATTCGATTCACTCATGCTGTTTTAACCTGGTAGGATGCATATGGAAGGGAATGAGTTTAGTGATCAAAGAGTAAACATAAATGCTTACAAACAAACTTGACAGTTCAGTTACAGTCATATGTCTGTTGTAGAGTAATTAACAGGTAATTAATGTTTTGAGTTGTTTGTAAATATTTATATGAACAAATGACTATGACAATATTAATAGTAATAATGATAATTTATAAATAACATTTAAAATGCAGTTAGCTGTATTTTAGGTTATAGTGCTTGCTTTTTGAAGGTAGTTAAAGCTTTAATAAAATTACTATTATTTGATTGAATTTCATTTTCTAAATGTGTATGTGAAACATTATCAATGTTACAGGCATTGTTATGTCTTCATCCTCACCAACAAAGGTATTAATATAATTGTTGAAATGTTCTTTGGTTTTGAGTAATGGAAATTATGCAATTGGATTTGATGTATTGTGTTTTGTGTTATTGTATACATGCTTTGGTGTTATGGCTAGTATTTTTAAGTTTCAGTCATGCTCTGTTGTAATATTTAATGTGGGCTGTGTTTGTATAATATTGACGAATAATATCACTGACTTTCACTATTAAAATTGAATGTACAGTTATTTATTTTAATATGAAATTTCTGTTATGAACAAGGTAGTACTGTTTGAACTGTCAATGAAATCCTACTCTTTGGGTTTAATTTATCTAACTCTCCTTGTATTATGACCAAAGCATGTGCTTATTTTTAAGTATTGGCGAAGAAAAAAATCAATTTTTTTCCTGATGAAAACTATTTTTGCAAAACACGAATTTGTGAATTGATGGAATTGGTGTGCATATTTATGGGTTCAAAGAAGGGGGACTGGTGGGACAATTTGCCACAGATACAGTCTTAATTGGGGCCCTAATTTTTTCCCTTTTTTCATTTTGAAAACATAAATATGTATTTACTTCTAATTAAAATTAATCACACTAGTTATTTTTGTTGAATGGAGAGATGAATTCTATTTATGTAGTGCGTATGTGTGTGTATTTTGTTTTGAAATAAGGGGCCACCTCTACTTTGTAAGGGACCTCTGTGGATCTACTGCACCAGGCGTCTTGTTTTTTGTGGGTGCAATCATTATGATGGCCCTGTAATGCATGTGTCATTGGGATCCAGCCTTTCTTCAACAAGTGGCGTTCAGAATTGTTGAAAGAGCTCTTGCCATTTGCAAATGACCTTCCAACCCCCTAAAGTCTTCTCCCCTACCCTGCCTCCCTTGAACGTCTGTATTTCAATCAGGCAATATGTTTTGGCACCATATTATGAGAAACTATTGGTTGTGGCTTGTGGTAAACATTTTTGATAGGATAAGCAAATATAACCACAACCTTATTTAGAGGATTAGTTCTTTTAATTTTTTGTATTGTATGTTGTACTTCATGAACAAATTTGGCGTTCCACCTTAATAGATTTTCTCAAGTTCTTGTTTTGGAGGATGTTACAGCTGAGAATTTGTTACATTATCAGCCACTGATGTTATTGCAATACTGTTTCTACCCAATTCCAATAGTTGTCTGCCTATGTAAATAAATTCCTTTTACATGGAAATTCCTCATGCCCAATGTTGCCCATTAAACATATTATGTATGTAAGCTATTCCCTATAATTCAACTGTTAAAAAACTGATGACAGAGGGTTAGAGGGGTAGAGAAATTGCAGTTCAAGAAAACTTGTGCAGGCAGTACCTACACTTTCAATCTCCTGTTATTTTCCTTGTGTTTTTAACATTTTTGTCAGAGGAATATTATTTCATCACTTGATTTACATTTAATAGGTGTTATATTTAATTTAATAATTGAATGTTTTGTAAATCCATTTTAATAAATTTATAAAAAATGCGTTAGAAAATTATCCAATGTCAGATGTTTCTTATTGTAATATTTATTATAATGAAAACTGCCTTAATTGTATGTCTTTTCTACCATTAAATTTCAAACAGAAGTAATATAGGTCTACTTATTTTTAAATAATTTAAACTATATATGAAAATCGATTACAATTTTTGTCTTTTACTTCAGGGTCCAGAAACTGGTCAAACTAGTGCAAGATGGAGTCGTCCTCCTGTTCCTCCTTTGGAGCCACAGAAAGATATGTTAGTCTTTCAGCAAATAGACATCGATCATTATACAGGTAGGGATAAAATATGAGAAGTGATAAAGTGTGAAAGTTATTAATTTTAATTTATTGAAGGTAAAGAATCAGGAGGAAAAGTAAATTTAGTTGTAACACATTTCAAGATGTTGTTACAGTGAAGCTTGCTAGTTAGCAAGAAAGCTAGTTTGTTTGTTTGTTGTTTTGTTTGTAATACTGGGGTCAGTTATGGTACTGGAAAAGCAGCTGACACTAACACAGGCAGGCTGTTTATAGTTTTTTATTATTGGATATTCTTTTTATAATTTTTTTTTTTTTTTTTGTTTCTTAAGTAAACATTAATGAATTTAATTAAGGTAAATTGTAAATGGTTTGATCATATTAAGCTCTTTTGAAACGCTTTCATACTGTCAGGGCAACATTCCATCCAATCATAATGGGAAATTAGAAAAAAAATGGGAAATGACAGTATCCTAAAATCGAGCTAAGTAATGAAGTATATGCTTCAAAATCAAGTAAAATCCGTAAACTTCTACCTGTGTGACAAATTGATAAAATTAAATGATTAAGTGTCAGATTCAATGAAAACACAGGGGTCGTAATAACTGTTGATATAAAGCAAGTTAGAAATTCAGGATATACAGTGAATGCTCTCACAAAGAATTACCAAGCCTATATTGAACTAGATCTTTCTTTCTGCTTGTTTTAGGTGTTCCAATGGCAGGTATGCCTGGTGCACAGCAGGGGCCTGTACCTGTTATGAGGATGTATGGAGTGACAATGGAGGGTAATTCTGTGTGTTGCCATGTCCATGGATTTTCACCATATTTCTTTGTTTCTGCTCCAGATGGTTTTACAGATAAACATTGCCATGAATTCAAGGTAATTTGCGCATGTAGAAATATGTTAATTTTAACAATTATGTCTGCTCTGTTCTGATATTTAAAGTAGACTTTTTCTCTCTTGAGAAATAAGCTTATTTATTTGGCTGCCTTAAACTTGTAGCAATTTTCTAATTGCTAGCTAATAGCATTTTGTTTTCACACAGATGATATTCATTCACACTTATGATTTCATTCACACTTATGATCTGACCTGCTGTCTCAGCAAGATTTCATGTTGTTCTGCAATTTGTTGACACTTGAATGATTTCTATTGTAACTTCAATTCCCAGCTCTTTCCCTGAGTACTAAGTTATTATCCATGTGCCTGTCGAGGCAGTGAGTAGAGAACTTGCTTATAAACTTAAAATATTATATAAAATAGATTTTTTTTAGTATGTTCATTTTGTTCTTGTAAATAATTGGACATTTAATTAAATAAATTGAATGAATTTAATCAATAAAAAATATTAGAATATCTAAAATGACATTCAAGTTTAATTACACATGAGAAACTAATTGTATTTCAAAAAATATTTACATGAACTGTGAAGAGAGAAAAAAAGTGAAATCTTTTTTGTGAGAGATAAGTATAGCAGCTGGAATGTGTATTGCGTATGGGGGAATATTATGTTATCTTTCTGTTTGTTGGGCAGTTTCATATCGTAGTACTTCCCTTGCTTCCCTCTTGTGATTTCTACGGTTTTTTTTAACAGGAAGCTTTAAACAGTGCTATGTTAGCTGATAACTACATTGCACGAGACAAAGTACCTGTAGCTGTCTTAGCAGTGGAAATTGTCAAAAAGCAAAATATGGTTGGCTATCGGGGAGAGGACCTGGCAATTTTTATTAAAGTCACTGTCACCTTGCCTAGGCACATAGCCGGTGCTAAACGTCTACTGGAGAGGGGAATTTCCTTCTCCAGTCTGCCTCCTCACAGTTATCAGTTCTTTGAATCAAACATTGATTTTGATATTCGGTCAGTATTTGTATCTTACAATTTTATTTTGGGATTATGTAATGATTGTATGGTCCAATAATTTAATTTTCTTATTAGTTTCATGGTGGATGCAGAAGTTGTTGGTTGTAGTTGGGTTGAATTACCAGCTGGTGTGTGGAGATTACGGTCAAAGACTGACATGAAGTCTCGTTGTCAGATTGAAGTTGATGTTGCATGGGATAAATTTATTTCCCATGCCCCTGAAGGGGAATGGAGTAAAGTAGCACCCTTTCGAATACTTAGTTTTGATATTGAATGTGCCGGGCGAAAAGGTTTGTTGAATACTTTTGGTAATCAATAAGCTGAATAAGTCTTCAATTGAACAATAAGAAATTTGGGAAGGTCATTTCGCTTTTTAATTAAAGGTATATTTCCTGAGGCCCTACAAGATCCTGTTATTCAAATAGCAAACATGGTTATTAATCAAGGAGATCATGAACCATTCTTAAGAAATGTGTTCACATTAGACACTTGTGCACCTATAGTTGGATGTCAAGTGTTAAGTTTCAAAGAAGAAAGGGATATGCTTGAGGTAAGTTAAATGATTTTCTAATAAACAGCCTACCTTTTTTGTTGTTTTTGTTCGTTGACTTAAATTGACACTTTTTTTTTTTTTTTCCTTCCAGAAATGGGCTGATTTTGTTAGAGAAGTTGACCCTGACTTATTTACTGGTTACAACATTAATAACTTCGATTTTCCATACTTGCTTGACAGGTCAAAACATCTTAATGCAAAAAACTTCCACTTTTTGGGTAGAATAAAAGACATCAAGTAAGTAAGCAAGTAAGTTCTGCCATTTAAAATGTTCAAATTATATGCCATGAATATAACAGATTTTAATGCCTTTTAGATCTGTGGTCAAAGAGCAGATTTTACAAAGCAAACAAATGGGTCGGCGAGAAAACAAGAGCGTCAATATGGAAGGACGTGTTCTGTTTGATTTGCTTTTAGTGAGTATTGCTCATGTTTATAATGATAATTTATGATTGATTTCTGATGAGCTTTTTTACCAAAGAATTCAAGTCTATAGTGTTGAAACTTCAATGTAATTGCAATTTGATAGGTACTAGTGAGAGATTACAAGCTTCGGTCCTACACATTGAATGCAGTGAGTTTTCACTTCCTTCAAGAGCAAAAGGAAGATGTGCATCATAACATCATTTCAGATTTGCAAAATGGTGATCCTCAAACTAGGCGCAGATTGGCTGTGTATTGTCTCAAAGATGCATACCTGCCTCTTCGTCTACTGGATAAACTAATGTGCATTATTAATTATATGGAAATGGCTAGGGTGACTGGTGTTCCCCTATCTTGCTTGCTGACCAGAGGTCAGCAAATAAAAGTAGTTTCACAGCTTTTGCGTACAGTGAGTATTTTTAATATTTTGATTTATAAAAAATTGAATTAAGAGAATATATCCTATTTTTCATAGTGCAATTGAAGAGAAAACTAACTTTTTCTTGAATTTATGCGTGAGAGATTGTAAATTTGAGTAGTTTTAGTATGTAGTCCAGTTATGCCTGAGAATGTGGTCATTGGAAAAATCTTTAAAAGTTTAGGGAAATATTAATATTAACGTAGTAATTAGAATTCAGACATTTTTTAATACAACATTATTACCTATTTTATTTTAAAAGACATTGTAATAAATGGAATGTGTAATATAGTTGAGAAATTCCAGGCATTTAAATTGGCTAATAATAATGTGTTTGTGTTTTTGTAGGCCAAGCCCAAGGGATACTTAATGCCGGCCTATTCAAGCGGTATTCAGGAAGAACAGTATGAGGGAGCTACTGTCATAGAGCCAAAGAAGGGCTATTATAGTGATCCAATAGCTACTCTTGATTTCAGCTCTCTGTATCCTAGTATTATGATGGCTCACAATTTGTGCTACACCACTCTACTTCCTTCTGGGATGAAAGAGAAATTGAGGTAAATTTCACTTATGAAAAAAAGAAGGGAGAAAATAGGAGTTATGAAGAGGTCTCTTGAGAATTTTTAAAACGATAATTTTAACTAATTCTTTACACAGATTTCTCAAAAGCTTTTGATATCATTAACTATTGTCTCCTGCTCGATGCTTGGGAAAAATTAGGTATTGGAGGTTCCTGCTTGAAATGATTTCGTATAAAACACAAAAAGTGATGAAATAATTCTGTGTTTCTAAAAATATTTGTATCACTTACGGCATTCCTTGAAGCTCATTTTCAATAGAAAAACTCTTGTCAGGCTCTGATAACAAAAAAGTGGATTAATCCCTTTCCTATGGATGTGAGATTGGGTTTCTTTAGAGGACGCAATAATTTCAGACTATACGGTTTAGTTAAAACTTAATGATGTACACCACATAATAGACACTTGTATTAATGTCACCTCACAACATGCATCTCAATCACATCTGTCTGTCTACTATCCCATTCCTTCACCACGTGCGCCATCCCAGGTCTTCCACCTCACTTGACCTGTCTAGAGTATACTGTTGCACCGCAGTGTAAACGCTTAAATCGCTCATCCCAGATATATAGCTAATTATTTCCTCTAATATACGTATTATAGCCAGAATCCATATTTTGTGGTTTCTTGTGTTATAAATTAACAAAGGGATTTATGGGTAGGAAATAGTGAGAAAGTTTCATATAACAACAGTTTATTTTAAAAATTTGATGATTAACAAAAATTAAATCTTTTTCTCTGCTATCTCTTGTGTATATTCTTGAACAATAAAGCCGGAAGTTGTACTCAAGATGAAAAAACATACATAACATTCACAATACAGTACCATACTTTAGTGTAACGTTTCATTTGATACGATACCATTTGTTTGAAGTTTGTTACCGGCCCCTTAAAAAATATCGGCTTGCATAGTTCGGCAAATCTGCAGTAGCATTTGCAAAGATGCAGAGAATACGACCATGAATATAATTTCGTATTGAAGACATGCGTGATATTTTTAGTCTTTGCAACTTACTGTTTTGTCATCATTTGCGAGTTTTGTGACATGAAATGTCAATGTAAAACTTTAACCCTAATCAACTAGTCTTAATAATAACTCAGCATTTTTCGACTGAGATGTTTAGGAAGAACTTAGTCTTGTATTTAGATAATTATGGTAATTTCTGAAATGTAGGTTATTTCAAGGTGTGAGTAAAACATTAATTGTGCTTCTGTGTTACAGTTTGACCCAGGATCAATTCACAAAAACTCCTGCTGGAAATTTTTTTGTTAAAGCACCTGTTCGTAAAGGGTTACTTCCCGAGATTTTAGAAAATTTACTAAGTGCTAGAAAGAGGGCTAAAGCAGATTTGAAGAAAGAAACTGACCCATTCAAACAAAAAGTTTTGGATGGAAGACAATTGGCTCTGAAAATCAGTGCTAATTCTGTGTATGGTTTTACTGGTGCCCAAGTTGGAAAATTGCCATGTTTGGAAATTTCTGGCGTAAGTACTGCGTAGAAATTATAAATTTATTTGATGCAAGTACAAAATTATATAACTTTAAATTCTTTGTTTAAAGAGTGTTACAGCTTATGGCAGAACCATGATTGAACAAACTAAACAAGAAGTTGAATCCCATTATAATGTTTCGAATGGTTATAAGAATGATGCGGTGGTTAGTTGGATTTTATTTGCACTGATTGTTGAGAGTAATATGCTGTTTCATATATTGATTTAGAAAGTTGTTGATGGTATTTTGGTATAATTATTTTTTATAGGTTATTTATGGTGATACTGATTCTGTCATGGTTAAATTTGGAGTAAAAACTTTGGAAGAAGCAATGGAATTGGGTCGAGAAGCTGCAGAATTTGTTACTGAGAAATTTGTAAAACCTATCAAACTAGAATTCGAAAAAGTATATTATCCTTATTTACTAATCAACAAAAAGCGATATGCAGGTTTGTATTTTACTCGTCCAGACAAGTATGATAAAATGGATTGTAAGGGTATTGAGACAGTGAGAAGAGACAATTCACCTCTTGTTGCCAATATGATGAATACATGCCTTCAAAAACTCCTTATAGATCGGTAAGCTACATTCAGATTCAAACTAAAGATCCTATATTTTATGTAATATATAATATATTTATTTTTTTAAATTTCAGAGATCCTCAAGGTGCAATGGAATATGCAAAACAAGTTATTTCAGACCTACTTTGTAACAGAATTGATATATCACAGTTAGTTATTACAAAAGAATTGACAAAATCCGATTATGCTGCTAAACAAGCTCATGTCACACTTGCAGAAAAGATGAAAAAAAGAGATGCAGGGACTGCACCAAAATTAGGAGATAGAGTCCCGTATGTATTGACTGCTGCTGCTAAGAACACTCCAGCCTACATGAAAGCAGAGGTTAGTCATTGAGCATTGCATTGGTTCAGTTATTGCAAATATATTTTGTGGGTTTTAATTTAATTTTGTTTGCTTCTCTAATTATTGAGATGAACCATGTATGAATGGAACATTGAAGGATTATAGCAAATGGAAAAACTTAATAGGTAGGCCAAAGAAAAATGTATGAACGGCATGAAAAGGAAGCAGGTTGTTGCATGTACTGCGACGAAATAATAATTGAGGTAGTCGCAAGGAAGTTTATATAAATTTAGACATTAATTACAAATTACCTCGCGCAAGGAAATTGGAACTTTGAAAACAATATCTTAACAAAATTGGATGCAGCCTGCATAATGTCATGACCATGAAGTATATAAATTTGTCATCCAAGGATGCTGTGCAAACATCCGAAAATTTTTTCATTGTTCAAGTCTAAGAGTGTAGTAAGATTTCAGTTAATTAAAATATTTTCATAGAGAAAATGGCATTTAATTGGGTTTCAAATTAAGTAATTAAGCACAGTCCTGAGCACAAAAGTGATGATCAGTTGTGACATGTAATAGTAATATTGTGTGAATGTGATTGTTAACTTTTTATTGTGCAAAAGTTATAATAAATATTTGTTAACTTAAAAATATAAATCAAACATGACGTTGCCCCAAGGAAGATACTTCAAATGAGAATGAATAGCATAGAGCATTGATGCGCTACTGTAATCAGAATAAATTGGTGTTATTATTTTAGAAATAAATAAAATGTCTGTCTTAAATTCTACGAGAAAAGATTCTATTAGCCGAGATGTAATGAGTGGTGAATTTCCACGTCCACTCTTTCATTAATTCAAAAATAAATCCCTGAGATATACTGTATTATTGTGATTACCAGTTTTATAAGATTTTTATATAAAAAGCAAAACAAAAGAAACTGAGCTAGCCAATATAGATAGAAATTAGGAGAAATAGAAAGGTGGGGAAGGAAGAAATTTCAATATTGTTTGATATTCATTACGTTTTTTGTCACCTAAGAAAGTAATCCATAATTAAGTCTGTGATTACTTGCTTTCACACATATTTTAGGATTACTGTTTTGAAGACGTCTGCCTGTACTCCAAATTTCTTAAAACTTGTGCTGCAGCAGCTCATACTACTTCCTTGTATTATTGGAAATTGTTATGTAATATTATAATACTGTAACTTCTGTCCTAGCGTTTCATCAATCATCACTTGAAAGCTTTCCGATTAAACTTGCCAATGGTTGTGGAGAAAAATACATGTTTAATTTTTTGAAAATTGAAAAGTTAAGTCAAGAAGGCTCTCTGCCATTGAATCCAGTGTATTGTTCTCTATTCTTACAAAATAATTTAAAGTAAAATATATTTAGTTGGTCAAGAATTAGAATGTGAGCCCCTAGATTCAAAAGGCTAGAGTCAGTTCTTTACACAACAAAATCTTGTAATACCTAGTGCGTTGCAAATGCTATAATGAGTTCTTAATGTTGAGGTGATTCTAGCAGAGAGGAAGGAATATGTACCATATTTAACCGAATTTAAGACCAGGATCTTTCATCAATATTTCAGTCTATTATGTCTTAATTAATCATTTATTTACATGGACAGGCAGGACAATCCTGATAGTGTTCACAATAAGATGAAAATGCACATGAGAAATAGATACAAAATCTGAATATGGTAAATAGAAAAAAAATATTCGCAGATTGGTTAGTTCCTAAAGTTTTTGTTTTCACATTGTCTTTCCGTGTCATGGATATTTTAAATATTGGATATCACAATAAGCTGCGGATATTTTATATTCGTGGTCATATTCTCGGCTTCCTCTATGTATTTGCCGGGCAATATTTTTTGAGGGGGAGGATAATCTCAAACCAAGAGCATTGTATCAAGTGAAATGTAACATTAAATTTTTCAATTTATTAACAGGTACTAATAAATACAAACAATGAATACATTATTCCGTAGAGTCCTAAAACCTGTGTGCAAATCTACGTGATCACAGGTATAGGTGAAAAGGGATTAATGTTGTCTTTTTTTATATATATTCACACACACAAAAGGGGAAGAATATAAAAACCTTACATATAAAGTAAAAGAAAAATTCATATCGTTATAACTACTTTATTAACTTGATTTGAAGAAGGTGTTTACGGTGTTATCCGGAATTCTTATAATCCAATTATTTTTCCCTTTCTTGTGGTCAGGTTTATATACAAATAGTTGGAGCAGAAGTCATGGCAACTATTTTTTCCGAAAGAAATTTTATCAAATTAATATTTAATTTGTTACATTAAAGAAATGCTGTACTAATGTGAGTTCACAACAACAGATGGCTCTGTGAGTGTCTATTAGCAAGTAAATGTGAAATCAGTTGTTGGTCTGCCACTGTGCAAGATGAATGTAACACATTTCAAGTGGCTCTCTTACGCCATGTTAGCCATTCTTCATGAGAGAGTGCCCTAGGACACGGAATTTGTGGAAGCTCTTAGGAATAATGCTCTTCCATTCTGGATAGTTGTTAGATGGGCAGAAGAGTATCTAGGGATGTGCAACTAGTAACACATGTAACAACCTTTGAGTGTGTGGACCATGATGTGGCATGTACGGTAATCAAGTAATTGCCTAATGGAGCATTTAGAATAGATATGTAATGCTCTTGGAATGTTGTGAACTTGTATATTCTAAAATGCTTTGTAACAAGAAACCTGCAGTCGTTTCAAATACCTTAATAAATTTGACAAAAGGTTGTGGTTTGTCCAATGACCATGCACTTAGTTCATAACTTGTCCATTCATTTCCGTACATTTCACATTTTCCATCCGTACTTGTGTTCTCACAAAAAAACAAAAAAATAGTTGCCAAGACTTTTCCCCCAACCCTTGGATATCATAGATTTTTTAATTCAGTGTTCAGTTCATCAAAAACTTTACAGCTAATGATGTTAGAACTTCTCGTAATTTTATTATTTATTCATGGTTTTGTTACATGCTTAATAGTTCCATTTAGCCCATTATATTCTTGTAGTTGTTTTCGAAAATTCAGAGAATTGTTTTTTCTATAAAATATTTATTTATACTCTTTACATTTTTTTCTCTTCATAGTTTCAGGTGGATAATATTTCCTTTTTTGGAAAATGATTTTTACAATTATCTTTTGAACCTCCCATTAATGACTGTAGCATACCATTGTATGCTCCACCCCACACTATAATGCCATAAGTTGCGGAAGTCTAGAACAGGGCTGTCCAACTGGTGACCTGCGAAATCTTATTAGGCAAATGTGAAAGCCCCTTGCATCATTGTCAGGGTCAACATCCCCTTTATGTAAAACCAGAAGTAAATTCAAAATCATCCCACTGTTTCATTTCCTTATGCATGACCCCTCCACCCTCCACCCAAAACATTTTAACTTGGTAATATAATATCAATGTATATTACTGTACAATCACACAATTTATCACAGTCAAGTTTAAATTTTATGTAGCGTGAGTTCACAGTTCTGGGGTATACTGTCAATGTAATTACTATATGTAATGTAATTACTTTTCTAAAAACTTAAGCTTTATGGGTTGTTGTTTGTTTGTTTTTTTTTTTTTTTTTTTTATAGCCATGTTGTACCTGTTAGTGTTAGTGAGGTATATGGTCGGAACATGATAGAACAAATGCAATTGGAATGTAATCATTGAACAATAGACATGTAACACCCTTTTATATTTCCATTCTTGATATAATTATCTCATCTTGGCGATATTGTCTTATCCTGCATTATTGCATCATTGTATAAACAATGCTTCAAGCGTAATTTTTTGCCTTCAACAAAAATTCTGCTTATTACGGGAATGATAGAAGAAAATAGAGGCCTCTATCAACTGGTGAACTTACGATGTTTAAGATGTTGATCTTATTTCTGCATATATAATTGATGCTGTACACATTCCTCCTAATATTGACGAAATAACAGATAAGAAAATATAGATGTCCTTGTGGAGGAAAAAGTAGAAAAAAAAATTGACAATGCAATTGTCAATTTATAGAAAATATACAAAATAATGCAAATGAAGGAAAGATGTCACAACTATTGTTTCGCTCTTGCGTAACCATTACTAACGAAATCTGTAGTCTGTGCAAAAGAAAGCGAATGCAATATTGAGTAAATGAATACACAGGAGACTGAAAAATCCCATTTTGGTCAACCCACAAAGATGTCCATACCTAAAAAAGTATGTTATGATGAAGTAGGGATACCGACAGAGGTGGTTCAGGTCATAAATGTAACTGCATTGCCTCTGACGTGATCATTCCTTCCTCGTCCTTGTCCTATCCTCTCCCGTTACTTGCACCACACTACCATACGGAACTTAATGCATTAAATTATAGAATGATTACCTTTTATTTTCAATCATAAATTTATTTTATATTGTAATGCATCCTATATTTAATTTTTTAGACAGCTGTGTTTTAGGTTAAAGGAAGAACTTAAATTTCATGTTAAATAATATTTATTCCTAAACATCTTTTTGGCAATCTTTCTTTTTTCATCATCATGTCTGTGTAAAAACCAATAAAGGATTAATCAGTTGGTTTTTATACTGACATCTGGTGATGGGTGAAAGGAAGTTCCTGAAACACAGTGTATGAAAAAAAATTTGTATAGTAAATGATAGGTAACATGAAATAAAGGTTGTTCATTTGAAACAATAAATGGCTGTGTAAAACTGAAAGTAGAATGCATTATAATATAAAATTAAGTAATTAAGCCAGCAGGTAAAATTAATTTTATCAAAATACATTTATTTCTGTTTCAGGACCCAATATATGTTCTAGAGAACAATATTCCTATAGATTCCACTTATTATTTAGAAAATCAACTTTCAAAACCTCTCTTGAGAATATTTGAACCTATTTTGGGTGATAAAGCAGAATCCCTTCTTCTGAGTAAGTAAACTTCGAAATTGTTGTTCTTAATGAATGTTTATTTATTTCATAAAACGGGCAACTGCCCTACACACAAAGAATTAAAAGTGCAGTGATGTAAGTATGAAAGTGTAATGTTGTATTACAAGTATAGTGTTGAATTTTAGGTATGATGCTATTTATCTTGATGTCAACTTTATATTGATGAAGTTGAAATCTATGCCATTGAAGTTTACTTTGGCTTAGATGATATTCCAGCTATCATTCCAGCATAAATGTACTGTTTCACTTACGGCACCTTTATTTATAATTTGCTATTATTCCTTGAAGTATGGTACTTTTCTCACATTGTGGAAGCACACCAAGGTGTGTTTTAAAGAAAATAAATCCATTTTGCATTGAAAACTATCCATATCAGTTCTGTCTAATTTTCCAAAGATGTGTGTATGTGTGTGTCTTGTAACATACACACAAAATCCATTAATTGATCTCAAAATTTTGAGTATCCATTTACATATTTCAATTTTATGTCAGTATTTCCACCATCAGTTTCTGTTTTCAACTTCATCAATATATTCTTCAAACAATCTCTCTGGCGTAACATGCGATCAGCTCCAGTTTTTGCTTTTCTGTTGATTTTGTCTTTGCCTTTCAAAATTTGTAAAACTGTGTTAGAATTTGGCAAGATTACTTTTAAAGGTCATGGTGTCGAATTGTTTATGTTTATGCTATCTGTACGAACCGTTGATATGTGAACAGCTTTATCTAGGATTTAATGTAGAAATGAGCTCTCTATTTGTTTATCCTTGGACAGGTGCTCTTCTGTTGACAAATCAAGGCTTTCTCTTACATCCATAATAATAATAATAATAATAATAATAATAATTTTAGCTCGCTGTTGTGGCTGAATACATTCTGCATGTAAGGATTCAAAATCAACATTTTCACGATTTGTTAATTCAGGACAATGAGCCTGCTTTAAACCTTTCATTTCTTCCATAGAGATTTGTTTCAATTTTTTAGTTCATCAATTTTGTTATTCAGCTGCACATTTGTTCAGTATTTGGTCTGGCAACTTTTGCAGTAAATTATCTAAACACACTCCAAATTCCTAGTTTTAACCTTAGCAGAATCATGTTGTAGAGCAAGCTAATCGGGATAAGGACCCTGCTTATGGAGGTTCATGTATTTACGTAAGAAATGATATTGATTCTAGCTTGTAAGAATTTAAGTTATATGCAGTTGAAAATGGTTTTGAAATCGTACTATGCTCAAAATTATCTTCTTTTGCATCGGACCTCCAACAAAGTGAACAATTATTTCATTCTCTTAGAAAATCTAGAGATAGCTCTGAACAAAATTAGTAATATCTCTTTTAAATCCATTGTTGTATGTGGAGATTTCATTATTGATTTAGAGTGTGAATCTCCTGAAGAAAAGCAGTTTCTCAATTCACTTCATGCTTTTAATTTAGATATTACAGTGAATGTACCTACACATAATACATTTAAACCACAAAAAAACAATAGACCAAATTATAATTAACAAAACCACAACTAAAATAATGTGAAAGAACAAGAAATAACAAATAATCTAGTTAACAGTGACAGCACTACACAAATTCTTACAAATACTAATAACATGAATGGTGACACAATAAGTAATACTCAAATGTGCAGAGCATTCATGAAAGTCAACATACATTTATTTACAGACTACTTGCTGAAGGAGTCATGGGACACAGTTATAATGACACAAATTAAAAATGTAATTTATTTTCCTCAAAGCTTTCATTTCTCTTGAATGTGTGCTTTCCTCTTTGATAGAGAAAATTAAACATTTCATGGAAACCTAATACTTTGATCATACAAGGAAGTAGAATACGATCTTAAAAAGATGTTTAATTTTATTTCTGAACATCATAAAGTATCGCCCAGTTTCCATGACTTCTTCCGAAAATACAAAAGAATTTTATGGGAAGTATAGGCAAAATTATTAAAAATAGTCAGGATATTTTGATTGATAATAACAAAACTAATTAATGCTGATTATCGTAAAAAAGTTCAACCACATCATCTCGATACTTTGTAGAGAATGTGTTTTTAAAGGATAATAAAAGAAAAGCAAGTAATCCTGAAAAAGTTTGCAAACCCCTTCAAACAACACTATCTAGAATTATGGCTGATCTCATGAAGGGACTAAAACCACAAAATACATCATCATTTGCTTCCCAAAAACTTTTCGACAATGTTTATTGCTGAAACTTCTTTCAGTGAAATCCTCAGAATAGACAGTACACTAAAAAGTAAATATACAGATTTTTTATTAAAAACTTGTGCACCTGCCTTTATACACCTGTCCACACACATTTTCAATGCTTCAATTCATAAGAATATTTTCCGATATTTTCAAAACAGCGCTTTTTAAAAAGGGAACAAAAATGAAATTCAAAATTACAGGCCGGTTTCTCTTTGTCAGTGTTCTCAAAAATATTGGGAGGCCTTTCTGTATACAAATGGGAACTTTTCACAGGAAAATTGAAAAGTTTTGAGACTTGCAATATGGTTTTAGAAAGTCAAAATCTAAGGAAACTGCCAGATTTTGTTTTCTTAACGATGTTGCTTCATCAATGACCAAAATGAAGCACCCATTGGAATATTATTAGAGCTTTTGAACGTTTTTACGTTATTGACCATAACATTTGGCTTTCAAAATTACCTTCATATGTTCATGATATTGCCCTGGATTGGATAACCTCATACCTTTAACATCAATATATTCACAATATAATCAAAAGTTCCCTGTGCATCAGCATCACCACAGAATAAATGAACTCAATGAAGTTAACTGAGTTTTCATGCTAAAGTGGAGAGTTTGGTTTTTTGTTGTGGAACGTTAGTAGGACTAAAAGTATCTGCAGTACATTCTTTGCAACTGCAAAACTATGCAAGAAGATTTGTTTCTTTAGGCCGTTGACTGGTAATACAAAATACCTCTCTGCAGGCAACAAAATGATTATTTTTGTTAAAGTACAAATGAAGAAAAATAATAGGTTTTGTTTGTATAAAATCATATTAAAGAGAGTAAAACTCGCTCCATCTGCAATCTCAAGGAATCGGTATTTTTTTTTGTGTGTATGAGATAAGAATCCACATTGTGCAATGTAATACCATGGAATTCTTATTTGCTAGGACCTTAGTTTATGTTCACATTAGACAGATTTTTGCATTGAGCAAGTTTTACTGTATTTTAATATTAATATTTAAAACAAATGTAATACTTTTACATGATTATTTCCAATAAATGAAATAAACATGTTAGTTTTTCATAAACGGTCCTTAAAATGTTTATAAGACATACATTATTTTGAGTTAAAACAAATTCAAGGTTCTCCTGAATCTTTTCCTCAACAGAGCATTATTAATGCATTTAAATTGTGTTCTTCATAATAACCACATCTGGCAAGGTTTTCTCACAATCACCACCATTCAGGCGACAGTGAATGTTTTATTAAAATAAAAGGAAACCATAACTATCAAACAAGAAGAGGAACCAGATAACTGTAATTTTCTCTCCTTAAATGGTCGTTTTCATGGTTTTAATGGGACCGAGTTTAATTTTGAATAATTTGTTTAAAGCCCATGCTGAAACTTAGATAGTTAATTCGATGATATACTGTGCTAAACACATAATCAAACATTTGGTGAAACCAGCAGCAAACCTAATGAATTTAAATAAATTGAGTTTTTCAATTAACCTAAATCTCTTTTTTTTTGGGTTGCAGGAGGAGATCACACACGTAGTAAGACTGTTGTGACTTCGAAAGTTGGTGCACTCTCTGCTTTCACTAAAAGAAAAGAAACTTGCATTGGATGCAAAGCAGTGTTGCATACCAATGGAGCGCTGTGTTCTCATTGTTCGTGTCAAGAAGCCAAGTTGTACCAGCAAGAGTTATTCCGTTTCCGTGAACTAGAGAACAAGTTTTCTCGTCTTTGGACCCAATGTCAACGGTGTCAGGGAAGTTTGCATGAGGAGGTTTTGTGCACCAGGTAATTTCGTATAATATAAAGAACTTTAACTTCTGTGTGGAAACATTTATATTTAGTTATACAAAATTAAATGTTATATATTTTATTCTTGTTGAATGAAGTTGCTAATTTACTTCAACAGAATTCATGTTAATTGTAGAATTCATGTGTCCTCTGTTTTTGAATTCTCATTGATTATGGGCAAACTGGCCCATACTATTCAATCCAGTGGTTCTGAAAGGGATGATCAATATTTCCAATACTTGTAAAACACGAACTTAAAGGGCTCCACATAAATTGTTAACATCACTTATGAATATCATTTTCTTTTCAGTCGAGATTGTCCGATTTTCTACATGAGAAAGAAAGTACAAATGGATTTAGTGACCCAAGATAAAGTAGTACAACGATTTGGCAACCCAACTTGGTGACCAAGATGTGTAAAAAGGAATTCTTCAGGACATTAAATAAATATGATTGGGGGAAAGAAAAAAAAAGTTTTTAAACATCCTATTACTTACCCAATCTGTATTGTCTGTATATATATTGTACAAATGTTTTCTGTTGTTTTTCTAGATATTTCAATAAAATAATTAAATTAATATATTCTATGGAATTTATTTAGTGCTAACAATTTGTATAAACCTTTTTATTATTTATTTGTTCAGTCTCAGGCAATCGCCAAATTGTTATGTAATACATCAGTTTGTGTAATGAGATAACAATAGATAAAATTCTTACTGTTGGGACAAGACAATAAAGTTCTTTTTGGGTTGTTATAAAAGTGTATTGATGTGTTCATATTTTCAAATAGAATTATTAAATTTTAACAATAGGCTAAATTGTAATCTTTTACAATAATGAGCCACAACCATGAGTTATTTGAAGTCAATTAACAGATAATTTTTAATCAGATGTACATTTCTTTTTGCTCTAACAAAATGATTTTAATGTCTACTGCAAAGTTTTTTGCAAGTTGGCACATTCTCCACACTGGGGCATTATACCAAATATTGTTTCAAGCAGTTGGTACTGAGAAGGTATAATGATTTCCTCTCAGTTGATGCATTGATATCTTGCATATCTTTCATAAAGCTCAATTCAATCAATTGCGCAGTTGTTGTATTGAAGAGAAAAGTCAGACCTAGTTGCGTGTATTATTCAAGAGAGTTTAAATTTAACTATTTGTGTATGATCATGGGTTAAAAAAGGAGATGATCTTAGTTTCCAAGTTAGGTTTTACTTCTGCTGAACAGTTTCTAATTTATTGTTATAAGCAGAGACCGGATTTCCGTGTAACTACCTCTTTCTTTGCTAACTTGAGATTGGAAACCTTAACAGAAATTCGAATCATGAAACGGACATTATTTTAGCACTTGTTATATTTTTCATATTTTGGTCCCAACGCAGTGGCGGGCGCAGTGTTCCAAAGATGGTACGGGAGTGGGGGAAAAGGTTTGCTTGGAAAATCAATAATGTTTTTTCAAAATTATTATTTAGAATGTTTGATTCAAAAACCATATGAAGAATTATATAATAGAACATACATTATTACATAACTCAGAGCAATATCTGACTTTTATCATAACTACAAAAGTTTATCTCCCAAGTAAAATATTTTCTGCTGCACAACTGTTTCTATACAATTAGACTACCAAGCATACAAAAGGAAAGTAATATTAATTTTAACGACAGTGCATTATTTACCTTTTGGATTGTATAATTCTAAAGAACCTGTAATAAGTATTGTTCTTCAGCTTCTGGGTCAATGACGTCCATCTCGATCAGGTGTTCGTTCGGTGTCCCTGATCCTCGAGCAAATGCTGAGATGACACCTTGTTTTGCTTCTGGACATAAATGTAACTTCAATTTTTCTCGCCATAACATATCACACACAGTTTTAAACTGTTTTTGACATAAATAAAACTTGGGGCGGATTTTTATGACCTAAAACATTGCCAAAAAATAATAAACAACTCTTAAAATACTTTTTAAAAAAGCCAGAAAAACAAAGAAAAACGTAAAAAATTTGATGACAACCATCTAAGATGTTCGGGTGAACTCAGATTGCAATCTTTGGTGAAATCGGCCGAACTGACAATGGCGCCGATAAACGTCACAGGAACCTTAGATTACATATTAATAGAACTCTCAAGGCCGACATTACAATATATCAGCGAAGAAGTGGAATAGATTACGCTGGAATTTTATGGTGAACATTTTTTGCATTTCGTAAATACTGTTTGAAGTATCATTAAAATCGTTTAGATCAGTGAAAAATCACGTGAAGTAAAAAATGACTTCTTTGTTGAAATCGACGAAAAGTGACAAAAGTGGGTCATTTCGTTTCGTTATTACATAAAATGAATTCCTATACTAAACGGCTTTGCTTTAAAATGAAAAAAAATGACATTTCATTAAAATCAGCCCCCTAATCATAACCATCTCGTTGCTCAGAGCGGTGTCGCTCGGCTTTAGCCAAGGAGGTCCGGATTAGGTTTCCGGGCAATCTCATGTAAAATTAGTTCCAACAAAACGAGTTTGCCCGCTTCGCAACGGTTAGTCCAACCGCTGTGATATATCCTAATCCCTTCCCAATTTTGACCGCTGGGTAATGATGCAGGATGCGCGTACGCGGAGATGCTACCTGGCGGTTCTTTTGACAACTGACCGCGACGACAATTAGACACTATTTAAAGAAACGACTGTAAGTTCACTTCCATTCTTCTAGAGATGTTTTTAGAATATATCTGAGGATTGTGCAACCTAGGCACAAGCCGTCACTAGAAGGATCGCGGATCTGAGTTCCGCCTCGGGCATGAGTGTGTTTGTGCCTGTCGTCCATTCATCGTTTATTAGCATCATCTTCCATCTCCCTGGACTAGCAACCCTGGGTAATAAATATTTGATTCAGCATAATGCTGATACCCTCCAAAAAGTAGTCGCATACATTTTCTATGGGATAAATATTTATGAGCTTCGAGAAGTACAGGTGTACAGAACAGGTACAGAAGTCCGTGTTTAATCAAAATGTATATATTACTGAATGTCGTTTAATCTTACATGTCATTATATGATGGAAGGCTACCAATCTTGTGAATTGTGGATGTATACATGACCTCGTAGAAACTGTGAATTGCTAAGAATTTTTCTTTAAAATCTTTTTTAGTTTGAGAGACACCTACCAGGGAATCTGAAAACTACCCATTCTAGCTGGTTATTAGACATTATTCGTGGACTCACTTTACTACAACAAAAAAAGGGCAACCGAAAACGTTTTTTTTTTCTTTCAATTAATTAAAGATTAAATAATGTAACCAGGTAGAGAAAAGGCAAAATTTCTATTTTTTGTAATACTTAAAATTACAAGGCAACGAGACCATACCTAACTATTTTGTGAGCATTTTAAAATTCAGCTCTACAAAATACACTAAATGTCAATTATTTCCTCTGTGTAACAAGAAATAGTAAAACTTTGGTCCAATGTAATGTGTAGTCGAATTCGCGCCAGCAAATACAGTAAATAGCCAACCCGCACCTACAAGTAAAAAAACAACGGATGATTATATAGGGATTATTGGAATCCAGAAAATTATTTTAGTTTAAAACTCAACCGAAAACTGAAAAAACAGGTGCTCGATTTCGTATTTTTGTGTCACATTTATCTTCGTAAATTTCTTTGCATGCACTAATGTTTAGTGACTTCTACTATTTTAGTTGGTACTTCGTGATTTATCTACATTCGCACGTGTTGCATGAGTCGAGAAGATGAACCAATCAAGACGTAAAAACTGCGTAGGAAAGTGTATGTAGTCTCGTAATGAGATCCAAAGGTTGTGATCTTTGAGCACTGGCGCTACGGTGTAAGAAACATTTCTTACACCGTGACTGGCACTGTCTAGGCACTGACCGACAGTTGAGTGATTCGTGAAAACGTGATAATTGTGTGCTTCCTACTATATTGGTGAGACGGATTTGGCCGGATTCGTCGTGTAAGGAGCGCAGGGTCTCCAGAACGGCTCAAAAACACAAACGAAATTCAAAGAGTTTTGTTGTGCGAGGTTAATTTCTACTAGATTAAGTTACGTCGTGTTTAGTAATATATAACGTGATAGTGCAGGGAAATAGCAAGGTGGTCAAAGTTCTCTAGACATTTTTCTGGGAGAAAAATGCCACCTATTGTTTCAATCCCTAGGAGGATCCCATTGCTTGTTGTTAGCAATGAAGTTTTATTACCTGGGGGATCTCTTCGAATCCCCATTACCCGATCTGAAAAGTAAATAATCTCAATTATTGTAATAATTATTTCATGGCATTCTAGAAGCTGACATTTACCTGACAATTGTTTATAGCATGGAAATGGTTAAACACTGGATCTTGAATCGCAGCCCCCTTTCCAGCGTTGTTATTGGAATCATGCCACGAGATCCCAGAGATGATGTTAGTATCTGAATTACTTTATATTAGATACTGCTAAGTACTGAGTAACTTTAGTACTGATAACACATGATCATCAATCTGTCTTGACTAGGGATCCCCTCTTATTGGCACTGCTGCTGTAGTGGTGCAAGTGACAGGGGTTAATTGGCCACAACCAATGATCACATTGTTGGTAACAGGATTGTGTCGTATCAAAGTGGAGAAAGTGTCATTAGCTGGTTCCTTCCCGATGGGGACAGTGATGCAACTTGACAAGCTTAGTTCTGACAATGGTAAGTCTTTTTTTTTTTTTTTTTATTGTGGGCCCTTAGGGAAATATATAAGAAATGAAAAGTTATTCGTTGGCAGTAAAACATATATTTTGATTTAGTTGAGTACATAACTGAATGGTTGGAAGTAACATAGGGCAAATAGCATTTACAGTACTCAAAAATTATTTTTATTATGATAGAAGTAATGTTACATGCTTTCTGTCAAAAAAAATCTTCAGTATAGTTATTGAAAGCTGATTTCTTGCAAAACTACTTTTGATCGGTATTAGTGTTAAAACAAACTCTTTCTTAACTCTCGGAATTTTTGAACTGTTTTTTTTATTAATTTATTTATTTAAGTTAAAAAATGTTTGTTTGCCCCTGCTATTGCAGTCATTAAAGAATGTTCCCTGTTAAATTTGTGTGTTTGTAAATATATATGAGTATACATGTATATGTGTATACATATATACACAGAGAATATTACTAATACTAATTGTTTTTTTGGAATCACTTATATACTTCATATCATATATTATTACTTTGACCAAAAAAAAATAGTCTTGACCCTGATCCCAGGTCTAGCTAGACAGTGCCTTTTGATGAACCTGATAGTAAGGAAATGTTAATGTGAGTTAAATAATATGAGTCTAGCTAATTTGAACCTTTTCTTTCTTTTTTTTTTTAAGTGGATGAGGTTGATGCTGAAGATCCTGTTTTGGCTAGCCTTCTGTCAGAGTTCCGACAAGCTGTGCAAAAATACCTTAGTTTACTGGATGAAAATAGTGCAACTGCTCTTAAGCTGAAAGTAAGATTGGTTATGAAAATAATAAATATACTTCAATTATTTTATTTTATTTTTTTGTAAGTTAGAGTTGCTGATTAACAGGGTTTTGATGATTTAAATCAAGTGATTTGTATAA
>BOPP01000178.1:2688081-2725608 GCA_017312745.1 Gryllus bimaculatus | reverse complement strand
GAGGTGAATATTGTATCTGAGGGGAATGGTTGTCCTAATTTTATTTAATCTGTTTAATAATAATGATATTTCTGCTGGCCCTTGCCTAATACATTAATTTGTTGACAATTTAAAATTTATCATCTCTCTTAAGTAAGCTTGGAGTGAGAATTACTCATTAATCTAAGAAATATTTATGTATATTGTAGGTCAACAGACTTGCCCATACAGGAATTCGAGTTGTGGAATTTATGTAGGACTTTTTATTGAATTTGAGTAAGTTAAAAATAACACATTAGTCATTCTGAAAAATAATTTTCCTTTACAAATTTCAATGCAGCAATTTATTGCAGCCCCACTGCTGATGCTATAAATATAACTCATAACAATACATTAAAATAATGACTTTCATTCCAAATATTTACGAACATATT
This sequence comes from Gryllus bimaculatus, assembly GCA_017312745.1. NCBI lineage: Eukaryota > Metazoa > Arthropoda > Insecta > Orthoptera > Gryllidae > Gryllus > Gryllus bimaculatus. The sequence goes on along the minus strand of BOPP01000178.1, from coordinate 2,725,195 downwards.
CACGCAAGTTTCCCATTTATTTAAAATTTATTAATTTACAACCATGCTATCTTTAATTCTCTCTTGTACTACCACATATTTAATTCAATTTGCATACAACTTTATCTTCTTACATTAAATGTATTTAATGTTTATGCACTTTCCTTGTTGGTGACAACTGCACTCTTGGCCAGTGATACTGCAATTGGACTCTGTTCCAAATTCATGGCATCAACAATGTCTAGCCTGGCCTCTGTATGAGTTCGAATTTCAACTCGTCAAACAATCTACAATTATCTTTATAAAATTGACTCCTCATATTATTCCAGTGTTCACATGCTTCTATCTACTCTTTAACACTAACTGCTTTGGGCCATGTAGACTGAGAGTCACGCTATTTGTGTCAAACTTCTTCCTGCCGGCCCCATTGTCAGCTGAGCTTACTCGCCGAAAGATACTGCGCAAGACATCTCTGTTATCAGTATGTCCTAGCAATAGTCGAAAGCGCATCTACACAAACAAACTAGTCCAGAGGCTACCTGGACATTGCGGTTTCATGTATGATCTCATCCAGAGGCGCCCAGCAACAAACTGACTGAGCACAACTCATCCAGAGGCTACCACGCATGGAAATATTTTGCATGTCAACTCATTTAGAGCTGTCAAGTGTTAAATGCTATTTGTAAGTAGTTCTTACTGCTTTTAGCAAGAAAACCATGCTCTCAATCATCTGGTATTATTTTGTGTGTGATCTCATACTGTAGCTGCATATGTTCTCTCCTGCAGATCATATTACGTGTCTTTCTACTCTCTTCCCGTCTGAAAGTTCTCCAATTTTTTCTCTCTTTGCTAGATACTGATCGTCATCTTCATTTGTTGTCCACTCCTCTTCCTCCCATTGGCTGTCACTCACTACACTTACTGTATTGTTTTTCTTTAATAATATGCCCTTTTTATTTATTACTGTTATTTCCCGAGTATGGAAATGACTAATGTTCCCTATTAAAACCTTTACATTTTATTCTCCACTTCCATACACTGGTCACATCCTATTTTGGCCTCCATTATTTATTTCTGGCTAACTGCATCCATTTCAAAATTTGTTTGTTTGTTTTTATGTAATAATGTTCCAAATTTCTCTTTTTCTTCCATGATTCTTGTAAATTTTGTGATGGTCAAATTTTACGAGGAGGGGGAAAAATAAGTTTATCTGCAAATTTGAATGTCTGAGTGTTACTTTTACAAAATATTATCTTTGTGTTACAATATATTTATTATGAGATTCTAAGTTATTTATGGTTCTATTCACTGAAATGACTTGGCTGTCTCTTTTAGGCCATGTTGAACTCTCTGCCTGGCCACCATTTGGCTGATGTATGTGCATCTCTTGTGAAAGCATCATATACCGAAAAGTTAGAAATATTGGATGCTTTAGATGTGACAGAGCGTCTTAAGAAAACACTTACTCTTATTTCTCGTCATTTTGCTGGTAATTATATGTAAATCGTATTTTTAATTATTTCACAAAATAATTACACATTTAACAAATGTGCTGATTTGTTGACGCATTAAATATTTTTTGTAGAAATGGATTCTTCTTCTGATCAGTCAGTAATATTAAGAAAGCCAAAGCAAAGAAATTTCCGAATCGTAAAGGGACATGAACTAATGCCTATGGAAGATGATGAAATGAACCAGCTGGAGAATAAACTGAAGTAATTAGAAAATCTTTTAACCTCTTCTGATACTTAAAAAAGCTTCTCAGTCTTAAATTTGTTTGTTTTTCTTCTTTACAGCACTCATTTAATATGTGTAAATATAGTTGTCAATCTGATTTATTGATTAATATTGATTTTACTAATAATTGAAAACCAATCTTTGTCACTATTGATGATATGTGTACTTTGAGTTTAATTGACAAGATTTATTTGACTCTGATCTGGTTTCAGAAAGAATTGTGATTTGTCATTGTTTTCTCCGTGATCAATTATTCCTTATTAGCTAATCATTATCTGTGTCCAAGACAGTGATTAACTAATCATCATCATAATTATACGTTGCTAGGCGTGTCTTCTGTTCCTATTTCTCAGTAGACCAGGAGTCTTACCCCAGGTAGGCCTGATCTAGCCATTTCTTTTGTGGTCTTCCGACATCCCTTCGCCCTATTAGTTTGGACTTCAACACTAGTTTCGGGAATCTTTCTTGTTTCGTTCTGTTAACGTGAGAGGGTCATTTTCTCTGTACATCTTTATTTCTTCTACTATATTTTTAGCCTATCCTTCAGTGTCATTCCAGCAAGATGACATAGGAATCTCATTTGTATTGCCTCTGGTCTTGCTCACTACTTTTCATTATCCAGAGGTCCGTCTTGTACAAGAGGATTACTTTAGATCGTCATATTGTGGATTCTTAGTTTGATATCTTTAGTCATATCTCTCCTAAAGAGTCTTTTGATAATCGATTCATCCTGTTGTATTTCTGTCTTCTGATCTGTTCAATGAGGCTGTGATTAACTAATAATGTCATAATTGTTCTTGGAGAAAACAATAGCAAATTACTTTCTATCAAAAACCAGACCATGTGTTTTCATGATTTAAGAATTATATCTGTTGAAGTGGAGCAAATTGTTCTCCATAAAACTGGTTTTCTCCCACCAAACCAGTTAACCCTATATCTCCCACCAACCATATTAACCCTAAGTGATCGATATAATTGACTGCCAGTTTAAACGAACCTTTCTGTGATTTATTTTTTATTTAAATATGTGAAGAAACACATTCAATGTTTTCTGTCAAGTTATCCTAATCCTTATTATTCAACACAGCGAAGCTTCTCTACCTCCAGAAGTTCATAAAGTTGTAATGAAAGATTTGAATCGCCTGAAGAAAATGCCATCTTTTGGACCTGAAAAAGGGATCATAAGAAATTATCTTGAAATTGTGTCTGACATGCCATGGTCTAAATCATCTAAGGAAACAATTGATATTTACAAAGCTCGAAAAGTAAGTATTTTATTTTCTCTGTCACCTTATGTTCTGTTTTCATTCTTTTTGTGTGTAATAAGCAGATTTTGGATGATATTATTGATTTTCTCTGTTTGGCATATATTGTTGATTGCAAAAACTAAAATAATTCTACTAATAACAGGACTTAGATGCAGATCACTATGCTATGGATAAACTAAAACAAAGGGTATTGGAATATCTGGCAGTTAGACAGTTGAAGAGTAATTTAAAAGGACCTATTTTATGTTTTGTTGGCCCACCTGGTGTGGGAAAGACAAGTGTTGGTCGTTCTATTGCTCAAACGTTAGGCAGAGAGTTCCATCGGTATGTAATGATATTTTAAGTTCAAGTAAATATTTATAAAAAACATGCATAATATTTAATTATTAGGTTCTTTTCAAAGAAAGACTCTCAAGAAGGAAAAGTCTAGAAGAAAATAACAATAAAATTTAATGTATTGTATTTGATATTCGAAAAATTTAAAATGTGTATGGATGTGTGAAAACATCGTGTTTTTAGGAACAGGATTTTTTGGAATTTCAATCCAAACAAGGGTTGGATCAAGGGTTTCAATCCAAACAAGGCAAATACGGGTTGGAATGAAAATGTTTAAAGTGAAGAATCTAACGACATGCAACTTTAATTCTTTAAATTGGTCTTGTTTTTAGGTTCTCTAAAGGACTGTCATTTTTAAGTTCCTCTATTCCATTTAAGAACTTAATTTCCATGCCAGTCATTGTTTTTATATAATAAGTTATTATTAAACTCAAACACTTATTAAAGGCTTTCTGCAATGGATAAATTTATTGAGTCAATTTTGTTAAATTTCTGAATGCTGTATTTAATGCATCAAAAATATGGGTTTAGATTTGAACTTATCTAGTGTTTCTGGTTCTATCAAAATCTTTCATTATAAGTGTTGCCTAAGCATAAGATAGATACTTATTAAAAATTATATTTAATTTTTCTTGCAGAATTTCTTTGGGTGGTGTTTGTAATCAGTCGGATATCCGTGGTCACCGAAGAACGTACATTGGGGCATTGCCAGGTCGCATAGTTCAAGGTTTGAAAATCGTTGGCGTAAATAATCCTGTCTTTTTGTTAGATGAAATTGACAAGATGGTATGTTAAGATGACTTTCTCATTCTTTGTTATTTTGCAATAACGTATTGTGTGTTATATAAGACAGTTGTTTTTATGCATTCCTGTAGGGGTCTGGAATTCATGGAGATCCTGCAGCAGCTCTCCTGGAAGTACTAGATCCTGAGCAAAATTGCACATTTGTGGATCATTTTTTGAATGTTCCATTTGACTTGTCCCAAGTATTGTTTATTGCTACAGCAAATTCTGTCAAATCTATTCCCCCTGCTTTATTGGATCGAATGGAATTGGTTAATGTTCCAGGATATACTCAGGTTTGAAAGTTTCGTATTAGTATATTGCATTAAGAAGTATGAACAATATACAAATGAAAACATTATGGATCTTTATAGGAAGAGAAACTTCATATTGCAACAAAACATCTCTTGCCCAAGCAATTAGAAGCACATGGTCTCACTCCAGATTTGGTCCATCTCCCAGATGAAAGTGTCAAATTAATAAGTAAGTTTGTGTGTTACGTAAAAAAGATGGAATGTGTCACAAGATTAAAACAACTTATTTCAATGAGTAGTAATTCTTCATTTTTCTTTCACTGTATTTTCAGGAATTAAAAATGCATATCTTGTGTTAAGCTGATATTCCGTGTTCATGATTTTCTCAGTAAAATATGCTTTTGAGCTATATTTTTTTCATTCCTTTCTGACTTGATTCGGGTTTGTTTAGTAAATTGTGCTATGCTTAGTCTACACAATTTATTTCATTTTCATTGGATTGTTAAATTGTAAATCTAAAAAATTGTAAATTTGTTTTGGTAAAACTGAAACTTGTATGTCATTAAGGGTAATTTTCTCATTAGACTTGTTTCACAGTTTCAGATTACACACGTGAAGCAGGTGTTAGAACTCTAGAAAGGAAGTTAGGAGCACTATGTCGAGCAGTGGCTGTGCAAGTAGCTGAAGAAAAATTCCCTTCGCCATCCGGAGAAAAAATTTCCACTTTAGCAACTTCTTTCCCTGTTGATCTAGATCCATTGAGGGTTGAGAAAATATTGGGAGTAAGTACTGCACTGACATGATTACCATTTTTACCAAATTATAAGAAATTCTTTCCCCTAAATATTTCATTTGAAGAATGACTTATATTCACAGATTTAGTGGGGAATTACGTTTTAACACTACCTTTTCATGTTAAAAAGTTCGACTGCTGATATATCAATAAGGTCCAAAGTTGATAAAAACCATACATATCTGTAACACTATTATATTTGTAAACAAATTCTTGGCACCCTCCCCAGGTTTTCTGAGCTATTCAGACCAATATTTTTAAATGAAATGGTAAAACAAGAAACTCAAACAAATTGCATTGTGAAAGAAACACAATGTATAAATGAATAAAAATCGTAGCTGAGATTTCGTTACGATGTGCTAATTGCTGACACTATGCAGACTCTGTTTGACACTGAAAAATGAGACTCTCCATTTTCTTAGAGACTGAAATGGAACTAGTTCTACCAGAGCACATACTTTCTCACACTATTGGGAACTGTTATGTTATATTATGATATTGCAATTTCTGCTCTCACTTCAAACATCTTTTTAGAAAGTCCAAACCAATTCAAACAAAGCACTTGCATTATGTATTTGCAAATACTTTGATGGTCTGGAACAGTAGCCCTTTCTTACTATGAGGGTGGTCCCAGAAGTACCCGACCCAACAAAGAAAAAACAAAAATTTTGGAAGAAAAATGTTTATTTTTCAACATAATCTCCTTTGAGCTGTATACACTTTTCCCAGCGATGTTCAATAAGTTCGATACCCTTTTTATAATAAGAACTGTCTTGCTCCTCAAAATAGCCGTTAACTACCGACATCACTTCTTCATTGTTGGAAAATCTTAAACCACTGAGCCAATATTTCAAGTTTGGGAACAGAAAATAATCAGAGGGGGCTAAATCTGGCGAATAGGGTGCATGAAGTAACAATTCAAAGTTTAATTCATTAAATTTGGCCATTGCAATAACGGATTTGTGAGCTGGTGCATTGTCCTGATAAAACAACACTTTCTTCTCAGCCAAGTGTGGCTGTTTTTGCTTGATATCTTCGCACAAGCGTTGCAGTAAGTTCGCATAATACTCGCCATTGATAGTTTTTCCTTTTTCAAGATAGTCGATGAAAATTATCCCCTGCGCATCCCAAAAAACCGACACCATGACCTTGCCTGCAGATAGATCGGTCTTTGCCTTCTTTGGTGCGCGTTCTCCCTTTTCAGTCCATTGTTTTGATTGTTGTTTTCTCTCTGGGGTGAAGTGGTGGACCCATGTTTCATCCGTGGTTATGAAACAGCGTAAAAATTCTGCTTTATTGGGTGAAACTTCGCTAAACACTCGATTGAAACATCTTCACGACATTGTTTTTGCTTGAGTGTGAGCAAACGCGGCCCCCATCTTGCACACAGCGTTCTCATGTCTAAATTTTCAGATAATATGCGATGTAATTTTCGAAATGCCTACTATGTCTGCTAGCTCGCGCACTTTGAGTCGACGATCACCCAGTATCGCTTTGTGGATTTTCTTTACCATTTCTGGAGTTGTCACCTCGATGCTCATCTTGGCAGCTCGTACAGCCTTGTTTAAACTCTGCTACCCAATATTTTACTGTGGTAAATGAAGGCACAGACTCACCCAGAGTAGAATCTAGTTCAGTTTTATACTGGTTGGGCTGAGGCCTTTCAAATCAAAGTATTGGATCACATAACGATGACCAATTTTACAAATTCACTCACAACATTCACTATTGATTGTTGCCAAACAAGTACTAAACAATGTAGCGTCTTCAAACTTTATATTTTTCGAAACACTACCACAAGATCTAGATCAGGCTGGGTACTTCTGGGACAACAAGAGAAAAGAACAAGAATAGATTTCATCTGTTATAATTTTTGCTGCTCATTATACAGACAAGCAAGGATAATTTCACATATAAATTGAACGTCTAGAACTGAACTCAAATATGTCACTGTATAAGAATGCATAAGAAACTAAAGTATCATTGTGTAATGTCCATCTTATGCATATCTGTATATGTATTCTTCCCAAATTTAATATAGTTGAATTTACCATTTTATTGAATGTAGAGGCATTGCACCATTAACATTACGTAAATAAAGCCTCCTTATCTGATACCTTTCCATTCTAAGTCTCTATCGAACAATGAAATTCTCAGAATAACTTTTCAAATTATCATATTGCAGCATTGTATGGCAGTGCGTAGTGAAAAATTATTTGAAGTAATTCCACATAAATAACTCTATTGCTAATTTACTGACTAAATAATGATGATAAAATTTGTGCGCAAGGTTTTTGAATTTTTCATTCATATTACTTTTCAATCATATTTTTAAAAGTGAAAACCAATTGCGCTATTTACGGTTAGGATAGCTCTAAATGATGAAAAATAGTGAAATTTCGTGTTTTTCGATTTTTATTGGGATATATTCTCTTTTAAATGCTTGGTACTGCTTCTTGCTTCGATTCTTAGTTTTTGAGCAAATCATTTTTTTTTGAGCGAGTGTCAATTGTGAAGTTCTTAGCGAGTGAACTTCAGTTGCAGTTTCCTGATTTGGAAATTTTCAGCACATTCATGCCTGTCAAACATCATAAATCATAAACTGTAAAGGGTAATAATATAATTCTTTTTGCAGCTTGTAACCCTTAATTTGTTCTAGTGAATGAACCAGGATAGTTAAGTCTCACTAAAAGTTTGTTATATGAACTAAAATGTCCAGAATACATTTATAAACAATTATTTTTTCTCAAAAAAATCAAATCCTGTTTTTTTAGTTTTCACAGTATCTTTACCATTCTAGTTCCTTCACTAGAATATACAATTGTGATTAATAAAAAAAAAAGAATGTCAGACAAGTGTGGTTCCATCTCTCTCACAGTCTTTCTCTGTCTCTCTCTTTTTCTCAGTCTGTTTCTGTTTGTTTGTCTCTCTGCATCTTTCTCTCTCCCAGGAGAAATTTCACAATCACAGGGGCAGAATACGCAATGAAGACATCTTAATAATCGTACTTCAGTGCACAGTGAGTTGTGTAAAGAGCGCTGTTGTGAAAGCGCCCTGGTCAGAGTCCTTCCACATAAAATCGTAATCATTGCTTGCCATGTGTGCAAGCAAATGCATATTCTCATCATACTATGCCTATATTCTTCTCAGAAGTGCAAGTAATAAGTTGGCAAAGTTTAATTGCACTCACATGTGCATTAAGCATGATCAACCAAAGAAACATTGTCTTTTTTATAAAAGATTATCTTGTTGAAGTGCTCACAGATCAATGAATGCAGTTAAATCCATGACACTTCCCTTCTCACAAGCATGTTTGTCATTTACTTTGTTACTAAATACAGAAATGAGTTCATTTTTTGTGTAGTTAAAAAACATTTTATTGTTCATTTAATCTTAAAATGGTTTCAATAACTGTGGTTGTTTCCTTGGAGGGGGGGAGGGTTATGAAATTACTGATGCGCAAAACCTAAGAAACTCATTTATAGTCACCATGAACATATTTTTGAAAAACTTAACATTTTTCAAGTGTGAAGCTATTTTTAAGATGATGGTAGATTTTGGGACACTAGTTAAAGATTTTAAAATGTTCTTTTTTGCAGCCTGCTATCTTCTCTAAAGCAGACTTGTGGTCTAGACTTGGCCAGCCTGGAGTGGCTGTTGGTTTAGCCTGGACGTCAGCCGGAGGAGAGGTAATGCTGGTTGAAGCTAGCAAGATGGAAGGTGATGGAGAATTAGTTCTGACTGGTCACTTGGGAGATGTTATGAAAGAATCTGCTCGTTTGGCCCTCAACTGGGTTCGTACCCAGGCATCAAAAGTAAGTGTAGTGTTTCAGGCTTGAAATTGTTTTCATGTTGGCATATTTTTCTAATTGTTTTTGACTTTGGCATATTTTTGTAGTATGGATTGAAATTAAATGGGGAGACTCTTGCTCACACTGATCTTCATATTCACTTCCCTGCTGGAGCTGTTGGGAAAGATGGACCTTCTGCAGGTATCACCGTTGCAACAGCTTTGATGTCCCTCTTTAGCAGTAAACCTGTTGCATCAGATGTTGCTATGACTGGGGAAATAACTCTGCAAGGTGTTGTATTGCCTGTAAGTGATGCATTTTGATTATTATTATATTATTATTTATTTATTTTTCTTTTTGAATGTGCCACTTCAGAATATGCTTGGTCAACTTTCTGCCTCTTTCTTCTTTTCTGTGCTTCCATATCTCTTTCATTCTGGCCTGATGTTTCTCTTTCCTCTCCTCAGTCCAAATGTCCTGTGTGTTCTTTTTTGGCGTGTCCTCAAATCCTGGAAATTACTTAAATTTGGTCCTTATTGAAGACCGTTCAGTAATATCTGCTGGTGTAATTTTGAGCTCCTCCAAAGTCCTTTTCAACTTCTTTAAACCACGTATTGGTCATCTTTAATTTTGTTAAGTAATGAAAGTGTCTTCCAGTTAATTTTTGCGAATGTAATTTGTAATGAGTCCATGGAATGTAATTCTCCTTTTTGTAATCGAATCCATAATTTTCGCAATATTTTTGTATAGTTCTTTGTAATGATGTCGCTGGTATTGATCTCCAATTTTAATTGGGCCCAAAATTGTCCTGATATTTTACGTTTGATTGTTTCCATTTCCTCTAACATTTTCTTATTCAAGGTTAGACATTCCACTGCATAGAATGCCTCGGGTCTAACTACTGTTCAATAATACTAAATTTCTTCATTGGTTAAAAATTTTCTCCTTACTATAAACATCTTTAGTTAAGTTTGCAGCTAACTTCAATTAGTAAATTCTAGATTTAATGGCTTCTTTCTCTAAGATACTTTCCTCAATAATTTCTCCAAGATATTTGAATTTTTCATTTCTGGATATTATACCATATTTTGTCTTCATTGTTGCAGGTGATATCTTAATATTTGTCATAAATTTGTTTTTGTCGAAAGAAATTTATTGGCTGGCTTTCATGGGATGTTCACTCAAAAATTCAACTTGCTGAATAGTTGTTTCTACTGCGTCTGACAATACTGCTAAATCATCTGCGAAAGCCAGTTCACCGTTATGTTGTCTCATTTATACCCAAATTGTGTCCTGTCATTGATATGTTCTTCCAGTGTCTTCCTTCATTCTCTTATAATGTTTTCCAAGACAGTTGAAGAGCAGTGGTGAAAGACCATCCCCTTGGCGAACTCCTGTTTTAATCTCAAAACTTGTAGATATTTCACCTCCAAATTTCACTTTGAAGGAATTATAATTTTCTACAACTTCTGCATCAAGAATATTGCCATTTGACTAAGGGCTGAGGTGCAAGAAGGCAAAGTTTGTCAAAAAATTATAAGCAATAAAGAATTTTTGAAATTTTTTTTTGATTTTCATTACCAAATAACTCGAAAGTTATTAGGAATAGAAAGAAATTGTTAGAAATAATCTCATAAGGACATTTATCAGCTTTCATTATAGCAGAATAGTAACTTTTTCATTAGATGCACTATATTTTTTATGTAACTGAATTAATTTTTAATAGAACTTGTAGGTAAAAAGTAAACTTTCTGATTGTCGGTAATATTTATATTAGTAAAAAACAGTTTATCTGTTTTTTCTGTCAATCAATTATTGAAAATGAAATATGACAACTTTTTGGAACTTGATTAGTTACATAATCACTTTATAATGTGAACAGTGATTTACATGCTGTTAAAAGCATCAAACAGTGAAAGTACTAAATTTGCTAAAAGGAACTAATTTGCTTAGTTAGAATTATCATTGTAACATCATCATAGGTGTTGCCTTTCATTTTTTTTTAGTGTGTGGCAGCATTTTTGCATTCTGTTTCCACTACTTCTTGCATTGAACAGACTAGTGAGTGAATATAATTTATGTTTTCACAATTCTGCTTTCACAGAATAGATCACTTATACTGTTTGTTTCTTTTTCTTCCTTTTTCCTTTAATGTGCTATCTGACATGTTCTTTTGGATTTGAATTAGGATGATAATTACGGAGCTGTTGGGGTATGTTTTTGGTTTTCAGCAACATTTTTTTCATAATGAATGGCACTCATGTTTAATAATTGTGCTTTAATGAGTAAGATTCTTGGCTATTCTCAACTCCCATTGTGGTAAAACTGCCCTCCTTCCTTGTTGACAGGTGTATCAGAGTGGTTCTTTCTTTATTGTAGATGGCTCCTCTGGAAGAAATGTTAGTCCAGCGAAGGGATCCCTCGCACTTGTACATTACATATATTCACAGTCCAAGTGTTTTTCAAAGTTGTCAAGCTACAGTTTTCAATTTATTTTGCTTTAGGTGGGTGGTGTTAAAGAGAAAGTTCTTGCGGCACATCGAGCTGGCCTCAGGAGAATCATTTTACCCCACAAGTGTGAGAAGGATTTATTGGAAATTCCTTCTTCTGTTAAAGTGAGTAAAGTATTTAACTGAAGACAAATATAGTGTATGGTGTTAAATGAGCTGTGTATCAATCTCATTTTGATACTTTTGTCTATGTTTCAGGAAGAATTAGTGTTTGTATTTGTTTCACACATTGATGAGGTTCTACAGGCTGCTTTTGATGGTGGGTTACCATTTGTGGGTTCTCAGAGTATAGAGTTTACAAGCAAGTTGTAAATGTGTACACACAATATATGTATATTTGTTGGTGCCTTCTGAACTGTAAGGATTGCAAAATATGTTTGTGAGAATTTAGTTGATTATGTCACCATGACACAACTACACCGTGGATTGTGTTAATATTTTATGAATGTGTATATGATGTTAATATTTAAGAAATAAGTCTGTTAGACGAGGCAAGGTAAACTGTAATGATTCATTGGTTCATGTATTAATGTTTTGTTCAACTGTCTTCCATTTTATGAACATTTGTTTCAGGTTTGCATTTAAATGCTTCGGACTATTCCATATCCTTAAATTGTTGGTGCTTATCTTTCCTACTTAGGATTGTAGTTTGTATTAAGAAAATATATTTTTATGTAAGAAGGATTATTTTGTGTTATTTATTGCTTACTCTGTGGTGTGGACTGTTATTGGAAAATGAAGATCTCATAAATGTAGAATAGTTTTAATATAACATTTAAGAGTCAGAAAACTCTTGCAAGGAGCTTCAAACTTATGATCTCTGTCCATGTCTAGTGTGTAGGTTTCACTTCGCAATGGGGTTTTTACAAGTAAATGGATGTGATAAGTCTATCTCAAATTGGAAACATCACAGGTCCTTGTGTGATGTTGAAGTATTATCTTCTTCCTCTTTGTTAGAGGTGTAACTACTGGAATTCTTGCATATTAAAAAATTGAAGATTCTAGCTCAAATTTGACTGTGAACGAAGTGCGGTTCAATTTTTCTTTGACATCAACTTGAGCTCTGCACTTGTAGGACCAAAAACCTTAGCACAAAAAATGTGAAACAAAGGGGTGTCATAATCTCCAATATTGTAACGAACGTGAAGAATTCTGTTCACTTCTGCGATATGGCAAACAACAACAGTTACCTACAAGCAGAGTGGCATACATCTAACTTCACACTTCAAAGACACAGTAATACTTTGCTACGTGTGTCCAAGTATAGAAAAATACAATAGTACAGACTTTTACAAAGGCACTTTTCGAACTTTCAAACTCTAAATCAATACACTCTTTGCACTCTTAACTAAAACAATATTCCTGCAGATTTCACTTTGCATTCTAACTAAATCAATATTGCGGCAAATTCCGCATTTTCAGAAACACCATTTTCTAAAAAGCAGTTCCAATTTTTTCTTCAAACATTTTGTAAGGATAGTGCTAAGTGTACTGTTTGAGAACATTTTGCTGTATTCTTTTGTTGTTGTTTTTCCAATATGACATAAATGTTGTTTTTATAGTATCTCTCATGTCTTTAATATGCACATTTCCAATGATTTGTGTACATTATTGCATTTGGAATTTTGCAGTGTTTCAAATGACTTCCAAAAAAAAAAAAGTAATCAGTTTGAACAATGACTCACAGACTTGACGCAAGTTTCCCTATATAAGTTGACACGCTAAATCCGAATCTGAAGCCAGAATTGAGCCACCAAAGAACACTGGACACAATTTTGAATTTTGGTTTCAGTTTTAGATTAAACACGTCGACATGCGTAGAGAAACATGTCAAGACTTTGAGTTTGTCATCAACCCCATAAACGATAAAAAAAGAAAAGAAATGGAAGGTGGTGGCGTAATTCTGGCTTCAGATTCAACGTGTCAACTTTCATTCATAGATAAACATGTGTCATGTCTCTGGGTCTGACAACTCCCTAGAACATAACAAAACAAAATACACTTTCATAGTGATTTTTCAAGATTTAAAAAAATTGGAGTATGGTGACACAACTTGGCTTCAGATTTGGATTCAGCGCATCAAAATGCATAGAGAAACATGTGTAAACTTCGGGTGTGACAATGTTTTTTGTGCGTGCCTGTGTTTTCATTGAAATCCCTAATTTTTTTCAAATTTGCAAATATTCAAATCTTTCCGGAGGTTTCCTACAACAAAAAAATTTTTAAAAAATTTCTTCATGGAATCTGTCCCTAAAAAAACAAATTTTGATATGAAGTCATGTGCAATTTTTCGAATATTTGAGTACTTTTGGGGTAATTTTATAAGATGTATAATTATAATTCTAATTATAATTATAGTATTATAAGAAATATAGGCAATTTAATTTTGTTAACAATTTTTTAAATTAAAATTGGACCTTGGATACAGTAAAAAACGCTGAAGTGTTTATGTAATTCGCGCTAGAAAGTTATGATCTTTTTTATTAAAAACAGCTCCAATTTTTTTCTGTAAATTTTCTCTGCGTATGTAATAAGGAACGGTAAAAAATATGGTGCTAGTCTCATTTTCGGCTACAGCTCCGTTTTCGAAAATGAAAAAAATGTGATCATTTCAAAACCACAAAATCGGAAATTGCGATTTTTGCTTTAAACACTCTGTTGTAAAAAATCAGCTCATAAAAAATGTACATTTTATTTAAAAAACTGAGCTGATTTCGCTTAGTGTTCTCTCAGTGCGAAAGTTATGCTATATCTAAAAATATTTTCTAAAAATAAAACCCGCACGAAATAGTTTCAATATAGTTTCTCGGGTTTTTGCCTCGCCTACTCTAGAGACAGGTTCCCAAGATTTTTTGCACCCTTCTAATTTAGATGGAGACCGACCGTCCCTGCCAAAATCGCGTAGCGACCAGCCTCACGCGGGCCGTCGCTAATCCAGGAATTCGCGTCTACGCCGAGTATGATTGACTGAAACAGGTGGCCAATCAGAAGGCCGTCTGTCAATCGCGAATTGTAACGCATGAGAGCAATAGAATATAACTTTTTTCTGTAAGGAGAATAAAACACCTTTTCTGGAAGTTAATTTGCTTCTCAATCCAGATCTAATTTCACAATTTCTGTATCGGCTTCAGTTTTCATGTGATTTTTGTAATTTGTATGTCTCACACTATTATTCTGTATGTATTTGGCAAAATAACATGCTCTAATAACAACAGATTCACATGTATACGGAAAGAAAAGAACCACAAAAATGTGTGTAAAGAAAAGTGAAGAGGAGGCTTAGAATGTTGGGTCAGTATGAATGCCCTCTGCCTTCTGAATGTTAGTCACTGAAGCCTTAATCTTCATTCACGCTCTCAAGAGTTGTGGTACCGGCAATTCTTCACTGACATACAGGCACTATGTATGGATATTGTACCGATTTCTTCGTTTTTGAGGTGATTCCATCCCTTTGTGTCAGACAAAAATAACAATCTGTTACGTCATCTGTTGGTTCCTTTCAAACCATGGGAACCGCAAAATCATGTGTCGTGAACCTTTTACTCAACATGTCAGGAATATAACACACAGCACATATGGGAGGTCCATTTCTCGTTCTGATCACCTACCTTACATCCGAAATAAATGTCATAATACTTCGCAGAGGATTAAGGTTTGGCGTTTGCGATTTCAGGGTTAATTCTCCACACAGACATTGGGCTATTTACACAGTTACGAGGCGTTTCTTCGTCTTAATTAATACAAAGCACAAACTAGAACAATAAACGGCCACATCCAAGCGGCTTTCCAAGCTGTCAGATCTCTCAATGATGGAACGCAATTGGGAAAAAAAACCAACGGGATTCTGTTTGAGCGTGACTTATCAGCATGTTTCCAAACCCTTTTCATTTTCTACTTGTGTATTTTCTGAATTCAGTGTCATTTATAGGAATTCCTTGTTCACATGTCCATTGTTTCTGAACAATTACATATTCGAAATTGTTAAATGAAGCTACAGTAATATAACCAATATGCAGCGTTTTCAAACATTTCTATAAATATAGAGTAGCGTGTAACAACGAAATTGAGCTTGATGAGCAAAACCTGATTTCATATCCGAATTCAGTGCCCCAGTCTTCGTTAAGAGCACCATTCACTTTGGTACAAAAATGCTGCCGACTAGTGATTCCTCGGTTGTAAGGAAGTGCTACTGTTGCCTTGTCTTCAGTTTCCGTGGTGCTGGTTGCTCTGGAAGCAGTCGGGTGGTGGGTGACTCGTATGGCTATGTGGATTGTGGGTCCCTTGTAACCATTCGCCAAAAGAAGTCTTCTTAAGAATTTTTCGCTCGGTAAGGAGGCTGGTCTCATCACTGATTCTGGCCGGGTGTCGAGAGTTTTCAGGCCGCCGTTCTTTGTCGCAAGGTGGTGGTGCGAGTCTGCATGGAGGTAGCGGTTCGGATGCGTGAGTTTTCTATAATACTGCGTGTCCTAGGCTACCGTCGTCACGCCTGCTCACCAAGTCGTCGAGGAAAGGCAAATGCTATCCTCTTTCACCTCCACGGTGTACTGGATCTTAGGATGGGCGCTGTTGAGATAATCCAAAAATTCCTGGAGTGTGCCCTGTTCGTGGGGCCAATTAACGAACGTGTCGTCTACACATCTGATTCACATAGCTTGTTTCCATGTGGCGTTTTCGAGTGTTTCATTTTCGAAGGCCTCCATGAAGAGGTTGGCAGCTATCGGCGATAAAGGAGGACAATTAGCTGCGCCTTCTGCCTGATAATACACGCTACCTCGGAACTGGAAGGGGGACGAAGTGGACTTACTATTCGAAAATCGAAGTATGCCGATTTTTTAGAGAGAACGGCGGCGCCAGTTCTGTCACTTCCCGTCATCGCCGCTAGATCGTACTAAGTATACAATAGGGAGGTTTTTCTTACACCTGGAAAAATTGTAGTTTTTGCACCGCATAGCGCACAGCAGTTGACTTCAGTATCGATCTTCTGCGCATTCGCAGATCAATAGAGCTGTCAATATCTGAAACTGAAGCGTTATTCGTATCGCATAGTACAGGGTCAATTTGCCGGATCCGTGAGAGGTCTCTTCAAACTCTCTTCTTCTTGGGTTGTCCGCTCCTCGTCCCCGTACACACGGGGATTGGGAGTCGTCGATTGGAAGCGTTATTGTAATGATTTTTGTTTTAGAAAGAACGATGGCATTGCTGTACGCTATGCCAAACCAAAACTTACAAATTTGTTTCTGTTGAAAAATATCAATTTCGTGCCATCCTTACGGATGAGTTATCTTAAGTCTACTGAGGATGTATCTTTGCATGAAGCATCATGGAGTTACCTATAGTGAGCTGCAGCGAGCTCTCAATTCGATACGATAATATTGGCGATTTTTGTTGTTGTTGTTGTTGTTGTTGTTTCATGGCTAGTTCTCAGCTGTTTTTTCTTTCCTCCAAATTGGTCCAACTGTCGTATTGGTCATATATGTCCAACCCAACTCGTGCTCTGCGAAGTATAGTTAAAGCGTATGACGAAGAGCTATATTTTATTTCATAGTAATTTAGTTGTTTGTCCTATGATAGAATTATAGACTACTAATAGCGTCTGACCGAGCGAAGTGGATCAGTGCTTACTGCACTGACTTCGAAATCGGGAGGTCCGGGTTCGCTCCCTGGGCCGGCCATCCTGATCGGGGTTTTTCGTGGTTTCCCTCGGTCATCAGGCGAATGCTGGGTTAAAACTTCCACTATCACTTCCCACCATCATCACCCTATCACTTCATTCATCTGGGCCATTGGGCAGCAGTGTCTGGAGAACAAGATAGATGGCGCTGCTGGAAACAAAAGTCAGTCTGACACAGTGTATACCAGAGAGTATACACACATGTCACGGGTGCCTCAGTCGATTACTTTATGGAAGCTGAAAATTGGTACTGCGACAGTGGCGCCACAAATCACTTCACCTCGAATAAACAGTAGTTTACATCGTATGAGAAGTTTACCGTTCCTGAAAAGATTTCGCTCGGGAAACTACGTGTAAATATGCTGGCTCATGGACTAGGAGGTGTGAAGTCTGAAATATGCTTGGTCGAATGCCATACTGAAACACATTTGGATATTCTTGAAAAGTGCCCATTTATTTTCTGTGAAATCAACTGCCAAAAATGTTTTTTCTACGAGACTTTTTGATCGAAGTGAATAGTGCTCTCGTGGCTCATGGCGGGTTCGATTCCCTTAGAATCCCCGTAGTCCCGTAGAACCTTATGTGAAATTTGTTACCACAAAACGAGTTTGCCTATTTCACAGGGTGTGGTCCAAGAGCTGTGAAGAGGATAATGTTCTTCAATATCAGCTCAATACTGCCATTTACCAACCAGTAAAGAAAATATTTGAATATCTCAACTTCAATAGTTTTATCTTATATACCAGTATCAAATATGTTTCAGCCAAAGTTATGACAAAGGGGTTTGAGTTACACATTTTGATGGTACTTAGGTAAAATTTTGAATTTTCTGTTCTCTAAATTAGTACTTGGTCTTTAAAACAATACTCTTATGTAGGTTTTACTGAAATATTGTAGGCATGTAGAATATTAATGTAATTACAATTTGTCGATTTTCTTCAGATATCAATGTAGACCATTGAAAATTCAACTTTGTAACTTGTATATGAATTTGTCCATTTCATCATGTCTATTCAAAAACTTGCTTATATACACTGGAACAGCTATTTGCAAATGTTTTCTACTTTACCACAGAAAGGATGGGTCTTGTAATTCTTATAACATTGTGTTGTAATTTTACTGAAGAAAAAAGATGTAGCTGTGAATGGAACATTTAATTCCATACGTGTCATCTATTCATTACATACACCCTTGTTTAACACAGTATTTATTTGATACTGATATAACAGGTTTGATTATACAAAGAGAAAGGTAAATCAAAATAAAATATATCTCTGAAAATACACCATGTTACAAAACAAGTTGCATGTTTATACAAAACTTTGTAAAATTGCTTCCAAAATTAAACCTAAGATATTCAAGACATTTTGAAAATATAATGTTTATGTCTTTTTTCTTTTGCATACCCCTTTTCTTGTTGAGTTCTCTCATACGTTTTTATTTATTGCCTTTTATAGGCTGTTTCATGTCATGCTTTTGGAGCTGCCTTGTCACTCTGGATCTCATGGTCTTAATCATATTCAAATGATCTCCCTGTGTGAGCTCTTCTTTGCTCTCTTTGACTTCTTTTGTTTCTTTTTCTTTTTTATTACAAATGGAAAGACTTTTCTTTTCTTTTTTGTTGGTCTGCACAATTCGTTTATTTCCTGACAATACTTCCTCATGTTTTTCAACTGGAAATTTTTTACTGGGACAACTTTTAACAATCAAGCTTTGTGCTTTTACTTCTGATCTAGGACTGGATTGTGAATAAGGTATTTTAAAGTCTCTCCGACGATTTAATTTAGTTTTCTTACATATTGGCTTGATATCACTTGCTGCATAGAATGTGCTAGTGGCATCTTCTTTGTCTTGGGTCTCCTCTTCCAAAAGATACTTCAAAAAACCAACTCCTTTTGGAAGCACTATATCAGATCCATTTGCAACTGGTTTTCTATTTGCAATTAATTTTGCTTTAATACTGTATATGCCAAAAGCATGTCTTGGAATTTTATCACCATCACCATGATGTTGTATTCTGTAAAAGATAAGAAAAGTTTGTATAATAGCAGGAAGGGGAAACTACTTTCGTAATTATATTTCTTCTGTTCTTCTCATTTTGGTTCCTAACAATACGGTGTGGTAAGTGAAAAACTATACCAGCTGAACGGTGGGTATAAATAATAAATTGTGAATATTACAATACATTTAGAAATATTGCAGAATATTAGTGCTTAAAATCTGGTAGATGTAGACATTGCTCAAGACTGTTTACATCTTATTATTATTACCTGCCTTCGTGGGAACTTGAAAATTATGAAACTGCACTTGGCAGATAGAAAAATCTTAAAAGCTTCCAACCTCTCATGCATGTTGAAGATGTTTGAGAAAGTAATTTTATTAAATTTCATTGTTGATAATAAGAGATGAAGTATAGTCTGATATGATGCTAACAAATGCTGTATCATTTTTATTATTAAATCAAAGTATTTATTCAGGTAACTATATTTTATTTCAAGTTTTGGAGAATGTTTTAGTATTTGATTTAATAAGATTCATGTGTTTCTCAGAGGAGAATGTTTTTGTTATTTTAACCATGGACTCAAATTTAATATCAATGCAGCCTAGATAAATGCTACAGATACTTTTGAGAATCAGGAACTTTCATTTATAATATTATAATAAAACTTTTATATTAATATTAATTTTTGCAGTTATTCGTTTTATTTGACCTGTTGAATCATTATAGTCCATACAAGAATTCAATAATAAAAAAAAAAATTTAAGTCTTGGAACTTGTTTTCTAACATGATCCTACGATATAATGTTGTGAAATGTTATGATTTGGCAATGCCGTTCTCAGAGTTTTTTCTACTTGCCTAGAATTATATCTTGGATAAATCTTCAAATATAAAAAAGGCATCTTAAGAATTCTTAATATTCTTGCAATAATTAATATATTATGACCAACAGTATTAATGTTTAAATAAAGTTTTACCTACATTAAGCTTGGCTTTTGAACAGTACACAATGAGTACTGATTGATTCTTGAAAGAAATCATTTTTGTAATATTGCTAATCTACATACCGATATGCTTCCCCACATTTCCAGAGCCAATATTCCATGTCTTCTAACCATGTTTGTTGACGACCAATCACAGATCCAGGGCGACATATTCTCAACCAAGCTATAGCTTCTTGAGCAGTCATACGGTAGTGTTTCATAAGATAGGCTCCTATGAGAGATCCTGTGCGCCCAAGTCCAGCCTACACCAGGAAAATTAAATTACAAAGACACACAAATCTTTTCTAATTAAGATCATAAATTATTGTACCTTGCAATGTACTGCAACTGCTCCTTTAGCAGCTTCTGTTATTTTTAGAAATTTTTCAGCAATCATTTGTGAAGGGACACCACCATCCATAAAATATAAATCAAAGTGTTGAATTCCTGCATCTATAAACCTAAATTTCCATTAATTGAGTTTAAGAAGGCATAAGTAAATCCATTCACAGAATTAACTATTAGAACAATTTACAAATCTCTCAACTTACACACGTGCATCATAAGCTTTTTTGTTAAGACGAATTACTGTGCTAATGCTGTTACGTTTGAAATAAGGCAAATAAAATTCTGGTGGTTTATATACAGTCAAATGTTCTGATGAAGGTCCACAAAAGGCAAGAAATTTACTAGGAAGAATCCAATTTAAGTCTCCATGTTCTATGTTGTCATAGTACTCATATTCTGTCAGATCAAAATCACTGAAATTGAAAAATCCACACTGCAGTGCTCTGAAATAAGAAAATGAACAATAAAATGTAGATTTGCAAATTCAAGAATTGAATGACTTTTGTAAAAATGAAAGAAAATATGAAACCCTGAACAGTGAGTTTCATCTTTTATTTTATGTTTTAAGTTTTTTCGTGTACAGTCCTTCCAACTGTTTATAGGGTAATCAGTTAAAGTTAAATTAAAGGTAGCAATATTTACATTGAAAAATCCTAGAATTGATGTTGCATAATTAATTATATGTTGGAAATTCTTCAAACTACGCATTATACTAATAAAGCACGGAATTCATGAAAAGTGTTTTTCTCTACTCTTAAAGATAGTTTTTAATTTGAGGTACCAACCTGTACACACCGTCCAGTACATCCATTAGACGTATTTGGTATGCAGACGCCCCAATGGATGCATCTTGAAAAGCCCGAAAAGTATGTCCTTTTTCAGATAATAGCGGTCTGAATGCCTCTCTAGGTACCATTTTTAAATAAACAATAGCGTACGATGCTATTAAATACGCTGCATTTATTCTTTTCTGTGGATTATTTGATGTGTAATGAATTATTTTCTTTTTTCCGTTAGCTAAACATTTTAGTTTAGTATTCACTTTAGCACAGTATCTATACAACATCGCGAGATTTAATGGGCCGAAGTCTGAATAATAATTCACGTACACTAATTCATCGTCGATTGAAAAGTAATGAACGTCAGGTGTATTTTTGGGTTCCTTTCTTGAAGATAAAGTTACAAAGTACAGGCGATCTTTGATATATTCGCACAAGTGGACTTGTTCACCGTTAATTGTTTGCTTCGATTCCATTATAGTGGTGAATTAGTAAGTTAGTAAATTGCTTGTGTGTTCTGCGTTTTCCCACCTTATGATGCTGGTATTAGGGCATTATTTATTATCTGAACCAAAATTTGTGAAAAGATTTTCATTCTGAGAACTTCGTAGTTCCTCTTGGAAGTATTTAGGTACTAGATGTGATGTAACTGGATAAATTTTGTCCGTTGAATATCTCTACTTGGGTAAATAAAACTACTCACACCATAGCATATCAAATTTTATACAGTAACCTTTATTGCAAGTTATTACGCGAAGTGCATCGCAAAACATTAGAAAATAAGCCATTGTTGATTCGTGTTTTTCAGAATTGATTTGGAACATGAACACTGAAAGAATTACAGATAGTTTTTAAAGATTGGCTTATGCGTAAAGTCATAAACTTACAACACATAAATTAAAGGTATATTACAATGCGAACTTGACCAGAGAAATTATGGTCAACAGTCGTTAAATTGCGGTTAATCGTGCAACCGCCTTTAGAAGTTACGAAAACATAGTACCAGTATTGACCACTAGATTGCTCAATTGGTGCAAGATCTCCATAACTTAACAGATATAACAGTGAATTTAAAAAAATATATATAATTCGTATAATAAAATATTGAATTCTTCCTTTTTTTATATTTGTAAGAGCAGTCGTTAGAGTTGGTGCGAAGGATTGTGAATCACAATTGACGCAAGAGGTGGCACCTGGGTGCAGGGCAAGTGTCAGTAAAAAGGAGGCCTGTGGCAGAAGATCCAGGGATCCACGGGAGCTCGTTATTTCAAACAGATTCAGACAACCTCCCATTCATTATTTTTAAATTGTAACTAAAACGGGCGGTTCCAAAAACGAATTGGGAGGGGAAATTTTTAAATTCAAAATAGTTTGATTGAATGTGTCATATTACAGATTATGTAGAATGTAGCAGGCTAAACTCTGCTCATGTTTGAATACAATTTTATTCATTTTAATGTTTACTACCGTACCCGTGCGAAAACTCGCATGTTAATCCCCATCCTATCAAACTAAAATAAAAACAAAGCAATTCACGTTTGAAACATTTTCAATAAAGGCTTAGTCAGTATTAATATATAATATTATATATATAATATTATATTATATAAAAGTTCTAACAATTTACGCTTTCTTAAAAACATTTGAAGTATTTATTCAATCTTCCTTGACAGTTAGTTTTTGTCTTTCCTTGATAGTCACATAAATATTAGAAAAGGTTTTTACTCTTGAGAAAGCCAGTAAAGTTTTCCATGCGAAAATACAGAATCACGCAAGTACAATGTACTCTTTGCAATGTTATTTAACTTTCCTGGATTTTTTTTTATTAGAGAGGATTTTGAAGGGGCAGGGCGCCAGCTCGCGAAAATTGAAAAATTATTTGTATACTGAAAAGTATTGGATTATTTTATGTGTTTTTACGTAACTCAGGGAAAGCAATTCCGAACCAAAACTATAATAAAACTAATATTTTCACCTTTGAATAATAAATAACATTTGTTATCTTTAGAAGCAAGTCAATATGCTTATTCTTCACTTTGGTATATGGGAATGTTGCCCGAACGTTTTTTACGTATTGAATATTTTAGCGAACCGACACGTTAAGTTTAATATCAAACAGTGTATTCATTACAATATCCATATAGAGTTTACAGCTGGGCATTGATTTACAGACTTTCAGGTACTGCCAACATTTCATTCGTGCCTCTGGATTGTGATTGTTGGCAGTTGTCTTACGCTATTCTTGCTACAATTTTAAATTTGATTGCTTTTTAAATTAATTCACGTAGGCTAACACGTTTTGATTTTTGTTATTCATTTATTGCAAGGTTTTTACTGTAGTTAGTTTAAAATGTTTGTTCTATATGTTATGCCATAGCGCAAGTTTTCCCCTACTACCTCCGAGAACTCTCGCACAGAGAGTATATATGCTCTCGCATGTTAAACCCCACACCCTTCCCTATTCTTCTATTTCCATTCTATGAGGGAAACTTATTAACAAAACGTATTTATTTGTTGAAAAATGTATAAAGGTAACTTCCATTGTACTAACACAATATCAAATAAAAAAACAATACAATTGATGTTGAAAATAAATTTGTAATAATGATTTATTCAGTATTATCGAAAGATTTCTTGGAACAATCCCTTCAAAATGCTTCCTTAAAAATATTTCAAGTCATTATTCAACATTGACTGTTGGATTTTCGTGTTAGTCACAGAAGTATTTAAAAAGCTTTTTTTCTCTTGAGAAAGCTACGTGACTGAACACACTGACTTCATCGAATCACGTTTCACCGAATCACTACTGATAACGAAAATATTGGCACACGTATTTTCAAACCTAACAAAACGCTTCTTCACTTTTCACTGTACACCCTCATTCCTCCACAATTAGGTACACAGCATTTGTATACTGCGGCTAAATATTAAATGAATGTTTTATCTACACATAAGAAACAAACTTCAGTGGAATCAAGCAACTATTAATAGTACTTCTAGTTGTTGCTGCAAGAGCGAATCTTGAATTAATAATTTTGCAAATAAACTTCGTCAGTCTGTGCAAACCACGGTGTACACAGAAAGCGTAAATAGTATAAGATAAAGAATATAAGCCCTTTAAGCGTGATATCACAAAGATGGTCACCATAACCAAGGGTTGAAATTGCATTGATGGCATTGGTGCCACCAGTGCCGAAACAGCAAAAAGTTAATAGAATGTCCAAGAGTATCTCATCCTATAGTTTGTGGTCTAACAAACGTTTCTTTGAGGCATTTGGCCTTATATTAGTTTTTAAGGCGCTAAAACGCTTCATTAAGAGTTATTTAACGAAATAGCCAACTGAGTACTGTGGGTTGCAGTTGACATGAATATTTGAATGCGTTTTTTAAATAAATCCTTTATATTTTGAAAGTCAAAGTGCAATTCGTCACGTCTCCGTAAAATTCTCTTTCTTTAGATGCCACATTTATAAAGATTGGTTGCCTATGAGAGTCGCAAAAGGTATGTATACTACTGAAATAATACGGGAGATGATACGAAAATATTTTTGCTTGAAAGTTTCCTGACAATTTAAAATTAATAATTACTGAAACATTTGGGGAGGGGAAATTTCCTTCTTTTCCTTCCCGTGGATCCCACCTGACTAATTATTTTTAGTTAAAAACTTAATTCGTTCGATATTCAAATTACAATGTGTTATAATATTATTCTTACAGTTTTTTTCGTTCTTTACCTTTTATAATTAACAGAACCATCATGAAAATTAATAAAACAAAACGTAATTTTAAGAAAATAAACAAGAAACTATTAGAAAACTTTTTTATTTATATTGAACTGTCTGGTACAAATTACAAGATAAAAGGTTGAAATTTTGTGAAAATGTAGGGATTTTACAGGGCTACAATTTATATTTATCCATTTTTATGGTCTGTGTCAAATCATGAGATAATCTTAAAAACGAATTTTTTTTCTCTTTATCCCTTCTTTTTTGTTGATTGTAAGGGTCAAAATCGGATATAACTGCGTGAAAAAAGTCTCTTACATCTTTATTATCTATAGAAAATCGCAAGGGTTAAAGTCAATATTGGTCGGTATAATTTGGTTAAAAAATGAAACTTAAGAAGATAAAAATACTTTTTTTTTCATTTATACGAAGTACTCTGGGTAAATTGATTTAAATCCGGTGAAAACTTTTTTACCTTCTCGCTACCGCTTTCGCAGTAAAGGAAAAGTTTCGTAATGCTGCGAGAAAAAAACGGCAAATTTTTGGCCGTAAAACTTTTATTTCAGGGCCCCGGTAACGAAAAAATGGATAAATAAGTCGCTAAATTTAGAAAAAATCCTCTGACACATTGTGTAGCCAGAATCCACGTACGTAAGGGCGTCAAAATAAAACTAACTAGTAGGAGAGAGTGTGTGCGTCATTCTTTAGCACCATCACTTATATTCTGTATATGAACTTACAGTGAATACGTAATAATATATGAAATGGTGCGGAAAATCTATTTAAACTTTTGATCCCCTGATACAGAAAAAGTGTTTTTTCTTCTTCTTCTTCTTCTTCTTCTTCTTCTTCTTCTTCTTCTTCTTCTTCTTCTTCTTCTTCTTCTTCTTCTTCTTCTTCTTCCAAAACGTCCGCCTGTCTGTCTCTCCGTGGGCCTGCCAACAACACTAGCGCCTAAGTCATTCATGATATTTTTCCAAAATGAATATCCTTCAGTCGATCCAGCACGTCTGGAAGCTGTGACATTTTAAAAACTTTTCTTTGCATGTCGCTCCTGCATTTTAAAAATTTTCTCAAAAATGGCTCTAAACTTTATCTTTATATTTTTTGTAATAAAAGAGTGAAATACAGTTATAAAGATGGCATAGGAACGATTTCTCTGTTAACTCTGAATTTCGAAAATAGGAAAAGTTTGAAATATTGGCCGCGTCTTCCCAAAAATATAAAATTGAAGATTGAGAATTTTTATTAAAATGAAATCTGTTCCCCATAATTAGTACTTTCATTAATATCTTGTACTTTTAAAAAAGTCAGTAGATTTCGTGCAATTGTGAGTGAAAAATGAGCAATATTAAGACATATCGAAAACAACAATTTCTCAAAAACGGCTCCAAACGTTTTCTTTAAATTTCTGGGAGAGATAGTGCTAAATGCACTTTAACAGATGACGTATATGTCATTTTGCTTTATTGCTTTTTTTTTTTTTTTAATACACAAATGCACTTTTATGACTGTCATTTATAGTATTAATATTACCAGAGATATGTATATAATATTGCATTTATGAATACACAAACTTTAAATTATGTCTTATAAAGTTTCTCGAAAACTTACTGTTTTATGAAAATAAGATGAAAAACGGATTTTCAGTAACGCCCAAAACTTTTTTTTAAACTCACTCCAAATTTTTTCTTCAAAGTTTTTGTATGCATTGTGCTAAATATACCGAATAACATTATATAAATATTGCTTTGATGTATTTTTTGCGTTTTCGAAAATTATTTAAAAAAATAAAATATCTGTGATACTGTCAAAATTTACATTACGAATATTTCTTATACATAATCTCATTTATCAGACTAATTGCTTTAAATAATTCCATATAAAGTTACTAGAAAACTCGAAATTTTGGGGTGAAAATAAGCTTGAAAGTGCGAATTTTGAGAAACGCTCAAACGCCTATTTCATAAAAACGGCTGCAAATGTTCCAATGAAAATACGCATGTAGGACCAGATTTTAACCTTGTATTATATTATTAAAGCTGTATTTCCATTATACTATGAAGCAATGGCAGCTCCAGAGGAAATTGGAGGAAGTGCACAACATTCTTGAATAGGAATATGCAAGCATACAGAGAATGTAGTGAATAAAATAGTGTTTTAATATGTCATGGTGAGAGAAACATTCTTCAAGGGATAGGTTTTGGACACTACTGCACCCTGTACGCATATCTGAGGAAACGTATTTAGACACGGAGTTCAAAAACTCGCCAATAGATCGCTCTAATCATCCTGCAAGGAAACCTTTCCCAAGTACTCGACACCGATTTCGGGCTGCACCCACAGACTGCCGCCTTTTGCAAGTCCCATGTTGTCCAAAATCCACGCTCGTCGCGTGGACAAAAAATTGGATTCCAGGAAATCTGATAATGAGCAACTCTTTCGTCGCAGTCGCCCAGGAGATGGTACAATCTATTAGTTATTTTCCGAAGCAGTTGAAAAATCGATTTCAAAGAGCTTTGTACAAAAATGAGTATTTGGTCATTTGGGAAAGAATTCGCGCCGTTCTTTGAGCAAAATTAGCCTCCTTTTCTCCGAAACGGGAAGTTTGAAATGTATGATCTTTTCTTCTTAAATGCCTTCAAAGAGCAGCGAAACTGAGCTGTTCGAAGCGTAGTTTCAAATTTGAATTAATTTGGGGGCCCATGTACCAACACTGCCTGTATAGAGCTCAGGAAAGTCTAATTTTTAAAATCCCATTATCTTTTTTGCAGTATCTCCTATTGTGTGTATACCTACTTGTTTAGTTCACTTTCCATTTCTATAACCTACAAAGAGCATCTAGGTCAGATGGGCGTAAGTCAGCATATTATTTTTTCAAAATCATTCATGTATTGAATGGAAGACCCTCTTTGAGAATTACAAACACGTTTTTGTTTTTCTGCATTTCAGCGTAACTAGCACTCCGTTGCTCGTGGTTTCTAAATCATTAATAGTTAATGACACAAGTTCGAGTCGTCGGCATGTATCAATATTTTTTTTAAGTAGCCAAAAGTAATCATTTGTTTCCAGTAAAGAAAATTATAATCTGTTCTTCCGATAAAAATGTTGGCCTTTTTGGGAATATAACCTTCAGATTTTCATCTCAAACATAGGTATATTTTTCCAAATCTGTAAAATGAATTCAGATGTTACTAATACATTTTCGTATCTAAAGCATATAAATGGAAAATGTGCAAGACTAATCTTGATATGTCAACATTTTCGTTAACTAGTAAACAGTTTAAACATAGAGAATTTGGCCCACCACTATGTGGGAGAGTACGTCATCGTAAATATTTTACGTTCATCAGAATCAGTAGCTGTATGCGAGCGCATCCCTAATTAGCAACAAAAAAAGTTTATAATACAACCCCACTGCTCAGAGATGTGCAGAATCTGCAATTGTATGCGAAATTAAACGATTTACTTGAAACGCGATTAAATGTCACGGGTGGTACCTCTCAGTTCGGTAATAAAATTAAATAATGTTGCAAAGAGTAGAGTTGAACTGGCCCAATATTGCATGAGCGCATTGACTGATATACATAGCTTTTCAGAAGTAAAATGCTTTCCTAATGTTGTGACAATCAAGAAAAGCAAAAAAACTGTCGAGGAATATTCTATAACGACTTAAAATGTTTTTAAGAAGCGTTGTGAACTGTTCCAAGAACATCTGTTTAGAATACTGAATAAACCTTTATAGAAAATTTGTTTCAATTGCATAGATTTTCCCCTCATTTTATTTGATATTCTTAAGTCTGTTGAAAGTTATCTTTATACATTTTTTAAACAAATAAGCATGTTTCGTTGACAATCTTTCCCCTTAATAGGGAAATGGAAGGATGGGAAGGAGGCTGGTATTTAACATTCGAGAGTTCTCGCACGGGTCGCTAGGCTATCGCCTCGATTTACCGCAACCGCGTCTCTTATCTGGTGTTTATTGGCCTAATGACGTTAATGACTAAAATGGATACCAACGGTTAAGAGCGGCTTTTCATCCCCTTTGATGTCATTATGTGGATATAACTGTACAGAATTACGAAAAATATTTTAATAATAATGGAATGTTTGATTTTGAGAGAAATGGACGTTGTTAGTGCTCACGATAGAGGGAGTTGCTCTCCGTATGTTTGAAGAGCTTTCAAGAACAAACTTTGACTGGTGGATGATGTCGCTGAGGCATGTGAGCAGTACGAGCTCTGGTCGGGGCTTCGCGTGGTCTAGTCCCTCGAAGGCAAGGCTGTCTTTCCCACCGCATGTTCGTTGTTGGTTGCACCTCTTTTCCAACTTTATACTTTCATTGCTGGTGCGTCCGAGTGCAGCAAGAATATGCAAGTGAGACGTGTAGAGGTCGCCCTCGGGGGATGTCGCTCGTTATTTCGTTTAAGCTTTGACATGATGGGAGTGACCCAAATACTACGTCACACCCTACACGCCTGGATTGTTCAGATATTATTATTCATTTATCGGCTGGCTCAGCTGAGCTAGCCCCGAGGGGAACCTCGGCAGATCACCACAATCACGAAAAGGCGCAGACGGGTCTATGGGCAACCTCCGAAAACCGATGAGGGGTTGGGTTCCAAGCAGGGCCGGTGAAACGTATAAATTTCAGGTGGTTAGTACTATGGGTGTGAGGTGATGTACTTTTTTTATTGTTTTTAAGTTAAAAAAATAGGATAACGGTATAAAATATGCAGTTTATTCAACCTTTTTAATTAATAATTTATATAAACCCATTAATAATTCATTTCTAAATATTTTTAACTTGCCAGCAACAGAAGGATCACTTCTACATCAGTTTTTAAACTTTTTGGGTTTTAATTAGCATTTGTCGAGGTTAAGTCCTCTGTACTCGCTGGCTGCAGCGTGCTCCTCTTTCGCGCTTGATTGAAAGACTCATCAGTTTTGTCATTGCCTCCTTTACCTCGGAACTCTCGAACAATAAACTGGTCCATTATCGGTTCTTTTGGATACAGTGGGACACAGCGAGCTCACCGTAAACATATCGCGTGATCTGACAACTGCTCATTACGCGCGAAGCATTTAGATTTCTAAAATAATTTGTTCCACAAGTTTTAGGGTGGAAATGAATGTGTTAAATTGGAAACTTTTTTCGAATTTTGGTCAAAATTTCAAGTGGGTAATTACCCACCTGGAATATTTTCACGTGGATAGTACTACCCACCTCTTCCGGCGGCACTGGTCCCAAGTCGACTCTGAGGATAATGCATAGAAAAGGAGTCGGGTCATTCGCCAAGAAGAATGCGAACCAGGGAAGAACTTGTGTGTGTCGGGGTGGGCACAGGCCCAGGTAGAACGATGTGCTCTGATGATGATGGTCTGTCTGTCTGTACTTGACGCGAAAGGGGCAGGGGCCTTCCAGCGGCGTCCCGGCGTCGCGGCCATGCTCTTCTAACGGCTGTGGCACTTCGATTTCACAACAGGGTACGGGGTCCAACAAGGGACGTGCACCAGAAAACAATTCAGGTGGTTTTCATTGCGTTCCAAGTGGTTTCGTCGTGGCTACGATCTGAATACGTACATATGAGCTGAGATACGTGCCATGACGGTACGGTACGTGTGAGAGATGAGGGAGCTGCCGTGCTTAACACGTTGTACATGTGAGGATATATCGAGCCGTAAAAAGTTTTAAAAGAAGTATTTTGCTGTCCTTTTAGAGAAAAGGTGCTGTTTTCATCTAGAGAACGTTTACCTTTATCAATTTATTCTGCGTGTTAAAGGTACACAATGTTAAATAGCCTACCCTTAACTTCTGTCCATTGTTTGTTCTTAAAATTATGTAATGTAACGTTGTTTCGTCAGATGATCATCCAAGGATCCTACAATTTACTTGTTTTTAAAAAGAGAATGTTCTTTACCTCGTTTCCTCGTTTACGTTTGATTTGTAAAATGATGTCTTTACGAGTTGTGAATTTAAATTCAGATTTAACACTATGAATATATTTGTGTATACCGACGTAATTGTTTTTGTTATATTTTATTTCTTCCTATTGATGTTTTCTTACTTTTATATACCGAAACTTTGTTGTGTGGCCCTGCCGTATTTTTTATGAACCGCGTCAAAATCATCGTCAGAGGCCAATGCTGCGTCGGTCTTCATCGTTCGTGCATCGTCATTGGTCTACTGCATCAGGTTATGAGACGAAGAAACGGGAGAATGTCGAGGGGATGTTTTTTTTTCTACGGGGGCGTCTGGGAGGACTTGAGAGGATGTGCTGATGTGGGGTAATTAGGTTTTGGAATATTGGGTTGGTAATGTGATTTTGGATTATGGATTTAGCGGAATCATGGATGTGTGTTAGGATGTGAGGGATGTTGTGGGTGTCATTATACCTGATGTCCGGCGGGGGTCGGGAAACGAGGTTGGTAGGGAATTAGGCTCTCCAGGTAGGAGGGTCATAGGGGAGGATCTATCACATGTAGGTATAATAGACAGGGGTTCTTTTCTTTGGGAGAATTGGCTGGTTAGGATCGGGCAGAGGGCGTTGGCGATGTGGTGGGTTGAGTGCCACTTCCGCGTGGGGGCGGGGCGGGGCGCATCAGCATGCGCGGCGCGGCCGCATCCGGCGCGTCTCCGACCGGCAGCCGCGCCGCGGGCCGAACGCGTCCCGTTATCTCGGAGCGCGCGCGCGTGCCCGTGCGCGGCCCGTGCGTGCCCCACGCGCGTGCGTGCGCGCGCGCCAGGCGCCGCCGTCGCCGTCGCCGCTTCCGCGAACCCCCCAGCGGCTTCATTTGGTGCCCCCTGAGCTCGCCTTTCCTCTTTGGGACGATCCCACTGAGAAGAAACGACTGACGCGCAGGATTTTATCTGGGGTCTGAGGGCGTTGCACTTATTACTTAAGGGATTTCTATCCTAAAAGGGATTTTCTATCCTATAGCGGATTTATTCTCTAAGGAGTTCTGACGGCGGGACAAGGAGTTTTCTTGAGGTTCTTTGGTTCCTGTCCTGTTCTTGACGCCGGGCCTAGGCCGACAAGCGGTTGCTCAGCGTCTCAGACACGGGAAAAGGGGTTCGTGTGGGTAGCACCGTATGTACTGGTCTTCTTAACCTTAGGGTGGTCTTTCTCAACGTCAGCCAGCAAGAGATGCTGGGATGTGTGTAATTTTGCCCGGCCAGGAATCAAACCCATGGTCCCTCCGAGGAAAGCGAGCACGCCGTCCAACGAGCCGCCGAGGATTTTCTTTGGCTCCGCAGCTCCGATGTAAGCGATTACTTCTCCCGGAAATTTTATGTCAGCACATCATTTCTTGACAGCATGTAGTGGGAAATAATTGATGAGACGGAGTTCCCTGCCGAAATTTGCGCTTATTTTATTTGTTAATTTTCAAGATAATAATCAAATGTTTAAACTAGTGATGTTACAACAGCACACACTTTCTCGCATTATGTGGATTGCTCGCATTATTGGCAGCATATTGTACAGACATTTGGGTGGATAAATGTGGATAAATCTTGTCGTCATTTATAGTAAATTATTTTCCCCCAACAGGTTGTGGAGTCATAACCCGTTTTGTGGGTCATGGATAGCGAAAAATCGATTGACGGCAAATCGTCTGTTCGTGTGTCCGTCTGTGAACAACGCCAACGGCTAAACCGTAAGCAGGATTTTCACCAAAACTGATATTCCGTAATCGATTTGGCTGACGTCGCGACCCCTTCAATTTGATATCGAAATGAGTGGGTCCAAATTTTTTGATTAAATTTTGTTGTTGAAAATAGAACGGTGCAGGTCTCTTTTTCATTGAAATCCCTTATTTTTCCAAAATTGCAAAAGTTCAATTTTTTTCGGTGTCTTCCTACGCCTAGAATATTGACTATAGAGATTTTTCTGTTTTAATTTTTTTTGTTTAAAAACTGTTTTGAAATAAGGCAATGTAATTTTTTCGAAAGTTTTAGTTGTTTTCGCAAAATTTTGCATGAATTACAGGCAAGTACAATATTGAAGATGAGGAGGAGGAGAATGAGCATGAGAAGGAGAAAGAGAAGTAGGATGGAGACGAGGAGAAAGAGGAGGATAATGAGGAGGGGGAGGGGAATGAGGAGAAGGAGGAGGCGAAGGAGGGGGACGAGGGGAGGAGGAGATGGAGGAGAAGGAGAAGTCCAACACAAGAAGAGTCTGCATTCCAAAACCAACTCTTCCGGCGCGTGGAAGTCGAAGAGGAAATCGCGCCAAACAGCCTTCCTGATCCTGTGCCCGGGAGGCGGGCGCCGCCGGGGGGGCGTGGCTCTTGGCCTCCTTCATCCCGCGCTTGCTAATCGAGCGCGCGCGCCCCTCGCGGCGGCCAAGAGGTCGCGAGCGAGCGCCGATGCCATTTCCTGCGCATGCCAGCACGCCCCGCGCCCCGCGCCCCGCCCCACCCCACGCGGCAACCAAACGGGTGGAGCGCGGCGACTGGCGTCGCGAGAAGCTGAACGGGATCACAAACGTTGAAATGGCTTACAACATAATCTCCGTGTGTCCATCATCCCTGAGTCACGGTTAGATGCCTTCCGCTCCAACATTTGGGTTAAGAGGATTGTCATTTGACGCCTTGCATCCTGCGAGTGGGGAAGTAGCTTCTATAAACCCACTACTTGAATAAATGAATGAATGAATGAATGAATGAATAAATAAATAAGTAAGTAAATAAATAAATAAATAAATAAATAAATAAATAAATAAATAAATAAATATTTTTGGGCGTTTTCCTGCAGCTACAAATTTGAAAGCAGGGATTCTTCCGTCAAGTAAAATTTCTTCTCCGTAGTTTGTTCTTTCATTACGGTCAGGTACATTGTTTTGAAACTTATATTACACTTTGCGCAATATGCGCAATTTTAAAATACAACAAAAACAAGATTTTCTCAAAAGGACTGAAACTTTTTTGTTAACAATTTTGGTAGGGATAGTTCGAAATGTACGCCATATTGATCTATATTTTTTGTTTTTTTCTTTCAAAAAGTACAATAATTTATTTTTGTGACTAGTCTCTCACGTCGTTAATATTTACATAAGCGACGATTTTTTCACATTATCGCATTTAAGAGTATGCTACTTTAAAAGTTGTCATATAAAGTTTCGCGAAAACTCAAAAGGTTTTCTGTGAAAACAAGCTCAAAATTCCGCGTTTTCAGAAATGTTTAAACGTCATTTTCTCAAAAACGGCTCAAAATGTTTTCTTCAGACTTTTCGAACGTTTAGTGCTATTTGCTCTGGGTTCAAAGCAATTCATAGAGATAATACGCTGATTATCATAAAAATATCCAGACCTCAGAAAAGTAATGCTTAGTGTCTTGCGTCATAACAAGCATTATTTTACTTTCCTAGTTATTAGTTCAGAAGGACCCCTGTTAGGAAGCACCGATAATATAACCTATGAATTTGCATGAACAATTTCTTGCAGTTTAGTGTGCCTTGTGGGGCAAAGGGTTGAGTAAGTACTATGAGAAGATAGAGAATATGTTACATTGTGAGAGAGAGCAGATAGTCGGCTTATGGGAGAACGTGTTGACGTTTTGAATAGTTCAGACCTTAGCCAATTGTGATTGACTTGTCAGAAAGTCTTGGGGACTCGAGAGAAGAACACTCCTTCGGGCGATGCAGGAGGTTCGGTTTGCAATTATATTGTTCCTTCCAAATGCGGCTCTTATGGAAATGAGTGAACTTATTTATTTTGTTGAGATCACGGAAGTGCTAAGTTGAAGTAACGATTGTGTTGTCGGATTGTAACGGACAATATAAGCCATAGATTGGTTGAGTGATCGATTAGTGGTTCCGGGTACTTCAGATGCCAAGGACATTCGTCCCGTATGTGTAGTGAATGTTTAATAGCGGGAGGTGGCAGTAATCTTTTCCAACTGGTTTGCGAGATGCAGTTACTCGAAAGAGAACAAAAATGGTTCACGTGCAAAATCGAGTGCATTCTTGTAGAATTGTACGTTCTTTAACCAATGAGAATGCTCCATTTTCCTGACACATCAACAGTGCATTTGATGCCGTGGCGTATTTCCAACTACATAATGGATATGGAACTGAGAAAATCACAGAGCGTAGCTACGAATATTATTAGAGTTAACTGCAAAGGAAACACGACCCTTGCAGAAAAACATGTAGCTCGACCAACATGAAAGCGTTGCTTGTCCCCAACGATCAATATGCCTTAATTATCGACCCGAATGATCCGTTCGCAATGAATTGTTTCTGTGCCGCACTCATTACAGCGCCTACGGCTGATACCGAATTTGCACTTGGAAGACGGCGAATGGAAGGAGTGTTCTTTCTACGACGCATCGTCAGAACCGAATCAATGAGCAAAGTGCAGAGGGCACGTAGCCACGCTATTTTGCAATAGCCATGGAGATCACGACGGTTGCAAGAAATGCTAAAAATGGTTGTAAGAAAGGGATATAGAAGGTGTCATGAACATCTAAACAACGGTTCGAAAATGACATTGCAGAGAAATCTGACTCATACGCCCTTTCTTTATTATTTCGGTCATGAGACGGCATAGAATTGTGGCAATTCCGCAGCTCGAGAGATCATGGGGAGACGGAAGGTGGGAAAGAATTGTATTACGGCGATTTCAGAAAGAAAGAAAACCTATCTTCTCTTTCTACCTGCCTTTTAAAAATGACCATGACACACAATGGACATTATTCAACAATGCACAGCATTCCAATATTGGGGAGGACAGAGTGGCGAAGAAAGAGTATGTCATCTGGAGATGAAGACACACGGTGTTAGTGACAATAGAGAGCAGTAATTTTCCAAGGAGTTAAAGGCTTTTGGTTGCTAAACTTATGGAGAATTTCAACAGCATCGTCGACCTTCCTAAACCTTTACTTTTCCTTAGTCGTAGTTTTATTTTTATTCTTGGTTACCGAAACTCATCACCGACCTTACTGAGAATGCCGATGTAACTCGCAATGCAAGTAGACGAATGTCAAATGCCTGGTGTGCGCATCTGCGAGGAGTCATCGTCTCCGACGAGAAGTCCGAGGGCGGGTTTTCGGACGAAGAAATGGAAACGTGGCACGGATCACGTCGATCGCGCGCGTTAGAGTACCCAGAATAACCACACGGTCTAAAAGTGGACTCGCAGCACACGAGCGATTTATTCTTAGACCCTACCGAAAGAAGGAACCATTGTTGTTGATAACCTTTTCGCAGATATTTGCTGATTTGTTGGAGAGCAAGAGGTTGAGACCGAACCTCAGTCAAAACTCTGCTTGACGTGCTTAATTTAGTTTGTTTTTACATTCTTTTTTAATGCACACTAAAATTAATTTGCTTCATTGGAGAGGAGATATTTTATTTACCACGATTTACTGATTGTCTTTTACTAAAAGTCGTAATAATTATGACTGGCGGTGTGGAATATTCATTTTATCGAAGTTCCTTTATCCACGGTTTGTTTTTAATAATGAAAAGAATTAAATTAACGAATTTAAAAAAATATGACAGACTTGTCTCAAACCTGAAACCTCGGCATGATTAAGTTTGTTTCATTACTGATTTAGGAATGGAGTTTGAGTTGATAACGGGAAATAAGAATAGAAATTAGAAAATAAATCAATATTACTAATTTTCAATGAGCTCAGAAACTGAAACACACCTACGCAAACTATGTCCATGTGAGAGGAGTTTGTTGACATCCAGGAACTCTGAAAAATCTAAAAACAACGAAACAGATTTTGACTGAAAATGCAAATACTTGATTGTGCTACTGTGCGAACCGATTGAATTCTCTTACTTGGTGCGTTAATGCGTTTCTGCTTACAACACTGCTGATGTCGTGTGATAACAGGGCTCCAAGAAAGGTGCCGGCGGCTATTAAATATATAATATTCATGTATTGCGTTTTGGATCAGCAATTTTGCAATGCTCTTGGGGTATAAAGAAAAGTTGTACTGGGTATATACAAGTATACAGAGGATGCATAACCTAAGGTATACAGAAGTAGTTGTAGGTATACAGAACCTAAGGAGCAGATCTAGTGACTCTCGGTGCCTCTGAAATATTTGGGCCTAATTTGGTCAGCTCCAAATAAAGCAATTTCTTGCCATTCTC
Source organism: Gryllus bimaculatus (assembly GCA_017312745.1). Taxonomy (NCBI): domain Eukaryota; kingdom Metazoa; phylum Arthropoda; class Insecta; order Orthoptera; family Gryllidae; genus Gryllus; species Gryllus bimaculatus. The sequence continues at coordinate 2,688,125 of BOPP01000178.1, read as the reverse complement.
AGTCTTTCGAATGACCTGGGAGTATAGCAAAGTTGTTGTTGTTG
>BOPP01000178.1:2655413-2687693 GCA_017312745.1 Gryllus bimaculatus | reverse complement strand
GTATTATTATAATAATATTACTTATCAACATTATTATTCATATTAATACTATCTATCATATATAATTTCATACAGCAAGCTATAGTGCCGTGGGATCAACTTGCCCACATATCCTAGCCACTCCGAGTCGCCCGAAGTGTCCATTTCGTCACATCAACTCCCGTAGACTGACTATTATATATAGCCACAGTTGTCACTTTACTGAAGTCCATTTTTCTGAGTGTCCGAACTTCATAAGAGCAGCAGCATCCGGTACTTACTCTGGAATCGTATCTCTATGAATATTTTTACCCGATAATGATTAGCATGGGTAATTGGGTACTTGAATATCATCGCAATAAGAAAAACCTGTTGATGGTTCTCTATTTAATGTTGCGTTATCGGGTCCATTCCGCCGGGCCCTATCGGGAATAACACAATAATCGGCATCCAATTTGCCGACCGACATGTCCTGTCCATGATTACAATGGACAGATCCCAGTAGAGTGTCTGATGCCTCACTACTTTCAAGCACATCTTCTGAGCACATTATTTATAAATACGGGCACGGAATGGCGCAGTCCAAGCCCCTACTAGATTCTCAACGCCACATAATTTTGGTTCTTGTACCTGGCTATTCGCCACTTCATCGTATGCCTCTTTTATGTATATCCAACTGTTTGCGTGGCTGCTACAATCACACTTGTCACGTGCTTGAGGAACTAGTTCGCTTGCCAACAGCCTCACCCATCTTCTACCACAGAGCATCGAAAATTAGAATGGCCAAGCATTCTCTTCAAGAAATGTGTTCATTCTGATAAGCTATCCAAATGTTGGGTACCCACACCTTTGATACCTGACGGGGGGGAGCATTTTTTTTTTTTTTTAAAAAAAAGGGGCCTATATTGTGCATTTGGGAAGGTTTCCTTGTATACTCCGGGGAAAAGAGATCCCGTTCTGGAGATCGCTCGAGTCTCTGTCGTTACGGTGTCGAATGCTTTAGCGTAATCTATGTAGCATGCGTACAAGTTTCTTTGTTTTTCAAGCAATTGGGCCATAATTACAGAGTCTGTAATGAGTTGCTCCTGGCATCCCTGAGATCCAGGTCTACATCCTTTCTGCTCATTTGTTAAGATGTTCTGTTCCTTAATGTGTGTCATCATTATTTGCGAAACACAAGATGTTATGAGTTTGTAGAAAGTTTGAAGGCATGTTATAGGCCTGTACTTCGAGGGGTCTTTAGTGTCACCCTCCTTTGGTAACAAAAATGTTCTACCTTCAGTGAGGAAGTGAGGTAGATTTTCTGAATTGTGAAGAATTATTTTATTACTATTATTATTATTATTATTATTATTATTATTATTACACAAAATTCTTTGATGAAGAAGTGGTAATGAAATATAAAAAAATATTTAGTTTAGAAAATAGATTTATGAAGTCACAATAGGGATGACATACAAATTGTAATTAAGGGTAATGTCTCAAGTACTCAGCATCTACACATGCTCTCCTTTTGAATATTTTTGGGCTTTGGATAAATGACTCAACAACTACTATTTCATTTTCATGGATAGTAACACTCACTGGTCGATCACTCTGCGGTGCTTTACAGATAGACCCAGTTTGATCAAATTTGTTGCTCAAGCAGTGAATTGATACTCTACTTGGTGGAGGTTTATTGAATGTGTATTGAATTCTTTCATTTCCGTCGAACCTGTTAAGCATTCTCTGCCTTCCAGTATTGTTTAATTATCTACTTCTGTTGGTCATTGCTTAAATTACCAACTACGATTGTCTGAATATCTGAATAGAAAGAATAGAATTTAGGACATAAAAATATAGTATACATTCTGTATACCCCTTATACATACATATATGTATGTGTGTATGTGTATTATTGCAGAATTCGTACCAGTTATTGCAGTAAGTTACTTAACAAGTGTGCGATACTTCGCGCAAGTGTTGCTTATTATTATTATTATTATTATTATTATTATTATTATTATTATTATTATTACACCCATTAAAATCCCAATTAAGGGCAACGACGTCCTGGCTCTCTAGGGAGGGGTAGGTTGGTTTATGTTTTGTGTTTGGTTGATTGGTTGGTTTGGTTGGTTTATGTTACAATAGTTTTCCATATATTGCTCCGTACTGTAGGTTAACTAAATAATTACTTAAATTACAATTAGCAGCAAAATATAAAAGATAATAACAAAAAATATTACTGATTGCTGGATTACTGAAATAAGAAATTTCTGAAATAAATAAATTACTAAAATTACAAAATCATTGGTTGAATGACAATTACAAACAAAATAAAAATTACTGAAATATTGTGCCTTTAACTAACTTTTCATGTTCTAACTAACTAAAACTTGCGTGTTGCGTATACTGTTTGCGAAAGATGTTTCTCATACACATCGCGATGATTTGTGCAGGCTTCGTAAGGTTTCGTACACTATTAAAATGAAAAATGCGGCAATTTTCTGCAGTGAAAACAAGAATAAGAAAATGTCTTTCGTGCATTACATGTTTAAAAAATGTGTTAATTAATTGCAAAGTGTTTTATATGTTACTAGTGGAGCCGGTAATGGTTCGTTATTGCCTCGTATTACATTGGTCAAGTGATTATTAATCACGTTTTACGCCACGCTCTACAAAAATTTTCAATAGACGAAAGACTTTCTCGCAAGTGTGGTTCCGTCTCTCTCCCCGTCTCTCGCTGTCTCTGTCCCTCTGTGTCTCTCTTTTTCTGACTCTCTCTTTCAGATAGTTTCTCTCTCTGCGTCTCTCTCTTCCCCTGTCTCTCCCTGTATCTGTCTCTCCCGAGAATAATTTCACAATGGCAGGAAGGAATACGCAATGATAAAGATCAGGGCCCTTGAGTGTACATAAAATTATCAACGCGCGTCATTGTGGGCAGGAATATGCACATTCCCATCGTACTATGCCTATATTCATCCCGGAAGTGCAAGCAATAAGTTGACAAAGTTTTATTGCAATCGGATGAACGGTAGCGACAGCGCATTAATTATGAGCCAACCAACAAACAAACATTGTCTTTTATATATTCGATTCTTGAGCAGCGTGCGTATTACTTTTTGCAAACTCAGTTTACATGGTTTTGTTCAGAAGCATTTTTGATGCTACAGGTCACTCCAATTTAGAACGAGTCGAAATCGAAAGTATCGAGGATCCATTCCTACTAAGTACAAATAAAAATACAGAGTCTTCGAATGCGTTAGCTGCGCTCGCGGCCCCTCTCTCTGGCGCTCCTCGCCCCGAACAGCAGCGCATCGCCTCCCCCCCCTACTCCCACGAACGCACCTGGCCGCTTACGTGCAACTAATCGCACGCCAATTATCGGAGGATGCGGCAAATGGCAAAAGCTTGTCTGAACGCGCACAAAGGAAGCGCTGTTTATGCTGGTAGCGCCGCCGGGCGCCGATAGCAGGCAGCGTGGGCGGACACGGGGTGAACGTTTGCTCAAGGCCAAACCTCCCCTTCCCATCCCTTCTTCCTCCCTGTCTCGCTCCCACTGCGTCCGAGGCTGCGTACTAGTGCTGGCATGCCAGCGGGACCTGGACTCCGAGTGATTGAATCGGAGCTCGCGATTATAGCGCTCCCCCGTTATCTCCGGTTCAACCGACGGATTAAAAAAAAAACAAAACAAAAAAAAACGGATTCGGAGTCTGGTTGCACTCGTCCTCGCGGTGGGACCCGGTCAGTTTACAGGGCCCTTCGGAATGTGCATGCACATCTGTTGGCCACCTGTCGGAGCTTGATGTGAGACGCGTGGGATATAAAATGCCAAGCAATTTAGACGTAGAATTTGGGTGCTTCCCTTCTAAAGTTTCAACTCCCTTTTCGACCGACATTATTTACCCAAGGGGGACTGGAATCTGTCTCTCTTTTGGAACTTAATTGGTATTTAAACTAATTAAAGAGATAAATTAATCGTCCGTAACTTGCATGAAATTTTGTGTCGCCATCTCTCGGACTATTGATTTAAGCCTCTTTGACCATCCGACAGAGAGCAGGACTCGTTCTCCTCGATGCATTAATCAGAAACCGTTCGAGAATCGGTTCTCTTTCTGAGTCGAATGTGAACTACTTCTTGAAAAATTTAAGAATCGTGTTTCCTATTCTTCCGCTGCAGAGTAGTACTTTGCATGTGCAAGTTTGAGACGGAACACGGAAAAGGTGCGCTTCAGTCCTGGTGCTGTTGGTTTGCTAGTGAAAGGCGTTCATTTGTCACGGGGGGCGCGTCAAGACTTCTTCAAGAGGATTGGTGAGTGCAATTTGCAAAAAATGATTTTGTCATGCATTTATTTTTTGTTTTCGTGTTTAATGGTTCTTGGATTTTCAAATCTTCTCATTTTTTGTAAATGTATATCTTCCATTGTTTGAGGTCATTATTTTGCCGAATTGTATAATAAGATATTGATTATAGCTGAGTACATTTCCCTGGATTATAATATTAATATTTTTAGTATGTTGATTTTTACATTTTTTTATCAAGCCGTTGCTAATATATTCTGATTTGACTTAAATGTGTATATAACCTTCTATTTTTGGCATATTTGTCAAAAGAAAATTACCATATATACGATCATATATAGCAAATCTTTAATCTGCCTAATGTCTGGCATGCAAATAATACATGGAAGAATGAAGTGCATTGATTTACATTTTTCTTGCAAGATTTTAAAATGTATGGAGAGACACTCACCTTGTGATCTCACTGAAGATGAAAATCCCTCTTCATGGATATTTTGTGAGTATTATTGCGAGCATATTTTGAGAATATTATCTCATTAACCATCGGTTAACGTCAATGGTGTACGTATCATAAAGTGATTGTTCTACAAGACAGAAGGTCCGAAGGCGTAGGTTGAGGAAGCATTATGAGAAAATGATTTAACTTGCACGTTTTCTTATTCCTTCAGAGGCTTTTCTCTAATCCTAAATTCCTGAGTGAGCTTTTATTTACTTATGTAAAGTCGCTTTTAAACAACTGGATCACAAGCTACCTGGAGTATCAATTTAGAATTTACACAAGATAATATTTTTACAAATATTCCATTATAAGATTAAATACATTTGAAACAAACATTAAATTGTCAAAGTGTCAATATTTTCGGTACTTAATTCATTGGGACGGTTACACACATTTATTTATTTACAATTTATTCGAAGGGTTATACTGGATGAGATGTACTTAATGGAGGGCTTTTGTATTAAGATGTAATTTTTTTAGTTTTGTTTAAGTTGAAAGATTTTTATACATTCTTCTGGGAAGGAGAAATAATTATCTAGTCTTAAATTTAAGGACTGTCTTTATGGGCTAGTTCTGGGCACTTCAGAATAATATGTGATGTAGATACTTGGGATCCACATTTAGGACAGGGTAATGGGTCAGTTTTTGTTATTAGATGAACGTGTTGGAGGCCAATACGTAGTCTGGTAATTTGGACTTGTTGGAATCTATTGAGTTGGAAGTTAGGGAGAGCCGGTGGGATAACGTATTTCTTTATGAAATGCAGTCTGGAGGAGGTAGTCAGCCATTTTCCATCCCAGTGTTCCGTGACCATATTTTGAAAGTGCTCTTTGACATCGGAGAGCTCTCGTCCGTCGCCCGGTGCAGAGGCCCGGGTTCGGCCCTGGCGCGGCGCCCTTGACCGCAAGCGCGCGCGCTGCCTGCGGAGGCAGGGCCCGGATCGCGCGCCGAGGCCGCTTCCGCCCCCGCCTCCTCCTCCGCCCCAGTCTGCGCCCGCCGTCTGCGCCCTCGCCTCCGCCCCGCCTCGGCCCCCGGGCCCCGCCCCGGCCCCCGGCCTCCGGCCACCCCGCCTCTACCCTGCCTTCCGCCCCCGCCTCCGCCCCCGGCCCCCCCCCGCCCTCACCCGCCTCCGCCCCCGCCTCCGCCCGCCTGCCGCCCCGCCTCCGCCGCCGCATCCGCCCCACGCTCCCCGCCTCCGCCCCCGCCCCGCCTTCCCCCGCCTCCACCCCCCGCCTCCACCCCGGGCCCCCGCCTCCAACTTTCCGCCCCAGTCTGGCCCCCCCGCCTCCGCCCCGCCTCCGCCCCGCCCCCGCTCCACTTCCCCGCTAGTCTGGCCCCCGCCTCCGCCCCGGCCTCCCCCCGCCCCGCCTCCACCCCCGCCTCCACCCCGCTCCGCCCCACGCCCCGCCTCCGCACTCCGCCCCCGCCCGCCGCCTTCCCCCCCCGCCTCCACACCCCGCCCCGCCTCCACCTCCGCCCCAGTCTGCGCCCCCGCCTCCCCCCCGCCCCGCCCCGCCCCCGCCTCCCTTCCGCCCGTCTGCGCGCCGCCTCCGGCCTCCGCCCCCGCCCCGCCCACCACCCGCGCTCTCGCCCCCCGCTCCGCCTCCGGCCCCCGCCTCCCCGCCCCGCCGCGCCCCGCCTCCGCCGCCGCCCCGCCTCCACCTCCCGCCCCGCCTCCGCCCCCTTATGCCTCCGCCCCCGTCTCCACCCCCGCCCCCGCCTCCACGCCCGCCCCCGACTCCATCCCGCCCCCGCCTCCACACCGCCATCCATCCGCCCCACCCCCGCCCCCGTCCTACCCCCCGGCCCCGCCGCACCCCCGCCCCCGCCTCCACCCCGCCCACCACCCCCGCCCCGCCCCCCGCCCCGCCCCCGCCTCCGCCGCCCTGAGCACGCGCGCTGGGGGGGGGCAGATCGAGACAAGGATAGGGCTAGCACGCATGCCGGAGCTTAGAGCGCTTGTCCGGGGCTGGGGCGGTTGCCCCACCGGTGGAAAAACCTTGGTTAGGGGAAAACCCGCCTGCGGCACGTAGGCCGGCGCCGGAGCTCACCCCCCCCCCCATCGGACGAAGAGCACAGCCACCTCCCGAGCAAAACATGCACAACGCATACGGGATTAATGACCTTAATAGTTGACGCTCCGGGAATCACTAACAATCAATAAATCAACAGGGATAGGGCTGCATGCAACCTCGAGCTACAGCTGAGGCGACGGCGATAGGGAGACCTTCGCATAAATACAATGTTGGATTTAAAATTGTCCGAAAGTATTCCTAGGAATGGTGTAATGCAGTGATCCTTAGACGGATCTAAGATTTCGGTAACATAAACCATACATAAAGTCCAGGAATCGAACATCAACAATCAAAAAAATTACTAGATGAGAAAGATTGCGAAAATAGCTAAAAGGTTTAAATACTCTTAAAGTGGTTTATTCTGTATACAGAAAAAGGTCGCATAAGTCATTACCTTTTGCAGCACTTTGTACAGTGGCTTCAGGGATTCGACAAAAGTCTTCAGCATTCCCCTACTAGATTCAAGCCCTTATTCTTTTATTCTCATAAGTAACCTGGAGCACCGTTTTTTGAGAAAAACACAAGCTCTTGTGACTCACTCGAGTCCAGGGCCAAAAATAACTGATGATCAATTAAAGAGTTTTCTTCATTTACTTCAAATGTGATTTATAACAACTTATATAATCAGTTTAAATACTGTATTTTGTTCGTTTATTTATATATTTGTGAATTTATTAACATTAATTATTTAACGGAACATTTCCTTCTACAGTAGGTCACATAGAAAATATGCAAAGTTTAATTTACAGAGAATGGCGCAAAGCAAAAACAAGATTAACTTTTAAACAAATTCTGAAATAATCTTACTTTACAAATACTTGAATTCTACGACACAAGTTATCTTTAAAGATACATTGAAGCCGCGTATTAAAACCAATTGCGCTGAAAGCCTACTTACTTTAATGAAAACAGTGTTTTATTGACCAGCACAATCATGGATCAGAGAAATTTCGTAATGTTAAATTAGGATATTATTTATACTTCAAAAGATAAGCTTGTGTGGAATGTGGCACTAAACTCTTATTTGTCCTTGGATATTACCTTTTCTTGCTTATGGTAAAATGACACAACTGATAGTTTTGCATTCCACACAAGCTTGTGTATTTGGTCTTAATTCAGGCCCAATAATGACTTTGTAAGTTTTTACGACGATGTGAATATACTAAATTAATCTCAAAGATGACCAATTTTTCATCTGTAGAATGTTCTCAAACTTTTTAATGCTATAACATTTTTTTTATTTCACTTCCCCTACAGAAACAAATAACAGATTCTAAACAATGACCTATCTGAATATACGTGCACATTTGTATTTTGCGATTTGTTGTTGTGGTAGTAGCATTTTGTGCGAAACGCACCTGTTTTCTGCGGAACCTAACTCCTTTCTGTGCTATTTTGTCTTAGGCAGGACTCTGTAGAATATTAACATGTTCCACTCTATAACAAGACATTAGCTTGTTCTGCGATCCGCTGTGATCGTAGTTGTACTTGCTGTAGCAACACAAACGACGTGCAGAGATTGCGTGCTGGCAGAGCTTGAATGAGCAGTTTATTGTCGAGGCTGGCGAATTTCCATTCGTCCCATCATCACGGCCGAGAATTGCTCCAACTATACTACGTAGAAGCGCCCTCCAGCAACCAACAGGGAGCGGTTAATTGGCTGGCGGAAAGTCTTCGGTACATGCGTTTTACAAATAGCCATTTTAACTTGTTCGTCTACCGGACTGGGTTTAAAAGTCCTCCGACAGCAGCAGAGCTCGGGAGAGATTTTGAGCTGTACGCAACATATCAAGAAATCAAGATTTTTTATTGTCAGTATATTTTACTCATGCATTTTTGAATGCACTTTCAATTTGTCAATTTTCTATGTACATTCTATTTCTTTTCTTCTTATTTTTTCTCTCCAACGTGACTAAAGATGTTAAGAGTCAGCTGAATATAAAAATATGATCTACTTTGCAACCAGCTTCCTAAGGAGCAGATGTAGGAACTGGCGGTCCCTTTATAAAACTTTGCGCAAAATGTGGGATGTTGGAAATAAAGCAATTTCTTGCACTTCTCAGCCTTTTGAATGACCTGGAAGATTATTATTATTATTATTATTATTATTATTATTATTATTATTTGATATACTTAGGCATAATGCAATATGCTCAGAATAATAATAGAAAAGACAGAATGAATTCCTGAAGAACAAAATTGTAATTAGAATCCATTACTTGCTTCTATAGATAGTTTTATCACTTAAGTTTTCTCTCGGTTATCCTTGAGTCCTGTAATTCAATTCAGGGAGAATCTAATTAACAAAAGATTGTGGAGCAATTGAAGTAAAAGTAATATGAAACGTTGGGTGATTACAGCACACAGGTGTTTTTGTAGATCAGTTTGAAGTAATATCTTTCTTGCTTTAATACCACATTGAGAGTTTGTTTAGTATTCATCAAAAGTTAACTTCTCTCAAATCCCCGTTTTTTGACGTTGGTATTTACGAGTCATTGTGAGATCTCTTTCTATTGAAGCAATCAAAGCCAACAAAACAAAATACATGACTTCAAAATAAATGTTTTATTATCTCAAATGGTTATATACGTAATGTAATAAATCGTACAACAGGTTGCGTGTTTTTACCGGCAAGAGCGATGTACATACCATGTGAGTGTTTTTAATCCACTACTACTCTTCATTGTTTTGCAGTCAATTGCATTTGCCTCGGCCATCGTCTCCTTCAGTTTGAAAAAAAAAATCCCTCAAGGCCGCGGAGTAAATTCTTAAAGAATAAAAAAAATTAAATCCTGGTTAACATTATACCAATTTGCTCATGATTTTGCCACTTCGGAAAACTTATATGAACTTATTTTAACATATTTGTGCATAAACGTCTAAATTCATATCAAAATGTTTGTTTCCATTAGAGCCAAATGAACACTCAATTTGGGAATACAAAACGTTCATTTGCCAGTAAATAAGCTCATTTGAAGAGCCGAGCCCCGAAAAGAACCCAAGGACGGAGAAGACTCGACTTCATTACGAAGAGGACACCGTCTTTCTTGAATTTCGTAATATAGGGAGCGGCTACTCGTTAGCAGTGACAGATGGGCGTGAGAAAAAGCAAGGCGAATCGCCGTCCGCGTCCTCGGCAATTCATCACCCTCGACACGGGATTATCGGGCCCAGCGGACGTGCAGCATCACGGGAGAAAGCTCGGTCGCGAAAGCAGAGCAGCAACAGCGGCGGCAGCAGCAGCTCAGTGGCGTCGGAGGCTGCGCTTTGATGTGGTGTCGACGCGATGGCGCGGAAAATCGCGCGGCGGAGGCCGTGGGATGGGCTCCCGAGAAACAGAAGCCGCGCGCGGCGCTGAGCAAACATCGCAGCAAGAACGGCGCGCGAAAAACGCGCGTCGCGGCGCCGCTTAAGTAAATGACACGCGAAGCGGCCCCGCCCCCGCCCCCGCCTCCGCTACCCCCGCGACGCTGCCGGCGCCGCAAGAAGCGCAGCCGCCAACAAAACAACCTGCTGCCCTCACCTCCACATCTAAGGGCGGTTTTGCCTGCAAGTAAACGTCCCATTTCTTTGTTTGGTTTTCTTTTGTTTCAAATGCGTTTATTGCGAATTTGTAGTGAGCGAAGTCCAAGCATTTTTCCGTTTTGTAATTTCGTGCCCCAAATCGTGATTTTGAATCCAAAAATTAATAGTATATGCAAGCTAAAATTATCTATTTACCACCTGTATCTGAAAGTGTCTTTAATAGAAAAAATATCAGCTTAGAATAGCTAAGCATCTTATGAACTTGGAATGGAAAATAATTGTTTAAAGGCCATCAAATATATAAATGGCCCTTTATATATTGGTCGCGAATTGGCCATCTAAGGATGACGCGAACGTGCATTTGTTCAAATCAACTGGGACGTGAATTCATTGGGATCAGCATTTCTGCTGAATCCATTTTTACATCCCAGAGTTGTTAGCCCTGGTAATGTGTGCAAATGAAATAATGAAACAGGCAATCACAAACATACAAAACCACACAAGCATATCCATGTCTGAGGCAGGCCTCGAACCCGATCTTTTGTCCGAGACTCTACTACGGCACTAATACATTGCGATCTCGGCCATTGGATCGGCTATTTTTATTATTTTTTAAAATTTATTATTATTATTATTATTATTATTATTATTATTATTATTATTATTATTAAACTGTTTTCTCTCACATAGAGCCCACGATGCAACGCATGCCTGATTTAGCAAGGAGTGGACGGGATAGCCGCTTCAGGGGCCTCAGTAGCAAATGAGGGAGGGGGGCTCAAATTTCATAAAAGCTCAAAGGAAGACGAAAGAAGAGACAGTCAAAAGAAAGAACACAAAGAAAAACAAAAAGAAAGTAAGGGAGAAGTAGTGGAAAAGGCTATCGAGTGCCACAAATTCGGTCTTCTCGTACGCGAGAAAAGGTATCCCTTGCATCGAGAAATAGGCGCCTGGATATTCTCATGGCCAATAGCCGTTGCTACAAGAAGTTGCCCATAGAAACTTTCTTGATTTGCGTCAGCATTCGGCGCCTGTATTCTCCTATACAAGCAAAGGGATTGTGTTTGTCTCTGCTGAACTCATTAACGCGAGTCAGCTCGCAGGTCACATTGACCTTTTGTTCCGTTGCAAATTGAACGTATTTCTCGGATCACAGATCATTAAATCGAGGGCCTGCTCATCAAAATGAGGATCACGTCGCCAACGCCCACTCTGCGTTGCTTTGACAGCGCTCCCTCGGTACTGCCTGCTCAATTTGAGTGTCGCATTAGAGTGGGAGGAGCAATTAGCAACGTAGGGCTGGTTGGGGCTTCGAACGTTGATTCAGACGGAATTACATGAGCTTGAATGAACATGAAACGCATTTAAAGTTTTTCTGAATTGCCTTTAATATTGGGCACTTGATTATGTCACACCCAATAGAGAAACAGAGCCATGCAATCCTAAGAATTCAACAAAGTGGAGGCCGAAAATGAAGATTGTCGGGTCGTGAACGTACTGAAAACTGCTTTAAAGATATCGAAAATATACCGAAAATGACAGCCGTTCTTGAAATGCCAAATAAAACGTGCCAGGGAATACGGAAAATCAGTACTGCTACCAATACGAAATTCTGGCTTCTTGATGCAATGGGTGCGCGATATACTTATTTGAGCCTTGAGTAAGAAACGTTTCTTAATAAAGCTTAGCTATGGGATCTAGAACTTCAGGCCAGCGTTTTATGAATAAATATTTTATCTTCGAAAGTCCCACAGGTTTGTCGGACAATCAACATCAATGTCAGTCTCACCTTTTTTGTTCACTTTGTTAGTTGTATAACTTCGTATGACTTGTACCTTGACGATAGTCTTTTATAATTGTAAAAACTAGTGGTGCTCCAACAGCACATACTTTCTCGCGTTATTGAAAACAGCTTCGTAATATTGAAATATTGCATTTTCAGCATTACTAACACCTCGGCTTACTCAAAAAGCGAGCAACGCACTGTTGCCAGCGCAGCTTTGGCAAAACTGCTTTCGTTTATCGAATAATATCAATTCTTTGTAAAAACTCTTATTTCCATCTACATTCTGATTTCAACTTGTTCATCGGTTAGTCATTGTACATCATACACAGTAGACAAATAACTCTAATACTAATAAACTAATTAAATTACTAATGTTCTACAATTTGTAATTTTAAGTTAATGTATTTCCGCCTTTAAATAATGACACCATCTCAAACAAACCGCGGGAAAACAAAACTCAAAGGTAGTATATTTGTTAGATCGATAACGATGAAGTACCCTCAAAAAATACTTTAAATGAAAGTATAATCTGTATCTCTGTATCAGTAATCTCTGTTCTTCAAAACTGTAAGAAACAATTTGGACCTTACCGGCCTAATTTTTTAATAAATGAAGTTTAAATTAGTTCAGGCTCTTACGAAAAACCTTTCGCAGGCATATGTTTCTTTAAGTTATTGAAGAAGTTAAACGGTTACTGTACTTTCTCTTTTATTCAATAGTCATTTTTGTTTAGGAATCAGGTGATATTAAATCGCACCTCCAATAGGAAAGTGATACAAGTGCGAATTTCTGATTTCTCAGAAATTGCAATTTTAAGTATCGTAGATCTGTAATACTCGTCATAGACGAAGACTGGAATATAGTACTTGGTTATAGATTGTACCAAATATTCACCTTCTAGCGGACGATAATTGAACTAATTCAAAATTAACTTCAGAATAGTAGCAGTACCTCTTGGTAACCTCTTATCAGCTTTTAGCCGAAAAATTACGATTTCGCACTTGTGCCACTTTTTTATTGGAGGTGCGAAATGTAACATACCTCACCGAGCATTCTTAGGAGTAAGTTATAAAAAAAACTGCTGCAAAATTCATCGCAAACGGAAGTACTGATTCTCGACTTACGAGTTACGCTGTACAATTCATACTTTTCTCAGCACTGTTTCTCTTAGGCCACAAGAGAAAACCACAACAAAGTATATGGATTATCAAATAGGTTTCGAATCATTTCTAAAAAGTTAATTTGGAAACAGGAGCTCGACAAAAGCAGTATCTTATCACCGCCACCGTTCAACAACGAGCTTCTCAAATATCGATTGCGTTATTGTTGCGCATATGTCAAAGAAGCTTTGCGGAGTGCTTGAAAGAAATATATCAATATATTCAGAATACAAACTGTAAAAGAATGTGTGAAAGTGCGAGAAAGTAAAAATAGAATTAATATTGGCATTTTCAATTGTAAATTAAAATAAATAAATTATTTTTCATATTATTCAATTTTTCTCATGAAACGTAGTTGGTATGATACCTGCATATATTTGATTAATTTCAAGCAGAAATTACGTAAAATTACTAGTTTTTTCAAAGTATTGTACATTACCTTTTTTTAAAAGCTAATTTTTTACAACAAACATTGTCTGAGGCAAAAATGTCTATCTTCAATTTTGTAGTTTTGAAATTTATTTATTGCAATTTTTGAAAAACCGATAGATATCCGAAACTGGTACTAATACTGTACTTTTTTACCGTCCCTAATTACATACTAACTAGAGAAAACGTAAAGGAACAATTTGGTTCATGCATTATAAAAATCCAATTTTTATAGTGTATGTTTTTACAAATTTTGGTAGTCTTTATAATGCCATAATATTTAGAGCAAATTTGTTCGAGCAATATGTATTTTGCTCTTTTCACAGCAAAATGTCTAAAATATGTAATTATTAATTACTTTATTGGTATAGTTACTACTTTTTCCTAGCAATAACATTAATAACGATAATATTAATCATGATGATGATGATAATAATAATAATAATAATAATAATAATAATAATAATAATAAATAAGTTAATAACAGAATGTACTTTTTATTAAGAACTGATTATAATTTTTATAAGATATTTAATTTCGGCCTGAATATTTTCCCTAGATGGAAAGCCTGTTCAAACAAACTGATTGGTAAGACCTTGAAGAAACATTGTCATTGGAAGAAACAGCAAACTGTAAGTGTGCGCCAATAACACCTGAGTTGCCGTGAACGTTGTTTTCCCTGTACAAATCAGTTTTGAAAAGCAACCGAGAATCGTTTCTGTTTTCAAACCTTAAAATGATGACTGTTATACGCTAATGGAAAAAATGAAGTGATTTTCAGCGACAGTTCCAGGCCATAATTCAGTTTTAGTATTGTCATAATTTGCATTGTTTAGGTAGAATATGTTATTTAGATCTTCAGTGATAATTTATTTTCATTCCTTATATTTATGATAATTTCATAATTTTTGAGGTTTTATGTAGTACATATTTTCTGCGTCGTTAATGCATATATTCTAGCATATTTTACATTTTTTAATGAATAACTATCCGAGCCCTAGAAATCATTGTCTGAAAAGGAAATAAAATTTACATTTTTCTCGTTCCTAAGTAAAAAGCGGTAAGAATAATGAAGATATTAAATGGGACCTCCTACTCGAAAACCCTTCTGAAGTCCCCCCCACCCGTGGGGTTATCCGCCCCAACCACGTCTCGTCCTTCTTTCATTCTGTAGTGCGGTATACTTACATCCTCCTCTCTTGCCAGGCTATGGAAATTGTTTCCATTACTTCATTTGATTCTCTCTCTTTTATACAAGAGTATAAGGATATAATATAATATAATAATACAATACAAATGATAAAAGATATTGCTCAAACAATCGCAAAAGTCACCTGAAAGTGTCTTTTGCGCTTGTTCCAATAACGGTTCTCTCCGTATGTTGGGATACACTAGGGCTCTCTTATACATTGTGAATGTCGAAGTGGATCAAAGAAAGTCTCGCTGATCTGATCCTCATTGGACGGAACGAGGGACCTGATCGATCCCTCGGAAACGAGTCGATTTTGAAAGGAATGTGTTCCATTTTCATTGCATTTTTCAAGATTTCGTTTGCTATAATATGATAGTAGCACTTTTGTTCTTGCATAAATTCAACCACCGAATATTTCATAAATTGCAAAACACTTTTGTAAATATTAAGTAAAATTCTAAGAGAAGAGAATAACTTAAATCTTGTGTAGCATTAATCATGTCAATCAGGATCTTCTTAGTTGCTCAAATTGTGAGCCACGCATCTTCTGTTTTTCGATGGACAACACTACACCTCACCTCGTTAAGAAGAATGACACAGCACATGACGGAGCAAACTCTCTTCATTGATCGCTTCCCGTGCTCGAAGAAAGTTCTACGACAGAAAGCGAGAGCAAACAGGACATGAAGGTGAACACGAAAGATGTATTGGGTACAGCAAATAGAACAAAAGTTGCAACGTTAGTAAAATTACGTGAAAGTTTAGTGCTAATACAGTTACTTAGTTTGAATGTTGTTTCTTTCAATGAATCGCTTTAAAATTTGTTTTTTTCAAGCGAATATTGTACAAGAATACGTTTTAGTAAACAAATCGTTTGATTTTATCGCGAATTATTTTGCAAAATGTGAAATGTATGTAGCTGTTTGTCGTGAGATTATCGATGTATGCTACTTCTAGTTAGGTATTTGTTTCCAAAATTTGCTAAAAATAAAAAAAAAGTGAGATAATCTCAAATATTTGATATTGAGACTTTCAGTTGAAATACTCGACTATTTTTAAAATTAATATATATAAAATTATTGTCATTCTTATGAGTGGAAACATGAAATTTTATATTAAACGAACGAGGGTTATGCTGATCATTTTTATGAGTAGAAACGTGAAAATGTTTGTCTTTCACGTTTTATTTTACGTAATGACCACAAAAATGTAGTAAACGTGCAACTTACTAGTTCAAAATCTTTATAAATTATAATGATGCGGTTGAAATAAATTTTTCCTTGCATTAAAATAGTTTCACTACACTACGTAAGTGATTTGAGTTTAAACATTTTTGATGTTGTACGAAGGTATGCTGAAATAAAAATGTTGAAGGAAATGTGGTCATATTATCAGGAACGATTTTATAATTGTCAATTATTATTTTAACATAGCAGAACTATTAATTTTTTCCATTATAATTGTGTTTTTTAAATTTCTGCAAGAAGTGCCAAAAATGTTTCTGCATACAAGATACAAAATTATGGCACACATAACTTACTATATTCAAAATATATTCAAAATATATTCAAAATATATTCAAAATATAATGAAAATGACTTGATTTACATAGTCAAATTTGTAACAGTCGTTTTTGAACTTGGGAAAATTTCACATCAGGCGTTCTAAAGAACCGTGTAGTAATTTCTTGTTATAGTTTTTGTGCGTTTGAAACTAAAACGCCACCATGAATATTATTAAATTTATGTAACCTTTGGCTGCTAAATACACAAAACACAGCAGCACACAGCGTCAGAGAAAATTTTTGATTCCCCAAGACACCATTTCGACGCTAAAATACTAAGTCATACTCAACTATGTTACCACACACAAAAACTGGTGCAGGGTGAAAATGACTAAATTAAGATAAGACTATTTTAGTAACATTTCAAATTTAAGTACGTTCATAGAGTAGTTGAGTAAATTAACCGATTGCGGAAATTAGACAAGTCATTTTTTTTAACCCTAAAGAGGCGACCTTTGATTTCAAAGATTTCCGCAAATCAGATGTAGGTAATTAGCTCATGGTGTGTACTTAAGTCAATATTGCCCAAACTTGACTAAAGATTTTTTGCCCGGAAGCACAGACACTCATTCGGAGCTAATCAGCTGTGCCTCACGTGCACGTGCCCGTGAATGGGCAGAGGCCACCTTCGCAACGTCAGGTTGACAAACGCCATCAGACTGAGGAGTATTTTCGGGATGTGTATCTAGATATTAATTTTCCAAAATTTTAAACTTTGATGAAATGACACATTTTTCTAAACACAATAACATTTCACTGACACCTTTTGCGCCGTAGATGGACTTCAATATTTATGTATTTTTGCATTTTAAAATATCAAAGACAACGCGTACACGAGGCACAAGGGACAACAACCGCGCCCAAGGCGTTACTCGAACCCGCGACCCTTTGGATTGAATCGCAGGATTTTTTCAGAAGGGATTAATTTTCTTTTTCAAGGTCTTTTATCCAGCCGACAGCCGGTTTCCCTTCGTCCCTGTGGGACGCATATTCGACCATCCACTAGACACCGACACACTTACGACGCCTCTGATCTGGGGTCAGCACAACGAGAGGCCCTCCGCGACAACACATTCATGAGAGGCAAGGAATAAACAAACATGCCCACGACAGGACTCAAACCCGCGAGTTTTATTATTATAATATATTCCTATTCAGCGTTTGTTACGACGATCCAATGATATTGGATCATCCAACGCGTACTTGCAATCGACTTATTGGGGATCAGTAATTTGTAAGCAGTCATAATGTGGACGGCGCCCAGCCTGAAGCGGGGTCTTGTTGCCCTCGTGCAAGATGTGGGGACACGTGACAACGCAGAAGCCTCGGACCTTCAGCGCCGCCGTAATTGGTTCCCATGCACCCACCCACAGACGGCTCCCGCCTCGCTTCGCCCACTTACGAGTAATGCCTTTCCTTTCTGTCGAAACGAAAGCTCCATAGGTACATATTCCTTCCAGATGAGGGAAATTAGAGACAATTACATCTGCTTGCAGAAGCAGTAATTGGCAGGAGCTCCCATAATGAGGAGGTCATTTCCTAATTAGGCGTCTAACAATGCGAGAGCGTTCGGCGTCGCAGACATGCGACACATGAGCGGCGGCGGCGGCGGCGGCGGCGGCGGCGGCGGCGGTCGCCGCCTTGGATGCTGCTGTGCGGAAACGAATTGCTGTAGAGAGAGGACTATAAGAAGGCAGAGCCGGCGGAAGTGGTGGGTACGGTAAATACCCTCCTGGAATTTTGACAAAGCTTGGGGGGAAAATTCCAATTAAACACATATATAACCACCACCAACCTCGTGAAAACATTATTTCCGAAATCGACCAAACACATTCACTATTGAAACATCGATTTCGATGCGTATCGACTAAAGAGCGAGAAGGGGCCGCCCATAAATGATGTAACGCAAATTTTATTTTCAATACCCACCTCTCCCCCTTGTAACGCACCAGTATCGCGCCCAGGGCCTTATAACTCCCATAAAACGTGGTGGATACCATTACGGTGGCGCGCTCTGCAGCATCACCTTCTTTACAGGAACTAAAACAGAAACTGCTGCCAACGATACTTTAAACGTGCGTGACTGTTGAGTGAGTTCGCGGGTTGCAAGCAGGCCCATAATGTTACAAAAGATAACGTCTACGTTCGCGCTTTCTTCAGAGGTTTCTTATAAGTATATATAATGAATAATTGTACATTTAGAAGACACTTTTCGTATTTCTCACAAATTAGCCAATTTGTATGTGGGAAAGTTGGCGATCCTAACCTACAGCCGCAGCCAGCGACACTAACGCTTCCTATAGTAGCAACCTCGAGCTTTGTTCCCGATTTTGATGGAGTGTTGCCGGGCCCTGATCGCGCCCTTGAACCCCCCCCCCCTAAATTATTACGTAACGCTTATAATCTTTGTAAATGCAAGAAGTGAAGATAAATTGTAGTACAGTAAAACAATTTGTATTTATTTTACTTATGATGTATATTAAAATTCATGATAAAATTGCGGATGCTGGCTGCACCTAACAAGAGCTTGGAGCAAGTGGGGAGGAGAGGAAGAACGCTCGAGCGAGTACAGGTTGCTCACTAGCTGTGCACGCGCCGGCGTGGTTGACGCATGAGTGAGAGAATCTATAGCGCCAATTAAAATGGATTCCAGAATATACTTCATATAAATTTGGAATATTTTCTTCGTAACCTAACAATTTAAAAGATTTAAATTAAAAAAAATATTTTCATTTATTGTAACAATTTACAACTAATATCTTTAGCTTACTTATGTATTTAAAACAAATTAATTAGTTAATATTTTAATATTTTAGTGTTTTAGGCCAGGACATAAAAAAGGAATTATTTCAACAAATGTGGAAAAATGTGTAAGGTATATATCAATGCTACGTATAATTAACCCAAGACCACACTACCCCTATGCAACGCGGCGCAACGTTGCCAGATACACACTCCCCCTCTGTATAGCGTTACTTAATTTATGGATGACCCTAAGGACATAGCCTCGTTCATCCTCAAAAGGAAAGGGATAACTTCGGCGAATTTGCGTGAGGTCGTACATTTTATGAGAGAAAATGAGTGGTGCATAGTCCTTGTTCCCAAGCATTCGCGCTTTATTCGAGTGCCTGTGATCATTTCAGGATCATCGTGCTCGAACAGAGAAGCTTTGTGCTACGCCGAAATGCGCTGAATTGTTTGTTATCTGTCATGGTCATATTTTAAAATTGCATTCGCTCAAAAATATTTCATTACTATTTACGAAACGTTGAATTTACCTCTTTGCTTTAATTTTGGTTTAACTTTTTTTAAATTTACATTACTTTACGTTTGGAGAGTGATATCACGTCCATTAAAAAGTTCGCTTTCAGAAAAGTGGAGGCTTTCAGTGGAGCTTACAAATTACTTCATCTCTTTCAACAGTCAAAATTCATCAACTTCAGAGGGGGAGAACTCGAAATGTGTCCTCGTCAGTCTACAATAAAAAGAATGCACTGCTTCTGAAGAGAGGCATATTCATTTCTTTTCGTTTTCTTTTGGGTGAGACTGGGATAAAATATCTCGGTAAAAGACTAATTTGAAATGCTGAGAAAATAACTCGCGTAATGTGGATAAAATTACGAAAATGTATTTACAAAAATAATAATTGCAAAGTAATTTCACGGTATTAACGTGAAATAATCTCTCTTAAATTTAACGAGACTTTTTATCTCGATAACTCCCGAACACGACTCCCAATCATGGAGGCTGCGTTGCTGCATTCTCTAATGCGAGAGGCTTTGCGGATGTTCGTGGCTCGTTGAGGAGCAGCAACGCGCACAATTCCACAGACGCGCAAAAGTCTGTGGTGGAGACCACCGAACGCACTCGCGCGGGCAAACAATTAACTTCTGTAATTGTCTGGAGATACGTTATGTAAGTCTTATCAAGTCAGCTTGTATTTCATCTTAATGAACGACGCGTGTACCATACGTATGATTCTCCAGTACGTTTGTTAATGCCGACTGTTTCCTCCGCGGTGGTCTGAATTCGTTGAATATGCAACTGTTTTCGCTATTCAATTCAATCCAATTTACAGATTTACAGATTTTTTTGACGAATAGTTAAAAAAAATATAACGCGAGTGACACTGAAATTTCACACTCTATAAGGTGAGAATTTTACAACTTTTACAAATTATTTTCGTATCTCCAACACTATTTGATATAAGGTGTGAATAAGTTGAAACAATTCGTGTGTAAGTTTCCGGCCAAATGTTATTTCCAATTTGTATTCGTAAGAAACTACAATATGATGAAAAATTCTACTTTGTCAGTTTTATTATTACTTGGCTACTGACAATGAATAGAAATGATCCTTTGTGTGAAATTAAGGCCACATAATAGTTAAAAAAAGTTTTACTATAGCAAAAGGCCCCCCTCCCACACACTCAATAAATATCGCACACTGAAATACTACTTCTACTCTAATTTCGCATTCCATTCCCTTTCCAGGATGCTATTTTAATGTGTAGTGGTGATGCTACAAGTAATAAGGGAAGCTAGGTCCTAGAATGCTACAATGAAAGGGCGCTACAGTTGATAAGGAAACGAATGAAGATGTCTCAGACAAATCGTCAGCCTTGAAGGCCCGAAGGATCGATTTAGTGTATGAGAAATAAGAAATTTAAATTATTAAGTTAAGCGCATGTAAAATTATATTTCCCTACTAACTCTTCATCTAACTTCACAACCACGAGACGCCACTGAGATGATCATACATTTTAAGAATGAGATCTGATCTTCAAAATTATAACTTCAATAAAGTTATCTTGCCGCCATGACAAGTTTTCAAAATTTCTCTAACTTGAGGCATTGTGTGAAAGAGTTGGCAGACCAGCGCGACCACACGAGGAAAACCACATCCACTATACTTGCGGGACTAATGACCTCTGTACGCGCCCGGAATCGCTAATAACCAACTAATTCAAATTAAACAAGCAAGCTTTGGCATTCTTGAATGCTAGATATCGAAGCATTACACTTTACTGGCGATGGTATGTTTAGGAATTGCTTAGTTAGAATCTTCATAAGCCATATTCATCAAAAACGATCTTGATTTTGATAGTTATTTTTCGAAAATGATAAGTTTTTGTGCAATTTCGCGTGAAACACAGACAACTTCGAAACAATTTTATACATTTTTTCTCAAAAACCGCTTAAATTTTTTTGTTTAAATTATTTATGTTGCAAAGAACGGTAAAAAAAGTGGTGTTGGTTAAACTTTCGGGGAAGTCTCTATAGTCGCGAAAATTGCACGCAAAAAAAAAAAAAAAAAGAAAGAAAACTTAGCAGAACTACGATATTTATAATTGTTTAGTGTGTCCGAGCGCCTCAACTGTGCTCATTAGTTCCGTAACTAAGTGGATGTTATATCTCGTGAGGTGGCGGTCTCTCCAGATGGAGCCAGAGATCCGGCGCCGACCTGCAGAGTTTCCCTCCCCAGGTGTCTCCTTAGAATTCAGCGCGCTGCCATAACAAGGAACAAGCATTCCGTTTCCGACTGGTCTCTCGACATGACTGGGTGGCAATGATAGTATGTGTGTGTTTGTCAGTAAGAGACAGGCGTGAGGAAGGGAAGATCGTACGCTGTGTGTGGCCCCTTTGACAGGATGCTGCTCCGGCATTCGTCTGGTATTGTTCGAAAAAACATGGGAGACTACCGAATAGAGAAGCCAGTTGCGATATTTCTCTCTATTCGATCTGCTATTGTAGAAATTCAGCTACGGTCGGGAGAAGAACTCTACTAATTGTAGGTCACACGCTCCGGAGACAACGACAATGCTGCCCCTGAGCTACCTCAGCCTGCGTGAAGGGAATAAAATAGTGCCTGAGTGTCTCGTTGATTTGATTGTTTTGATTTGTTTGTTTTTGATTTGATTCTCAGAGCTAATGGTGAATATTATACAAATTCGTGAGTGCTGTGTAGCTCTATTGTTGTTAATAAGAACTTATTTTAATAAAAAAAATTCGACCCCAAGATGGAGAAAATAAAAGTTATGCCGCCTTGGAAACTATTTAATCCCATACAAATGTTTTTCTGTTAGAGAACTAAATGAATCATCATATCGCCACTATTTTATATCTTCCTGTAATATCATCCGTTTCCCACAAGAAAACACTAACCATTCTGAAGCTGCCGACTTCAGTAATGCTGCTACAACAGTGTTATTTTGTGGGATTTTTAATAATTCAGTATAGCGCGTTGCGTAGTTACCCATTTTTAATTTACGCAATTTATGAGCAGCCTAGTTTCCGAAGTGAGCTCGTAGATGATTGCCGCTTCCATACCGCTCCGCGGCCGAGGCACAAATCACAAAGCAAGCGATTCGGCCTGCCGGCGGCTCCTCCGGCAGCGCACGAAAACGGGCCAGGAGGTCGCGGGGCAGTGAATAAGTCAGCACCCGATCTGGGCCCGCCGCGTCCCCGCAGATGGACGGCTGCTTCGCCTCCGCCGCCGCCGTCGCCTATGCTTCTGCCGTCTCCGTCGTTTCCTCCGCCTCCGTCCCCGTCCCCGCCGCGTCGTCCGCGCGGAGCGTGCGCAGGAAGCCATCTCGCGCTACGCGACGGCATGCGCACGGGCGGCGCGGCGCGGCGCACGCGTGACCCGTGGCGGGGCGGCGGCGGCGGCGGCGGCGGCGGCACGAAGTGGCAGCGGAGACCAGGCCGGTCGATGTAGGATAAGGCGGCGGCGCAGATTTGGCAGGCCGAGGTGGGACGAGCCGGAGGAGGAGACGACTAAGTGGGACGTTACACCAGATTAGGAGGCTCTAGGGGTTGATAAATGCGAAATTGAACGGAATTCAGCCCTTTATTCAGAGTTCACATATGCGTATTCGTAGGACCCAATGAGCATACGTATCGAAGATAATCAGCTAAAAATGTGGCGCAAAGGATCAGAACATCAAAAAACCTGTCTGAGCAGACTCTGAAGTTGTCTAGTGATGCATTAGCTAACAAGCCTGACTCGATTGATAAATATTTCCTGATCAAATAACCTGTGGGGAAATTTTAATTTTAGTTTTTATTTATTATTAGCTCTAATATACCAGAACTCTCCAAAACACCGTTTATTAATTTTTTCCACATCATTTTCACTGGAACAACGAACAATAATTATCAACTTTTTGGTTACTAGGGTCCAGCAAGACGGGTTTTTACGTCGCAAAAGCATTAGAATACCTTTTCTCAGTATAATGTTTTTAATAAAGTACAAATTATTTTATATACAACCAAATGAAACAATTTTAGTTCCTCTTATAGAGTGCGTAGGAATAGAGAAAAAATTACCGTAGTCGGGATTTGAACCAAAAACATTCTGTGATAAAGTCAAAGCGATTGCTGTTGTCACAGCCACAAGCATGGCAGCATCCGCGCACTTGCTCATCGGCCGTTCGCGCGTTGGCTTATTACGAATTTTCCTCGTACGCGCATGACCTTTGGCTCTACGAATATGTCCACGTACGCTCGAAGTGGTCCTTTCACGCCAAGCTTCGTCCCGTACTTCCGACTCCTGAATGCCCCTCTGTTAGCGAGATGTAACGGAGGATGTTTGACTTCGATGGTGAAACGTTTGGTCCGTTATACCAAAGTTCGCGGCTTCAAACTCGATCGAAGCCGTGGATTAGTAATTGTGATCAAATGCGTCGTACGACGCCTACGGGGGGCAAGTGAAGGACTTACGAAAGTAAAGTACTGAAAGGTATTAGCACCCCTACCCAAAATCCTTTAATCCTATAAAGTTACTCTATTTGGCGAAAATTCTCAAATTGAGCTACGGAAGAACACTTTAACTAAACAACGGATCCAAAGTTCTACGATAAGGCGAATGCCTCTACTCTTTGTGTAAAATGAAACTAAGCATATACTAAAAAAACTAGTATAATAATAATTATTATTATAATGTAAAAAATATAATATAATAAAAATAAATAAAAAGTTCTTAAATTATGGTTTTAGAGAGCTACGAAACTTCATTTCCTATATAGATGCAGAAAAGGACATTACGGCATTAGAAGTAAACCTAAAAATATGCACGAAAACCGCCCTCGGGGCTGATGGAAGACATACTTTGAGCTTTTATCAAATTTAATTTTATCTTTTAGATAAGAGATTTTATGCCTATGTTTCTATTTTCAATGCGAGCAGAAATCGAATCGAAGCTATGCAGTCTCCGGCTATAGTGCGTGAATGGACTCAATTTTCATACTTAGTGCGTCACTACTCAAGCCAGCGGACTTCACGAGACAGCAAGGCTTCAAAGAAGCGGACGTCTTCTAAATATTTACTATCCACGTGTTGTGTAATGAAACATTATGTTCTTGGTTTGTAAAGAACAGTTGTACGCTATACATTCTATACAATTGTATTGCATTACTCTTGAATAATATTTTTGTTAAAATATTAAATATTATTGCAGTGTTATACGAAAGCATTTTATTTGTTATCGTTGTTGTTGAACAATAGTATTTTTGGGAAACATTTGGTCTGTTTCTTTCATCGGCGTTTTACTGAATAGGTCACTAGTGCAATAGGTTTTTAAAATGTTTATTTGTTATTTCCATAATATTAACATATTGGGCACCAATAATTCAATTTTTGCTAACAAGAAGATTGATACTTTCAAAAACATCTGTATAGAGATAATACCTATTGTAAAACTCCCTCTAAAGTGAACGGTCAAGGGAGATTTCCTGCGTTTTGGAGATTTCTTAAAGAAATAAGCAACGACGAGGAAGTAAAAACAAAAGAAAAAAATTATTCATCAAATTACGTAGGATGCTTTGCGATGCATTCAGTGGATATTAGTACCTTTCAATATATTGATCTAGTCTGTTTTATGTAGTATTTAGACATAAAATTGATTAGTATAAAGTCGTACTAAAAAATTTCATAATGTATTTACATTAGATGAAAATCATTCATGTTGGTGACGAAATATTTCTGACTCTCCTCTTTAGCAATGGTGCTCGGGTATAAACATATGTACATTAATTTAGTGTTACAATTGTTTTTATTCAATTCACTCAACACAAAAGAAAGTAATCTGAAAAGGGTACATTAATCTGGATTGAAAATAATCCTTCGTATATAACGTGACTGAATAACGACCTGTCAATGCATAAATGGAATTCTTTATTTGTCTTAAGTATTTTTAAATTAAAGACAACTATATATTAAAATAGAAAACGTAATAAACATTGTTTGAAATCACATTTATTTAAATTCCATTCCATTATTCCAGTTACATATGTAGGTACAACGATTCGCGGTGCGATTCGTCGCTTCTTCAGGAACAATCTGTAAATAAAAATATATAGTTACTTTGAAAATCTAATAGCACAAATTAAAATAAAAGACAAAAACATTCAAGCACAAAGCGTAACGAGGAAAGAGTCACCTTGTCAAAATATTGTAGAAAGTTATTAATATTCAGCACACCATATTTATAGATTATCCTGAATAAATGTGTTCGGCAACACATTATTAAAACGTCTTTAATTGGACGACCAGAAAATCTAAGGTCTCAAACTGTTGTGGTCTGGATGGCAGTGGCGGCCGGAATGCTGTTTAGCTGGCTTTCTTTCTAGTAGGTTCTTTCCATCAAGATCTATTTGCGTCCACCTTGCTGACACATTATTCTCAAGTCACCAGTTAGAAAAACGGTGTTCCCCAGCGATCAATTCTGAGTGTCACTCTGTTTGCCATTGCTACAATAGTATCGCATCAGTAAATCGAGAGCCAGTGAAAGCATCGCTCTTCGTTGACTGCAGTGCCATATTCTGCTCCTTGAAGAGCATGCAAGTTATTGAGAGGCAGTTGCAGCTTATCCACAACAAACTGAAAGAATGGAGCGATAAAACTGTATTCAAGTTCATCTGAAAACCGAGTTGCAGGCACTTCTGCAGTCTTTGTCACCTCCATATTCATCCTAATCTTTGTGTGTATGTGGGGGGGGGGGGAGGTCATCAACTTCCCTTCGTCGAATCCGCCACTTTACTTGGTCTGACATTCGAGAAGAGTTTAAGATGGCGAAAGCATATTCAAAACTTGAAGAGCCAATGTGTATCATCATTGAACTCGCGGGAAATCGTACGCACTCTGACCATAGTTACCCCATCTTCCGGCTACCCGTCTCTACACGCTTTTGCAGAAACTATATAAAAATCTCCATCCCTGTGAAACACCCGTGAAGTCTTTCTACCCCTTGAAAGCTTCTCCCTCATAAAACAGACCAGAGTTTATCAAACGTCACCAAATCCTCATTCCTCCCCGCATATTCTGGCGGAATTCCAGGAGACGAAAACCATGTATACCGGCTATAACTTCATATACGTTGATGGTTCCTCCCTATGTGGTAACGTTGGGTGTGCCTTTTACTGCCTTAGTGCCACGCGGAGTATTCGCATTGACTCTTCGTGCAGCGCTTATACTGCAGAAAAATATGCGCTTTTGAAGGCACTCAAGTTCGCTGAATGGATGACATTAAAGGAAGCAGTGATCTACAATGATTCAAAAAGGTCGTCGAATCTGTCTCCTGCTTCTCTTCTTGTGACCCTCTTAAAATGATCATCAAACCCCAAATCCACCATTTATTGGTGAGCCGTTACAATTTGGTTTTTGTTGGATCTCTGAGCGCGTTCTGATAATAGGGAACGAAATTGCTGAGCAGGCAGCAAAGCTCGCCACGAAGAATAGAGGTCGACATCTTTCCTGTCCCAAAAAATGCTACTAAGCTGTTTATTAAACGCTCGATTCTCTATGGCAAACAGAGAAGCACAACTCAGATTTTAAACTCGCAAGAATCAAGGATTCCATAAAACCTTGGTCTTCCTCATCTCGTGGCTCTAGGCGCAAGGAGATTATTCCGACACGCCTTCAGATCGGTCACTGCCATTTCTCTCATTCTACTTCCCGTCGTGACCACCCCAACTTGCAATAGTTAAGAGACGGATCTTACCGCATGTTCTCCTGCACTGTTCTAAGGTACGACATAGCCGGCGAAGGCTTCACCTTGCTAGCTGTCTAGCACAGGTACTAAAAAATGACGAATATTGTCTCTAAAACCTGTTTAGCTTCTTACGAGAGACTGGCATTTACAGCATTATCTGACAGAAGATGATTAGGCCAATTGTTTAGCTTGTAGTTGGAGTTATTAAAATTGTATCTGGTTCTTTTTTACCAAATTTGTTCCTTCAAAGCCCTTCTTTTAAATAATTGAATACGTTTATTTTTAGTTTTACTCACATTTTACTTTGCATTAAAAATGTTTTATTCTGGCACTGCTACAGTGCGTACAGCTCTTAAAATGATTCGACACAGGCGCCAATGGCCTAAGCTGTGGAAGAGCCCTTAAACCACCACCACCACCACCACCACGATCATCATCATCACAAATAACAAGTTCAACAGACAATCAATAAACAGCAATAAGTGTTTTAATAAATGGAATTGGTTTGTTGTAGATATGGTTTTAAATACTAACAACATCAAAGATGTTGTATCTACAACAATTATCTTGCGATTTTGAGGACTGTCGTTGCTACGTATTACATTACGGCGCGTTACACATTTCACGGCATTCCTACTAGCCGCAATGGGGATGCAGTTGCCATAACCGAGGCGGAGACGCATCGGCGGCCCGGCCCGCTGGCCGTCTCGCAGCCGTGACGTCACGAGCCATCGATCGCGCTTCCCGCAGCGCGACAGTGGCGCGGCGCGCGGCGCGACTGGCGCTCGCTCACCTACGTCCACAACAACCGCCTTCTAGAACCAGACTGAGCTAAGGGATATGTGCTCCAAGTCTCTTTCTTTTAGTTTTTTATGTCAAAACAGTTAAAAACTGTGTGACGTGCTATGGGGAGAACTTAATTTGAAGTTACATTTATGCAGAAGCAAAACAAGGGGCCATCTCAGCACTTGCTCAAGGATCAGGGAAACTGGACGAAACCTGATCGAGATGGGGGTCATTGACCCAGATGCTAAAGTGGAATATTTGTTACAGGTTCTTTAGAATTTTACAATCCAAATGGTATAGTCTCTAATTGTACAGAAAGTTGTGCAGCAAAAACGATTTTTGTCGAACGAAAGCTTTTGTGTCGAATTTAATTGTTTAATGTTATCTGGCAAGGTATTGTAAAATAACATACATGCGCTGTATGTAAACATTGAGATCGGGGGTGCTAAGTTCCAGTCTCGATGCTGGTGGGAGGTTTTTATTCACTATCTTGTCAACTAAGTCGAATTTAGTAGCTGTCCTGGAGGAGAATTCTAAAGGCCGGCTACTCTGATGGGTAGTTTTATGTGGTGTCTCCGATCAAAACCAGAGCAAATGTCGGAACAATATCCTAACAAACGGGTCACGGGCCGCGCGCGATCTTTCCTTCGTCTTCCTTTTTCTATCCTCACCCCTTACTCTCACACGCTTACATGCACTATACTACCACACATGCCGGGAGACCGGTCAGGGGTTTAGAGCCGCTTCTGGGTGGGGCGGGGGCCCGCTGGTGGGCGATAAGTGGATCGGAGTAGCCGGCTGGTTGGGACGGAACTCCCTATCCACCTCCCGAGGAGAAAACGTGCACTACACTTAAGGGAATAATGGCCTTAGCAGTATATGCGCCCGAAATCACAATCAATCTATATAAATCTTGTTAATCAGTGGGAGTCGAGATGCTTTTGTCACTCTGAAAGTTCTTAGGCATTTGACGTGAAATAAATCGATTCTTCGATGGAGAATGAGACGTCTCATGGTGAAATCGCATGTATCAAACACGTGTTATCGTACGCTTCCATCTTTGCATCTGTTTCTTCTGCTGGCCTTGCTTTGGTAACGTTTGGTTTTTTTCTGACTCGAAGCAAAGCCACTCTGCGCTTGCGCCCCCTTCGCCACGTGAAGCGAACTTAGCCTCGCGCGCGGCCTTCGGGGAGGGGAATGTGTAATGGATCATTTGATTTCAAGTAGTCTAGGCTAGGACTTCACTCGCGACCTACTTGGATTTAGATGAAATTTTGTGTTCCGGGTCCCACATGTCTTAAAGGCAATTTTGTAAAATTGTGGCTTCAGGGGTAAAATAGTTCAAGATATAGCGGTTTGTTTGATCTCCATACAGCGTCGTGGTAAAATAAGACTAAACGTTTTTACAAATCCGGGGAATGATAGATTTCTTTTGTGTTCTTGTTAAACAAGTGAAACTGAGCTTACTCGCCCAAAAATTTCCGCTTGCTAATATCAATTTTGCTTCAACGTACAATGGGTACATTGAAGTAAAGTCGCAAAAAAATATTTTGATTTAACGTTGAATAACTTCCTTAATATTGGAGTACGAGTAAGCAACTTGACTTCAGTCCATGATGTATGGCCATTACATTGTTACTGAGCGAGTAATTTCAACCTCTTATCTCTTTCAATTTTTTCAAAAATTTAAGAGATTTAAAATTTAAGATTAAATTTGATGATTTTTGAAAAAAGGTTCAAAACAGGGTACTTGGCCTTTTTATATTTACCCTGTTTTACAGAATTGTACACCCGTAGAAACATTAACAACACAAACACAAGTATTGGGGCATCGTAGGCCTCAAGTAAAGCTTCTTTTTTGAAAGGCTCAAAACCTACTCTTTCTAATTAGGTAAGCTTGAAAGAAGTTTTTTTCGCATCGAAAATGCCTTGGCCAGAGAGGTTGATGGCGATACAGTCCTGCCTGCCAACAGCGCTGTCAATCGATATTTTTCAAAACTACGTTCTCTAGACAGAACCATGAAGATTACATTTATTTCATTGGAGAACGTGTAAAATATTTTAACTTTCGTTGAGAGGTAATAGGGTTAGCAAAGAGGTAAGACCTCCGTTATTCCAGCCTATGAAACTAAATTGACAATACTTATTATATATACGTAATGTTGATTTCAAGTATAGTTAATGTAAACGTGTTGCCGTAAGAGAAGAACTAGGACAGAGAATGAATGACATAGTTTCAGTATTGTTCGAGAACTGGAGGAGTGGCGGGTTTGACTGAGTCGGGTACATATTGTATGACCTTATTTCAAAATCTATCTTTAAGGAACAGATTTCATGAAGGGGAAAAATCTCCATCTTTGATATTTTAGCTGTAGGAAAGCGCCGGAAAATTTTTGACATTTTGCGATTTTCAAAAATTTAAAAGTTTTTACAAAGATATGACCTGCACCACTGTGTTAAGTCCTTCACACTATCCAACAACAAAATTTAATCAAAAGCGTTGGAGTCACTTTAAAAAAAAGTTTGTAAATATCCCAGACGCTTCATGTAAAGTACCCCCCTCCCCCCAAATTAAAATATCGGTTTCAAATTCGAGGGGCACGACATTAGTTCGATTGATAGAGGAATATCAAATATGCAGAAAATCTGTTGAACGGTTTAGCTGCTAGCATTGTGGACGGACAGACGGACGGACGGACACACTGACCAATTTCTCTGCCGAAAATTCGTCGTTTTCCCCCCGCAGGCTTACATAACTTTCTCTTCTTAAGAAGTACCTTCTTAAGGACGAAAAAGCAAAATACGAACGTTAACATTGTTCTACGTAGCCCATTTTGCCTCCATCGCACTGTGATGTCTATTAGAACCATATTATTGACAGGTAATGAAAGTGCTCGCTAGATGGCAGATCTGTGATAGAAAAGCGGACACTGCTCATGGTCACCGGTGCTGTGGATCACGCAGCCTTGAAGAGCTTACACGACCAGGCGTTTAGCGCATGAACCCAACGCGAATTCTCGTGCTCTTCGTGACGTCATCAGGCCTTCATTCTAAACGACACATACCGCCGACCACTCCATTTGTAGGCGCGCGTGACAAGAAAAATTGAAGTCGATATCCGCTCTTATTAAGCACTTCATCAACGATCAGATCGGCGAATTAAACAAAAATCTAATTATTTTATTTATTAAAGGGTATGGCTAGTGAGTTCTATCACAGCAGCACTTACGGATCAGCTGGCACTGTTTTTCACGCTCCTCATTCCTATTTCGAAGTCCAAACTCGTGTGAGTTTCTCATTCTCGTGGCCGCATTGCACAGCAACATCTACTAGCAGATAAATTTCCCCCACCAACCTCAAGATAAAAATGCTAGTTGTTTATTTATTTCACTGTTCACAGCCAATATAGATTTGTTGATTAGGCAGTATTGTAACGTTGAACAGTCTTCACGGATTGTGGTTAGGGTTTGTACCACCAGAATCATGTTTTACGAACTCTGAGGGTGTTATAGATCTGCCAGTGGAATTACCATATCCTACTTTTTCATGTATTCTAATTTTGCTAGAATTGGACGAGCTGAGACGATATGAAAAAAAAATATTTTTAAAAATATTGCTGAAAAATATTTCCCTGGAAAATATCTTGGGAAATTTTCAGAACTGCTTTGTCACAACGCCGTTTTTTATGTACTAGATTCTGGCATCATGCTTCACTTCGCTTTTTTCAATTGACAAATCAAAATTAAAATGTCTTTGAAATTATATTTTGATTCTTGGTTTCATAATTCAATCATTGCCTTCGTCAGGTTGTTAATTTTTGGAACTTAGCTGAGCTATAAAGTTTTGTCAATCCTCATGATTTTGAGGCAATTATTTTTTTAATGTCTGCGAATGTGCTACTTCTTCTTCCCCTGTATTTTGAGCAAGAAAACAAGCGCCGTGCGAGCGCATTGGGTTGCCTGAACCACCTTGCATCATTGAAATAATCTAGTCTGGAGTGCAAATTCTTCCA